>OZ014525.1:63745705-64345705 GCA_963966055.1 Lathyrus aphaca | reverse complement strand
CAGCCATAACTTTCACATGATTCATCACATTTTTCCCATCCAAAGCTCATTTTGAAGGAAATTGAATTCTCTACAACTTTGTGTCTCACAAGCCAAGCCCAAAAATGCTTCATTTGGAAGGTATGAGCTAAGACATTATAAGTCCTTTTAAAAGTCAACAAAAAGTCAACAACTTTAAAAGGGCATAACTTGATAATGGTAAATTATATGGACATGAAACCAATGGGGTTGGTTAGAGGACTCTTCAAGCTTTCCAAAATGTTCAAGAACACCCTCATAGCATTAAAATTGAAGGATGTGTGCCCTTGCAAAGTTGGGAAATTTTTGGGTGGTTTATGAAGCAAATGGAGGCTTAAAACCAAATTCTTCCAAATGGGCTTGCAATCTTGTGATCCAAACTTCACCATAACACCAAGCACGACCCAACCCATGTAATTTCTGATTTTTTTTATTTCATTTAATATTTATTTGAATTTTATTCATTTAAATACATATTAAATCAAAATAAAATCAAAAAATCAATATTTAAGGGTGATTCTTCTTCTAGAAAGTTTTAATAATCATTCAAAGCTAATTGATACAATCCAATTTCGTGCTAGCTTGTTTTGGCAATGTTAGATAAGATATTTTTCAATATTTGGAAGGAGATTTCTTCATCATCAAGGTACTCATAAAGCCCATCGAACCCACAAGTATTTTGACCTAATTTGATTCATTATATATACATAAACATACCACAATGCAGGACACGAAAAAATTCTGCCTCCAAAGACAAAATCAAAAGTGAAAATTTTCAACCATAAGTGAAATTCGGTTTTGAAGTTTGAGAGGATATCAAGGCATTCTAAAGGTTGCAATGTGTTCTCCAGTGAACATTGAACATGTCTAAGTCACTTACATCATTCAAAGCATCCAAATTCATCATAACCGAATCATGTTATTCAAGTTTATTTTTAATTTTCGATTTCATTGAATTGCTTATTCTAATTCGTTTTTGACTGTTTGATGATGTTTGTGATGAACTCTAGAGTGTTTCTGGACAAAAACAGGAAGTTTTCATGGAGGAATTCGTGAGATGCCATTATTAGGGTTCTACCTCTAAAATTGGGGTTTTGTGAAATAAGCAATATAAATAATTTCTAAATATGCAAACAAGTTTGTTTTGTTATGGGGAATACAATGGTGTTCCCAATTTGATGAATCATTGCAGGTTTGGCGATCGTTGGGAAGAACCTAGGAAAACCTGTAAAACAAAATTCGTATGTAATTTCGCAGGAAAAATTGAAAGTAAATTCGCAGGTAATTTGGAGAAGATGAAGTCCAAAGGCGCCAATTTCTGATTTGAAAATTCGTTTTAATATTTTATGTAACTGTTTGAAGTTTATTTCACAACGCATGCGCAACTCAGATGGTGGATGTGTGCGTATAAAAGCTCTCTGGCCTGGGTTCGATTCCCATTAAGGCCATTTTTGTGTTATTTTGTTTTTTTCATGATTTTTTGCAGGTCATATAATAAAAGGATTGTTGCTGGGATCATGTTCACAACGCGCAGGCAGTCCAGTGGTAACCCTGTACGTCTAAGGGTGGCAAAGCCCAGGGCATGGGTTCGATCCCAGCCCCAGGCATGTTTTCTTTCTTTTTTATTCACTTATTTATATTATTTATATTTTATATAATTAAATTTAATTAGTTTCTTAAAATTTTAAAATAAATACACATTATTCCTTATGCCAAAAAAAATCAATTCTTATCAAATTTTATTTTCAAAATTTAGTTATTTGTATTTATATATTATATGTTCATATTAAATATATATATATATATATATATATATATATATATATATATATATATATATATATATATATATATATATATATATATATATATATATATATAATTTGTAAATAAATGGATTTGTTTTGTAAATTAATAAATAAAACCTTATTTCTATTTTTTAAAATCATAAACCCTAAAATATTTTTTAAAACCTAATTATTTTTTTTAAACCCAAATAATTTTCACAAACCCTAAAATTTAATTCTATTTTATTATTTACTTTAATTTCTATATTTTGTTTATAATCTAATTTTTGTATATAAATAATTTTTAAATATATGTTTAGAAATAGTTAAAAATTGCTAATTTAATTTGCTAATTCTATTTATTATCATAATATGTTTATAATTAACCTAATTTATAATTTGTAAATAATTTAGAATTTTATAATAATTGTTTATATTCTCTTATTAATCTTAAAAAAATAATTGTTCATATAAAAAAATTGATCTTTTAATTATTATGCTAATACTTTTGTTTATATTATTAATTATGTTTATTTTTATATGATATTACTAACCCCATTTGACTTTGTATTATTTTTATTATTATTTTCTACTAACCCAATTATTATTATTATTATTATTTATTTTTGCTTATTATATTTAATTTGCTTTAATTGTTATTATGTAATTGTTCCTGGATGTAATATTTTAATAATAGTATTTAAATATTTATTTTTATGCTATGGTTAGTAAAATAGGGAGTGCAACATGTTTGTATGTTTAAAATTAACTTAGCTCACTAATTTAAAGATAAATATTAAAATTGTACACTCACACACGTAAGTCGATCTTTGATCGCCATCTCACTTCCTTAGGGATACCTCTCATGTTGCCTATTACAAAAGGTCAAGTAGGGTGTATAAAGCAAAGTCCCCAATCTCACATCATCTAGTCCCTAAACAGATAAAAGATCAAGTCCCTTTCGAATGTTGCCTTCATAATGATCTTGTCCCTTTCGAATAAAGATGATAATCCCTTCGAATTGCTTATACACCCTACAGTTGCCTAAATAACAGATGACCCTTCACTTGTCCCTTACATCCAAGGTAATGACTACCTATTCCTTAATAATAGGGATAGTCTTACCACTTAAAGGATTCAAGAACAGAAAAGACTTAAACTTAGGGTAGGTTCCTCTTAGATACTTGCTCACTCTTCAAAACGTTTCAAACACTTCACACATTTCAAACAAATTTTCAAAACAAAGGTTTTATACGCATCCGTACATGGATCATTATAAAACACTTAAGAAAATTTTTATTCACACACTTCACATTTCAAAAACATTTTAAAGTGAGCTAAGTAACTAAGAGCCCATGGATAACCATGGATGTAAAGGGTGCAAACACCTTCCCTTTACATAACCTACCCCCCGGACCCAAAAATCTTTTAAAAGGTCTTTCCTGTTCTTTTATGCCTTTCCTTTGGATAAAATAAAATTTGGTGGCGACTCTTGCTATCCGCAACATAACTAAAGTCAGTTCTCCCACCGTGTTACAATACCTATGCCCAAAGGGGTGATCAAAAGTTACAATTTTGAGGACCTCATTTGCGGAAACGGTGTACGAATGTTGGAAGCATAAGAACAATATAGTTTTCAAGAACAGTGATACGCATACAAATATAGAGGGAAAAATTATAGAAAATGTTGTTTATAGATTGTGGTTGAAACAAAAGCTTCGAAAGCATGTTTCTTACTTGCTTATGTAGTAGCTTTGGTGTTTAATCTTTTTGTGTTGTTAGATGGACCCTAGGGGTCACTTTGTGTTGAAATTGTCCTAAAACCTATAGGAGTTCTGTAGCTATCACGCAGTGGAAATGTTAAAAGAAAGAAGAAAAATAGAGAAGAAAATTAGGGTTCTTGAGAAAATTGGAAAAGATGAATGTTGTTGCCCACAAACCGTGGGACTTTCTTTCTCTTATTGCTACTCACTCTACAACTCCAGAACCGAGAGTGAAATAATGTTGTGATATTTTACAATGAGAGAAACTCCCTATTTATAGAATTAGGTTTGCTTGCATCTCAAGACAAATCCCAAAACTATAAAAGGCCAAAATATCTATTTTGAATTAAATCTAATCTAGATCAAATCAAATCTTTCCTTCTGTCGAGCAACCTACTTCGACACAAGGAATTACAATTTAACACACCACCTAATTCATTGTGTCTAAGTTATCTACGTTCATCATAGACCTTAGTTTCTTGAATACTTCGACCTGCACTCCTTTTGTCATGATATTTGCAATCTGATTCTCAGTTCTGCAGTGTTCCAAATTCATCTTCCTATCTGCTACCTGCTCTCAAAGATAATGGAAGCTCATTTCGATGTACTTGCTTCGACCATGTGCTATCGGATTCTTCGCCAAATTGATAGCTGACATGCTGTTGATCTTCATGTTAATCACTCCATGACTCTTTGCTATAATCTTTTTGACCATATTCACCATCCAAGTTGCTTGACATGCACAAAGAGAAGAAGCTATATACTCTACTTCGCACGATGATAATTTCACTACTGGCTCCTTTCTCGAACTCCAAGCAACTGGTGCACCACCTAACATAAACACATATCCAGCTGTGGATTTTTGATCCTCAATCTCACTACACCAATTGGAATCTGTGTATCCCACTAACTTGTATTCTTTTCCTTCATCAGCTGCTGGAAACAAAATTCCATAGTTGAGAGTTCATTTCAAATACCTTAGTATCCTCTTCGCCGCTGCTTGGTGTGATACCTTTGGCTTCTGCATGAATCTACTCACCATACCAACACTATATGCTTAGCCAGGCCTTGTGTGACAAAGGTATCGAAGTGACCCAATAAGTCTTTTGTATTGGGTTGGGTCGACATCATCTTCTTTTGAATCCTTCGACAGTTTCAATCTGGGATCAGTTGGAGTCAAAGTTGGGTTGCAATCTTGCATCTCAAATCTCTTAAGTATTTCTCCTGCATATCTTCTTTGATGCATCATCAAACTTCTACCACTCTTGTAGAATTCTATGCCAAGGAAATATGAGAGATTTCCCAAGTCTGACATTTCAAACTCCTCACTTAGGTCATGTTTGAAATCTTAGATCTCCTTTTTGCAAATTCCTGTTATCAATAGGTCATCAACATAGAGACATAGTATTAGCAATTCACCATTGTTTCTTCTTACATATACTCCATTCTCAGTTGTGCACTTCAAAAATTCCTTCTCCCTTAGAAAGTTGTCTATCTTCTTATTCCAAGCTCTTGGACCTTGCTTCAGTTCATACATGACTTTATGCAGCCTGTACACCTTTCTTTCTTCGCATTGTTTCACAATCCCAACTGGTTGTGCAACATAAACTTCTTTGTCTAAGGGGCCATTTAGGAATGCACATTTCACATCCATCTGACACATCTGCCAGTTGTTCATGTTTTCTAGACCAACAACCAACCCGATTGTTTCGATCCTAGCAACATGAGCAAATACTTTGTCGAAGTCGATTCCTTCCTTCTAAAGAAAACCTTTTGCCACAAGTCTCGCCTTATGTCGAGTCACTTCCTCTATGGAATTCAACTTCACCTTGTATACCCACTTCACATCAATTTCCTTCCTGCCTTGAGGAAATTCGACAAGTAACCAAATGTTGTTGACTTCGATGGACTTTATCTCTTCATTCATTGCTTTCACCCACTTCGAATCTTTCAATGCCTCAGCTGCATTGACAGGTTCGACATTTGCATAGAAATCATAATGTACCAGCTCACCTTCATCATCGACCACATCATCTAATGTAATCACACATTCTTGCAACCTTACAGGCATGTGTCTTGTTCTTTGAGGTTTGCTTGGGCCTGCTTCACCTCTAACATCTTCTCGTCGAACATTTCTTTTGACTTTACTAGCTGGTTCTTCACATAAGATTTCAACTGAATCTTTCTTGACATTTTCAGTCCAATCCCATTTTTAAGCTCATCTATGATCACATCCCTGCTGATCACAACCTGCTTGTTTACTGGGTCAAAAAACTTGTAACCTCCAGTCCAATGATATCCTATCAGAATCATTTGACTAGACTTTTCATCAAGCTTCCTTCTCAACTGATCTGGCACATGCCTATGTGTTATAGATCCAAATACCTTCAGATGACTCAAGCTAGGTTTGACACCAGACCAACACTCTTTTGACGTAACTCCTTCTAGCTTCTTCGTCGGACATCTGTTTAAAATATACGTTGAAGTCGTCACAGCTTCTCCCCATAGTTCTTTGGGTAGATGCTTTCCATTCAACATACTTCTTACCATGTTCATGATGGTCCAATTCTTCTTTTCTTCAATTCCATTCTGCCGTGGAGTGTTGGGTGGCACCACCTCATGCACAATCCCTTCTTTTACACATAATGCATCAAAATCTTTCGACACATACTCTCCACCACCATCAGTCCTTAAAATCGTAAGCTTTCGACCATTTTGTCTTTCAACCATAGAATTAAACTTGGAAAATACATCGATCACTTCACTTTTCTTCTTGATTGGGTAAGTCTACAATTTTTGACTAAAATCATCTATGAAAGTGACAAAGTACATGTTACCTCCAATCGAATCCACATGGATAAAACCACATACATCAGAGTATATGACCTCAAGAATTGCCTCTGACCTTCTTCCTGCATCCTTGCTGAAGCTATTCTTGTGTTGTTTCGACTGAACACATTATTCACACACTTCGTTTGGAATGTCGATTTCTGGAAATCATGAAACCATATTTCTTCTCTTCAAATCTCTGAAGTCTTTGAAATTGAGATGACCAAGTTTATAGTGTCATAACCATTTATCTTTTCTAGCTGCACTTGCAAGGCACTTATGCTCCATTACATTTAGTTCGATCTTGAAGGTTCTATTCTGAGACATTTGAGCCTTCAAGATCAACCTACCACCCACGTCGACGACTTTCATCACCCTCTCTTCGACTGACACCTTGTATTTCTTTTCGACCAATTGCCCTATATTTAGCAAATTTCTCTTCATGCCTGGTATATACAAAACGTTGGAAATTATTGACCTCTTTCCATCTTTCCTATTAATCAGACATCACCAATACCTTCAACTGCTAAAGTATTGTCATTTGCAAATTTCACAGTGTTCTTCATTGAGGGCTTCATGTTGACAAACCAATCTTTCCTACCAGTCATGTGTGATGAACATCCTGAGTCCAAGTACCATTGTTCTTGAAATCTCTCTTCATCTCTTGTTGTGACCATCAGCAACAACTCTTCTTCTTCATGTTTTGCCAGCTTAACATCAGAATCTTGATTCTTTTGCTTTTCTGGACAACCACTAAAATAGTGACCATACTTCTGACAATTGAAACACTGAATGCGACTCTTGTCTGGCTTTCGACCACCACCTTTTCCTCTACTAGTATCACCACCTCTTTGGTTGCCTTGGTTCCAGGGTTTTCTCTAATTCGACCAGTTTGCTTCTTGCTGATTTTGACTAGTCGAATTGTTATAGCCACCTCTTCCTTTGTTGTCGAACACCTTTCCTTTGCCTTTCCTATCTCTTGCTGATTGAGCCTGTAGAGCCACATCACTCTTTGACTTCCTTGTTTCTCTTTCAGCCATTCTTTGTTCATGAGATTCAAGCATCCTTTGAAGTTCTTCTTTAGTCACCTTTGACAAATCTTTTGATTCTTATATGACTACTACAACATGGTCAAACTTTGGAGCCAACGATCTCAAAATCTTTGAGACAACTGCTTTCGTCGTCATCACTTCTCCACATGCTTTGATTTGATTCACAAGTTTTGTAACTCTTGTAAAGAAATCTGCTATGATTTCATTGTCTTCCATCTGAAGCAATTCATAAGCCTTTTTGTGAGTTTATAAACTCACCTCTTTCACCTTATCTGCACCTCCAAACGATTTCTCAAGAATATCCCATGCTTCTTTTGCAGACTTTACATCACTAACTTTTTCAAAGTTATCTGGATCAACACATTGATGGATTATAAAGAGAGCTTTATAATCGTTCTTCTTCAATTCTTTGTACACAACCTTTTCCTTTTTCGTTGCGTTCTCTATAAGCATTGTTACTCCTTCCTTCACAAGATCCCATAAATCTTGATAACAGAAAACAACCTTGATCTGCTTGCACCAATTCTCATAGTTATCTTTCTTGAGAATCGAAAGACTCGCCGAAAAATACTCATTCGGATGATTCATTGACATCACGGTCTTGCCCTTGAATCTCTTTAACCGAAGCTCTAGATACCATATGTTAGAATTATCCCAAAACCTATGGAAATTTCGTAGCTATCACGCAGTAGAAACGTTAAAAGAAAGAAGAAAATTAGAGAAGAAAATTAAGGTTCTTGAGAAAATTGGAAAAGATGAATGTTGTTGCCCACAAACTGTGAGACTTTCTTTCTCTTATTGCTACTCGCTCTGTAACTGCAGAACTGTGAGTGAAATAATGTGATATTTTACAATGAGGGAAACTCCCTATTTATATAATTAGGTTTGCTTGCATCTCAAGACAACGCCTAAAACTATAAAAGCCCAAAATATCTATTTTGAATTAAATCTAATCTAGATCAAATCAAATCTTTCCTTTTGTCGAGCAACCTGCTTCAACACAAGGAATTACAATTTAACACTTTATGCAAAAAAAATATCAATTTTAAATTTGTGCATCATCAATACTTTTAATGTTAAAATTCACTTTTTTCTTTTTAAATTTTGTTTAACTATTTAGGTATATTCATCATGTTTGTATAAAATTAAATAAATGAGATATTTATGGATTATTGGATCCATTTAGTATTTGATTTACAGATAATTATACAAAAGCGATTGAAACATATATATATATATATATATATATATATATATATATATATATATATATATATATATATATATATATATATATATATATTATCACGATTAAGTGAGGGGAATAAATATTGTTACTTAGCACCATTTATCCATTCATGAGTAACTTTAAAATTGAGGTTTGTCTATTATAGTTAGTTTCCATATTTTACCAAATACTAATTATGCTTTCATTCAACAATCATTATCAATTGATCATCATCTCTCTTCCTGCGAATATGATAATTACACTATGTTCCTTAGGCAAACCACTTGAATTAAAGATGAAACATTTTCTTACTACGTAAATTTATATTAATGTGAATTTTAGTAATATATTTTTTGAATTTGTAATTAACTTAGTTGGAATATGTTTAAATAATTTTCAATATACAATGTTGTGGAGTGACATCATATATTGAACGAAGTTAGAAATGAAAAACCTGCATTTTTTATGACTTCGATAAATG
The DNA here is from genome assembly GCA_963966055.1 of Lathyrus aphaca. Lineage (NCBI taxonomy): Eukaryota > Viridiplantae > Streptophyta > Magnoliopsida > Fabales > Fabaceae > Lathyrus > Lathyrus aphaca. The sequence goes on along the minus strand of OZ014525.1, from coordinate 64,336,547 downwards.
GATTACTTGTGACATTCATTTAACTGTATTTATATGTGTGGTTATATATTCATGTATTATTTATATTTGTAGACGAGGAAACAAAAAAGAAGATACAAGTGTGGTTTTTTTGTTGTCATGAAACATATGTTTAATGTTGTCCCAATTGGTATTGTTGATTCATGGGATTATATATATATATATATATATATATATATATATATATATATATATATATATATATATATATATATATATATATATATATATATATATATATATATATATATATATATATATACTCGGGCAAGCAGATATCCATTGTCCAGAGCCTCCAAAAAATAAGGGTCTCAATTTATTTTAATAAATATATAAATATTAAATGTTAAATCTTATTTGTAATTTAACTTAGCTTAGTGGTAAGAAAGTTTGTTTTTGACACAAAGGTCAATGGTTTAATCCTCAGTAGCTACACTTTTACTATTAATATAATATTTTACAAGGAAAGATTTATTTATTTTTTAATTGTGACCCAACTTCAAAATTGGATTAGGGTTTCCAAATTCTCGGAACCGGCCTTATTATATATTATAGTATGATTGAGAATCAAATCTATGATCTTTATATATATTTCATTAGAATTGATTAAGATGATTGTTGTGATATGTAATGCGTTACTTAATTTACCATTACGGTCACACGTTATTGGTGAAAATTAATATATACTTAATTTCACCCTACCTTACAACAATGGTTGATTAAAGGTGATGATATCCCTTTTATAATTAATCATGATGAAAGTGTCTTTTTGTAGTAGTGCATGGTTGGTGTAGGTAAGGTAGAAGAGGGAAGAGAGAAGAAGTTCTTGAATTCAGTGATAAAGGAGATAATAGAAAGTTTGTTACACATAACTGAATTTGTTAGAATATCCAACTATATGAATGATACTATAATAGATTCAATGAAATGAAAGCTCAACTTCCTTGAATATATTGCATTCGTTGATCAAGTGTTACAAGCGATCTAATGCAGTATTTATACTAGTGCACACCATTTCCTACTGCCAAATTTAAATCACTTGCATTGCTAGGTTTAAAGCACTTTAAGGCACCCACACACAACTAGAGTTCTACTCTTTATAATAAAACTAGAACATGAAGGTTACATTTACTTAAAATAATCACACAACTGTAATTTGATGCATTGTTTTAAATTACTCATAGTAAGTATTCTTTTGCAACTTTTTTCTCAACTTATTTTGTGTCTTTAGAATACTAATGCTTTGTTCATTAATTTGTTTTACTTTTTTCTATTATATTTCAACTTAAATACTATAGTTAGTAAAAATATTTTAATTAGTGAACTTAATTTATCATTCTAATCATCCTAAAACTATAAAAAAAAATACTTAAAATGAGATAGAGGGAGAAACATTCTCTAGTACGTAAAAAGGTTTTGTTTTTCCTGTGATTACTGAAGGGTGGTGTTTGATCAACGATCTTTCAAAATTCTTAAAGTTCAATCCCCATTACTTTGGGAATTTTTAATATAAAAACAAATTTATTAAAATGTAAAGTTATTGTTATAAATGTGTTTTAAAACTTTTATTGATAAAGAGAAGGAAAATATATTTTGGAGATTGTATTTATCATAAGAATCAGAAATTTTAGAAGGTCGGACGAAAAGCCGAAAAGAAAGGGAAAAAGCGGTCGGATGAATAGTGACAGAGTGTACAGATGAATAGTGAATACTGTACGGATGAATAGTGACACCCCGTACAAATGAATAATGAAGTTTGTACGGATGAATAGTGACATCCGTACATATTTCATATTTTTGGGCTTTTCGACAGTTTCTCGTTTGACATGTTTCAGGCTATTGTGGTTTTGGGCTTTGTTTGTTAGGTATTTACTATTATAAATATGTATCTCTTATATGTTTGGTGTGTGACAATCTTAGGGTTTACACCAACAAGGAAGAGCATGGGTTTAAAGGTATTAGGGTTTCAACGGAAAAAAAACCTTGGATCACACCTTGGATTTAAGTGATTCATATATAGAGAGTTGGAGAGGTTAGGAAACACTTTGGTAGAAAATATGGTTGTTCTTGGGCGCCTTCAGGGTTGTTCTTGTAACTCATTTGTAATATCTTGTAACAACTTTCTGAGTATAGTTGGAGAGATGCTCTCTCCCCCAGAGTAGATCGTTTGATCGAACTGGGTAAACAAACCTTCATTTTGTTTCCTGCCTTATTATGTCATATTACATGTGTACAGATTATCATTGTCGTAGACCATTTATTTTGGTTGCTACTATTCTTTTCCCCTCAAATTGATATTGAATTTTGTTGTAATTCATAACAAAATTCACAACAAGTGGTGTGGTGAGCGTGGAGCAAAGTGAGCATCATGGTTAGTAGATGGCAGATCGAGAAATTTTCCGATAACAACGACTTCAGATTGTGGAAAATTAAGATGCAAGAAATTTTAATTCAAGAGAAGTGTATCGATGCTTTGAAGAGTGAAACATTGATGTCTGCATGGCTTACACATGTACATAAGCTGAGATGATGGATAAGGCCATGAGTGCCATTATCTTATGCCTCGGGGATAAAGCTCTAAGAGAAGTCGCCAGGGAGCAAACTGTGGTTTCTATGTGGGCAAAACTTGAATCATTGTATATGAAAAAGTCTTTGCCTCGCATGTTGTATTTGAAACAACAACTCTATTCGTTCCGAATGGTGTAGAACAAATCCATAGTTGAGCAACTTACATAATTTCACAAAATTATCAATGATCTTGAGAATATTGAAGTGGAGATTGATGATGAGGACAAGGCTTTTCTCCTATTGAGTTCATTAGCCAAATCCTTTGAGCACTTTAAGGATGCGCTTCTTTATGGTAAGGAATGTACTATTACTTTGGATGAAGTTCAGACGACGGTGAAATCCAAAGAATTTTCAAAGTCGAAAGATTTGAAGATTTAAGATAGTGGTGAAGGCTTAAATGTGTCAAGAGGAGGAGGTGAGCGTAAATGGATGTCCAAATCAAATAGGTCTGACAAGTAAAAGGTAAAATGTTTTAATTGTCAGAAAATCGGCCACTTTAAAAGGGATTATCCTGAAAGAAAGGTCAATGAAGATTTTGTTCAAGTTGTAGTTGCCTTGTGTGAGGAAAGTTACGAGTATGGCGAAACACTAATAGTATCGAGTTTGGAAACTGAAGATAGTTGAGTCATTGACTCAGGTTTCTCTTATCACATGTGTTCAAAAATAAAATACTTTGAAACTTTGAAGATGGTACAAGGTGGAGTAGTTCTCCTTGGTAATAATAAGATGTGCAAGGTTCATGGTATTTGTGCGGTCATATTTAAAATGTTTAATGATCGTGAACTTCTTATTCACAATGTGAGGTATGTTCCAGAACTCAAGCGAAATTTGTTATCTATAAGTATGTTTGATGATCTAGGCTATTGTACTAAAGTTGAACGTGGAGAGTTGAATATTTCACGTGATGAATTAATTATTGCTAAAGGGTCTAAAATATGTGGTCTATATATTTTAGAAGGTTCAAATGTTGTTATTCATTCATCGTTAACTAGTGGAGGCTTTCATGATAAGGAAGAGCTATGTGATTTGAGTTTAAGGCGTTATGAATGCCTTGAGAAAGTTTCACAAGAGTATAATGAATTTTGCAGAAATCAAGGGATAAAAATGCATGTTACTGTTGAGTTGTTATTGAGTTTTTGGAGAAGAGCTAAGGTTAAAAGAACTTACTTGGTTAATAGAGAATTACTTCAAAAGAAGAATAGTGAAAACCAAGGGAGAAACCTGGTAAAAACTATAATGGAGAAAACTCAATTCGAGGTGGAGTTTTCTATTATGGATGCTAGCAGTAGTGAGGGAACAGTTACATAGATCTCTGATAATCATTTTACTCATGATATTATGTTTTTAAAGGGACAATTATTCTAGCCTTGGATATTATGTTTTTAATGTGGCTGAAGGACTGCAAAATAAAAGAAGAAAAACCTTCAGGGAAACATTTGAAAATAGGTGGAGTCAAGGGTGGTTGAAAAACCATAATTGTAGGCTTGTTAAATTACCTAGGCAGAAAAGAGTAACTGGAAACAAGTGGATGCAAGTGGCGAGATCAAGATTCAAAGGTTGCTTGAATTTGATTAAAGTTTCAACTTGGTAGAGAACAACAATGTTGTTGATTGTTAAATAGGTATCAACACGGTTTAAAGTCAAGGTGGAGATCATTGTAAATGTGTCTTAAAACCTTTGTTGATGAAGAGAAGGAAAACTTATTTTGGAGACTGCATTTACCGCGAAAATTGGATGTTTTAGAAAGTCGACCAAAAAGCCGAAAAGAAAGAAAAATAATAAATATCGGTCGGATGAATAGTGATCGTACGGATGAATAGTGGTGTCCGTACGAATGAATAGTGATTTCAGGTTTTCTAGCTTTTCGACAGTTTCTCGTTTGACATGTTTCGAACTATTGTGATTTTGAACTTTGTTTGTTGGGTATTTGCTATTATAAATATATATCTCTTATATATTTGGTGTGTGACAATCTTAGGGTTTACACCGACAAGGGAGAACAAATGTTTAAAGGTATTTCAACACAGAGAAAATCTTGGATTACACATTGGGTTTGAGTGATTCATATATTGAGAGTTTGAGAGGTTGTGAAATACTTGGGTAGAGAATAGACTTGTTTTTGGGCATCTTCAGGGTTGTTTTTGGGAACCTGAAGGCGAAGGCGAAGACTATTTTCTTGTAACTCATCTGTAATCTCTTGTAACAACTTTCTGAGTATAGTGAATTGGAGAGTTACTCTCTCCCCCAGAGTAGATTGTTTGATCGAACTGGATAAACAAACTTTCGTTTTGTTTCTTGTCTTAGTCTATTATATTACATGTGTACGGATTATTATTATTATTATTATTATTATTATTATTATTATTATTATTGTAGATCATTTATTTTGGTTGCTACTATTCTTTGTTCCACAAATTGATATTGAATTTTGTTGTAATTCACAACAAGATTTATATCAGTTATGCATAATTTTTTTATACAAAATTAAGTATATTTTTAATTCATGTGAAATAACCTAAATTTCTTATAATTTGTGACTGATGTAGTATAATTTTTGAATAGAAAAATTGAAAACACTCACAACTAGTAAAACCTCATTACAATCAGGGTTCTACGAATTTCTTTTAAAGAGAGAAGTTGGCAAACCACATTTTGTATTGGAATCCAATACAATCCGTACACTTGCTAGTTGTAAATGTTAAGACCCAAAAAGCAAATGGCATTTTTTATGAGTTTAAAATTTTACAATCTCTGCATTACCCTCATGCAATCAGGAAATGGGTTGTGCCATTCTTTGTATTGTACTATAAGAGATATGAAAGGAAACATGTATCTATGGGAGGCACATTTATTTACCCTGAAATTTTTGACACCTATGTCTATGGATATCAGACCATTTTTTCACTCATTTGTACTTGCAGTACCCCCATCATTTATATACTCTATTACTTTACCAATTATATAATATGTAACTATTGTTTGATTAACTCTTTCACTTAATTTGATAACTTTGTTTCTTAATAGATTCTTCTATGGGATTGACCATTTTAATAGGGTAGATTTATTGAAAGGTCCATGTCAATAATAAATTAATTATTTAATTGTTGTGTTATTAGTTATTAAAATAAAAAGAATATCTTTGGCTAATTGATATAGAAAGTCATTTGCTACTTATTGGTCTCACTCATATAGGCTATATTCGATGTTGTGGATTTTTAAGTGTTTGGATAAAGGATAAGAGAAATTCGAAGGAATTTATTCAAAAAATTTAGCTTAGACTTATTTTATTTATAAACCTCATATATTATATGTAAAAAAGAAAAAGTAAAAGAGAAAAGTAAGGAGACTAACTATGCCCAAACTCTTACTAAAAAGATCTGACTAATTTCTAATACGATCGTATCTAATAATTAAGGAAACAAGATTCCGTCAATGGAAGTCAAGGAGAGACAAGTCAATGGAAGCATATTTATCAACATATAAATTTCCTTCTCTTTGAAATTGATCATAAAATACATATTATTGACACACACAAAATAATTTATCCATTTGTTTTGAATTTATCAAAGGACTAGTTTGATTGACTTGCAACCCAGCTAGTCAATTTATGTTACGTTTGGATATCATAAAATAAACGAAGTGAATATCATAAAATAAACGAAGTAGAGTGAAATGAGATATAGCAAAATGGAATGGAGTGAAATAGATGACCAATTCCATTATTTAAAAATTTTAGAACGAAATAAGACAAGCTGTTCATTCTGCACAAATTGGAGGAAAAGAAATATGGTGATAAGTGATGGAATGGAATGTAATCCATACTATTCCATTTTACTCCGCTCCATCAAATTTTAAATAATTTAAACAATGGAATATTTCAATTTCATCTCATTTCGTTCCGCTCCATCTGATTCCATCGATCAGAACAAAATGTTTAGCTTTGTTTTAATCCAAAGAAAATTATATGAGTTACATGAGTACATTTTATTGCTAAGATTACTACCATAAGCTCTGTATATAAAGCATTATGAATACCTATGAAAAAAGCAAATCAATCAAGATTATCTTGATCTTCATTCCTAAAAATACATGCAAAATACGAAGGGTCGGGGTATCCAAGTGCAATTGCCTATGTTGCACTTGATCCAATTGAAAGAAGGAGGGTGCTAGGTGATTTCTAAGATCTTTGAGGCTTTGGATGTGGACATTCTCTTTCAAGCTTTTGAGGATTTTAAAGTTAATTATGGAGGGATTTGTTGCATGTTTAGTTAAATTCCCTATTAAAGTTAAATTGAAGATCTTAGAATCTAATCATGTTTGAACATTCCCATATTATGTTTATGATGAAGATGATGGATGAGCAGATGACAAAGGAGCATTGGGGATTTATCCATCATTACAAACCTTAAAAACGAAAAAGAGTTGAAATGAGATCAATCATGTGATTTATAATAAATTGCGTCCAAACCAAAATTTATATGCAATTGGACACTACATGAATAAATGAATGGAATATTAGGTATTGGAATTGCATAGGCTACATATAGATGGAAAAAACAACCTTTGGTAATTAGATTCTCATCTTATGGAATGTTTCTATGAATCAATCTCCAAACCATTGTAATTTTAGAAGGATCAATACAACAAAATATCAATTTTGTAACGAACTTTCACCTTATTCAAGCAATCCACTAAGATAAAATCTATTCAATTAGGCACCTTTTTTATTCTTAAATTTTAAGTCACATTTCACCCCGGTCAATATACGTTAAAAACGGGGTAAAGTGTGATGTGTTTATTTAAAAAAATTTAAAATTAAATAACTTTTCCCAACGGTCAGGCTTTTCAACAGTGGGGAAATGATTCTCAAAGACAGAGATTGAATCACAACACATACAATTTAATTTTTTTTTTTACATTTTTAGCCACTTTTTGGTTGCAATATCTTCTTAATCTTTTACGATCCAAAAAATATTGGCATTGAAGATTAACGTCAAAGTTCAAGCATACCATTTACTTGATAAAGTGAAAATTGACATTAATCTTCAAATCAAAACTTTTAATATACTATTTTAGCATCTTCAAATCCAAATCCTCAAAGTCAGTGATAACGAGAAAAAGTATCGATTATATTGCTATGTTTCAATACCGTTTTATCGCATAATTGTCGTTTTAACACCCGATTCCTCGAGTTTTCTTTGCCATTTTGCAGGTACATCATATACAGAGCTAAATCATGAGCCACAAGTGAAATGAGCAAAATCAACCATCAAAAGATGAAGAAAGGAGGAATTCTGCATAAACCTGCATTTTTTGTAACACTCACGGTCGTCACCTAGGAGTCACGACCGTGACACGCTAAAAGGAGCAGTCACGGTCGTCACAAGTCCCTCACGACCGTGACGCGCATCAAACATGGATGACGAACATGACACCCTTGTCACGACCGTGACAAGGGGAAATTAGGGTATTATGCTGAGACTTGGTCATGAACGTGTACGCTACGTAAATCCAATATGCCTATTTTCCAGCAGACCAAGTATTCCAACGTTTCCCTGGATTCTCTCAACACCTACGAGGCCCAAGCACAAATTCCAACTGCCAAGCCCATTTAGCTTTCTATAAATAGCTTAACTTCAAGAAACAATTTACACAGAGTTTTAGTTTTTAATTTTCTTGCGGAAGCTCTGCCGTTTTTTATTTGCACCCTTTTATTTTTCCAGCATTAATTTTCTTGCTTTAATTTTCTGTATCCCAACCAACCATATAACAATTTCCAACATTAGGAAATTGTTATAATTTAATTTGTTTCAAAGCCTTCATATTCTTTTAGAAAATTTATTTCCGATTCCGGTCAGTACTCCGAGCTTTCCAGCCTGTGGGAGAAGGAGTCTACTATTTTTATTGTTATCCAGGTTTATATTTAAATTGCATTTATACTAATGTTGAATATTTATTTTTCTGCCATGCATATTTTATTTTATATTTCTCTGCCTCTGTCTGGTTCAACAATAATGAGTAGCTAAACACCTTAGGGCGGTATGTAATTAAAACAAACTAAATCGGTAAAATCAACTCTAGGCTTAAAATAATTAAGAGCTTAAAATTCTGGCTGAGACTTTTTATTATAAAATCAACCTTTTTGTTACGAGAGTAAGGAAAATGTATTAGGTTAGGTCAAGACCACGAGAGTGTGAGATTTTAACCAGATAGCTAAAGTTAGGCATTTAATTTAAACACAGCGAGAGCGCTTTAAAATGAATTAGAATTACTAAGTTTCCAAAAATTATTTCTAAACACCTATGGGCTAGCGAGAGCAGGCATAGGGCTTTAGGGGTAAGATATGAGATAAGACCACGAGAGTGTGAGTTAAAGATATTTAAACTGGTGACCTCTACAGAATAGATTAAGTGAACCATCTTTATAAGCCTAGGTTAGATTGACCCGCCTAAGTTAACATAATTACATACCGACCGCCTTAGTATTATTTATTAAGCTTAAATTTAGTTCCCGCCTTTAATCTTTAAAAAACAACCAAAAATCGTGACAACCCTTCACCTTAGCTAAACTAGAAATTCCTCTAGCACTAAGTAATCATAGAGTCCCTGTGGATCGATAATCTTAAATATTACTTCGATAGGCTGTGCACTTGCAGTTAAGATACCGCTAGACACATACTTAGATACGTCTTTAGCCCATCAAGTTTTTGGCGCCGTTGCCGGGGACCTTAATTTAGTTACTAGTGCACTTTAGGGTAGCATTGTCTAGACTAAGGTAACAACTATTTTCTTTTCTTAATCTAAATTCCCGAGTGTATGCCAAGTACTCGCTCTCAAGGCGAAGACTTGCAACCTCTAATCCCAGAATCGGAACGCTTCTTACACGTAAGAAGACGGATATTCGATTACGAACAAAATTACAATATTCCAGATATTCAATTAGATCCACCTAAACCAGTCGTAACATCAAAGGACGCAGAGATGGCTGAAGAACAGAATCACCCACTCAAATACTATGCAAGTCCTTCGCAAGCTGAACCGCATTCCAGCATTGCCGCACCGGCTATCAACCGAAACGATTTCGAACTAAAACCTTCGCTGATATCAGCCGTGCAACCAAATCAATTCGCCGGAAATCCTACCGAGGATCCGAACATTCATCTTTCGATCTTTGTGCAATACGCAGATACCGTAAAAGCCAATGGAGTTACCCAAGAAGCTATCAGACTACGTCTGTTTCCTTTTTCACTTCGAGACAGAGCAAGAGCCTGGCTTCAATCTCTGCTTTCGAATTCAGTAACTACGTGGGAGGAACTAAAGAGAGTTTTCTTGACCAGATATTTCCCACCTAGCAAGACAGCTATGCTGAGAGCTCAGATCAACGGATTTAAGCAAAAGGAAAACAAATCACTTTTCGAAGCTTGGGAACGCTATAAAGATATGCTGAGACTTTGTCCACATCACGGATTAGTAGAATGGATGGTCATCCATACCTTCTATAATGGACTCTTGTACAATACAAGAATGACAATTGACGCTGCCGCAGGCGGTGCACTAATGGACAAAGAATATAACGATGCTTATGCACTTATCGAAAGTATGGCTCAAAACCATTACCAATGGGGAAGCGAGAGAGTCACAACTGAGAAACCAACAAAAGGAGGTATGTACGAAGTGAGTAGTATGGACCAAGTCAATGCAAAGTTTGACCAACTAAACCAAAAGATCGACAACTTGGCCATAACACCAACAGCCACCGTGGCTGCAGTAACACCTAACTGTGAGTTATATGGAGTTCCAGGACATGAAGTTCCTGATTGTCAACTATTAACAGGAATTCCCACAGATCAAGTGAATTATGCTCAAGGAAACCCATACTCAAACACATACAACCCAGGTTGGAAGAATCATCTGAACTTCTCCTATAAGAATAACAATGCTTTATACGCACCAGGTCAAGCACCAGCTACACCACCAGGATATCAAAAGAATGCTCCTAATGTCCCTAGAAAATCGAACCTTGAATTGATGATGGAGAACTTTATAGCTAACCAATCTCAAACAAACAAGGACTTCTTAAACCAAAACATACACACTAGTGAGCAGATTAAGCAATTAGTAAGCAAAGTAGATGCATTAGCTACACATAACAAAATGCTTGAAACTCAAATTTCACAAGTAGCTCAACAACAAGCACCTACCGCTGCACCAGCTGGAGTATTTCCTGGACAACCTCAACCTAATCCGAAAGGACAGGCCAATGCTGTGATATTAAGAAGTGGCAAGGAACTTGACGGACCTACCGATCCAAGACTTGACAATCCAGCCATGTACCAAAAACCGGATAAACCGACTGAAATGGTGAATGATCCAGAAGAAAAGGAAGATGATAATCAAGAGGCAGTGGAGAAAGAAAAGCCTTATGTGCCTCCACCACCCTATAAACCACCAATTTCGTACCCTCAGAGATTAACCAATTCCAAGACGATGGGCCAGTTTAAGAAATTTGTCGAACTTCTGAAACAGTTGAATATTACTATTCCGTTTACAGAAGCTATCACTCAAATGCCCTCGTATGCTAAGTTTTTAAAAGAAATCTTATCCAATAAGAAAAAGATAGAGGATAACGGAACCGTTACACTTACTGCTGAGTGTAGCGCCATAATTCAGAATAATATGCCTCCTAAGCTAAAAGATCCAGGAAGTTTCTCTATACCCTGTGTAATAGGAAAATTCGTCATTGACAAAGCTCTATGCGATTTAGGAGCCAGTATCAGTGTTATGCCCTTAACGATTTGCAAAAGGCTAGACATGGGAGACCTAAGACCAACTAAAATGTTTGTTCAACTAGCCGATCGCTCTGTTAAATATCCTGTAGGCATACTAGAAAACGTCCCAGTACGTATAGGACAATTCTACATCCCTACTGATTTCATAATCATGGACATCTCTGAAGACTCCACTACACCTATCATACTAGGAAGACCATTCTTAGCTACCGCCGGAGCTATAATAGACGTAAAGAGAGGAAAGCTAACCTTTGAAGTAGGTGAAGAGAAAGTTGAATTTATTTTAACACAATTCTTACAATCACCAGCTATAGAGGATACATGCTATCTATTGGACGTAATTGACGAATGTGTAAGAGAAATGGAAATGAAAGAAACTACCTATTCTGAAATTATGAAAATTCAAATCCCTCCGATTTTCGAAGATGATAATTGGCGTAAACCATATCAGGATGATAGTCTAAGCGAAAGTTTAGCACTTACACCGGATCCCATGCCAAGTAAGGATAAACCTACATTAGGGTTAAAAACTTTACCTAAGAACCTAAGATACGAATTCTTAGACATTGAATGTACAAGACCAGTTATAATAAATTCCAGTTTAGGAACAATCGAAACAAAGAAACTTCTAGATGTCTTAAAGAAATATCCAACTGCGTTAGGATATAACATATCTGATCTCAAAGGAATATGCCCTTCAATCTGTATGCATCGTATTCTGCTAGAAGAAGATTGCAAAACCTCCAGAGAATCTCAAAGAAGAATTAACCCAATCCTTAGCACTGTAGTAAAGGAAGAAGTTAAGAAACTACTAGATGCCGGAATAATATATCCAATCTCTGATAGTAAATGGGTTAGTCCAGTACATGTAGTACCAAAGCAAGGAGGTATCACTGTTGTGAAAAACGCTAAAGGCGAATCGATATCACAAAGAGTAGTGACAGGACATAGAGTGTGCATCGATTATCGTAAACTAAACAAAGCCACTCGAAAAGATAATTTCCCACTACCTTTTATAGATCAAATGTTAGAACGATTAGCCAAGCATTCTTATTTCTGTTATCTTGATGGTTACTCAGGATTTTTCCAAATCCCTATCCACCCAGATGATCAAGAGAAGACTACATTCACATGCCCTTATGGAACGTTCGCTTATAGACGAATGCCCTTTGGATTATGCAACGCTCCTGCAACCTTTCAAAGATGTATGATGTCAATCTTCACAGATTTTATAGACAACATCATGGAAGTGTTCATGGACGACTTCTCTGTATGCGGGCAAAGTTTTGAAGGATGCCTATCAAATTTAGAAATGGTGTTAGAAAGATGTGTAAAAGTAAACCTCGTGCTTAACTGGGAGAAATGTCATTTTATGGTCAGAGAAGGAATCGTATTAGGACACGTTATATCCGACAAGGGAATTGAAGTTGATAAAGCTAAGATAGAAGTCATAAAAGATCTTCAACCCCCTAAAACCGTTCGAGAAATACGAAGCTTTTTAGGACACGCCGGTTTCTACCGACGATTCATCAAAGATTTCTCGAAAATCACTAAACCTCTTACCGGTTTATTAATGAAAGACGCTGAGTTTATATTCAATGAAGATTGTCTTAAAGCATTCGAAACTCTAAAAACAACCCTCATCACCGCACCAATCATGCAACCCCCTGACTGGAGATTACCTTTCGAAATCATGTGCGATGCGAGTAACTATGTTGTAGGCGCAGTTCTAGGCCAGAGGAAGGACAAGAAACTTCATGCGATTTACTATGCCAGTAGAACCTTAGATTCTGCTCAGATGAACTACGCCACTACTGAAAAAGAATTGTTAGCAGTTGTCTTTGCGCTTGACAAATTCCGTTCTTACCTAGTAGGAGCGAAAATAATCGTTTACACAGACCACGCTGCTATCAGATATCTATTGACTAAGAAAGATGCTAAACCAAGACTCTTGAGATGGATTTTACTCTTACAAGAGTTTGATCTCGAAATAAAAGATAAGAAAGGTACTGAAAACGTCGTAGCGGACCATTTATCTAGAATAGAAGGTATCAAACCCGAACAAGTGCCGATTAACGATGATTTTCCGTATGAACAGCTGATAGCACAAATAGGAATCGACCCAGTTCAGTTAGACGTAGATGAACCAGAACCCGTGGAAACAATCCAAACGACTGTAGGACTGCCATGGTACGCTGACATTGTTAACTACCTAGCTGCAGGAGCTCTTCCACCTGATTTAACATATCAGCAGAAAAAGAAGTTCTTTCATAATCTTAAACATTACTATTGGGATGAACCATTATTGTTCAAAAGAGGACCCGATGGAATCTTTCGTCGATGTATTCCCGAAGAAGAAATAGAAGATGTCATTGCTCATTGCCATTCATCTCCTTATGGTGGACATGCAAGCACTTCCAAGACTTGTGCAAAAATCTTGCAAGCCGGCCTATTCTGGCCCAATCTATGGAAAGATGTCCACATCGCTGTTATAAATTGTGATCGGTGTCAACGCACCGGTAATATTTCAAGAAGAAATGAAATGCCTCAAAAAGGAATATTGGAAGTAGAAATCTTTGACGTCTGGGGAATAAATTTCATGGGACCATTCCCATCATCTTTCGGTAATAATTACATACTCGTAGCGGTTGATTATGTTTCAAAGTGGATTGAAGCTATAGCTTCTCCTACAAATGACACACGAGTAGTAATAAAGCTTTTCAAAAATATAATCTTTCCCAGATTTGGTGTGCCTAGACTCATCATAAGTGACGGTGGCTCGCACTTCATTTCAAAAATCTTTGACAAATTACTATCTAAGTATGGAGTAAGACACCGTGTGGCAACACCATATCATCCACAAACAAGTGGACAAGTCGAAGTCTCGAACAGAGAAATCAAACAAATCTTAGAAAAGACTGTCGCCATATCTCGGAAAGATTGGTCATCTAAACTTAATGAAGCTTTATGGGCTTATAGGACAACTTACAAGACACCCATAGGAACTACACCTTTCAAATTAGTTTATGGAAAATCTTGTCACCTCCTGGTAGAACTAGAACACAAAGCTTATTGGGCGATCAAAACTCTCAATATAAACTATAATGCTGCAGGAGAAAAGCGAATCCTGGATATTAACGAATTAGAAGAGTTAAGGCTAGATGCTTATGAGAATGCTAAGATATATAAAGAAAGAACTAAGCGATGGCATGATAAACGCCTATCTAGGAAAGAATTTAGTGTGGGAGACGTTGTACTCCTCTTTAATTCAAGACTTAGGCTCTTTCCTGGAAAACTAAAATCTAGATGGTCAGGACCCTTTGAAATAACTAGAGTGTTCCCGAGCGGAGCGATAGAAATTAAGGGTAGGAATAGTGAACCATTCACAGTAAACGGACAACGTTTAAAACATTATCATAAAGTTGAAAATAGAGATTATGCAAATAATCTAAGGCTTTTAGAGTTGTCCAGTAATTTCCCTGATTAATCTACACCTAAGCATTACGTCAGGCTTTAGACGATAAAAACAGCGCTTAGTGGGAGGCAACCCATTTAATCATTTAAATCATTTTGATCATTTTATTATTTTGTCATTTATCATTTTATTATTCGTTTATTTGTTTTGCCATTTTATAGTTTTATTTCATTATTACTATTATTGCTTTTATTTATGCATTTTATTTTCTTATTTTTCCTTATTTTAATTTTAAATCACTTTTACAGATTTTCTAAAGTCTTTTCCACTTTCCTTCTCCCCCTGATTTGTTTCCTCCGTATTTACACTAACTATGGCTAACCAACCGATAAACCTTATGGAAACCAAATTTAGAGGTAGGAACCAAAGAATGAAATTTGAAGAGTTATCACAGAGACCAATGGATTTGACTCTGTACTCGGATGATCTGACTATGGAAACCTTAGGTATACATGATAGCATCCTATACTTGTTTAACCAACTTGGATGGGAGAATGCACTGATTTAACAAAAGTTTGTGACTTACCGCGAGCTCACCCTTGAGTTCCTCAGCTCCTTAGTTTACCTACCCGAGCGCGGTTTTGGATTCAGGAAAGGATTTATCAGTTTCCGCCTATTTGGAATAGAATATGACTTTAACCATAGAGAACTAGCTGACCTATTAGGATTCCCTAGTGGACCCTTTGCTTTTACTACCACACAGGTAGAATTGATGGACATTGAGCTGGATTTCTTTTGGGGAACCTTAACCGGAAATTACCATCCTGAACCAAATAACATGAACAATGATGAGATACATAACCCTGCTATCCGTTACTTCCATAAGATCCTAGCCCACACCTTCTTTGGAAAATAAGAAAACCTTACTGGAGTATCTAAAGATGAGATATTCATTATGTCATGTGTGACTAATGGACAGCCAGTCAATGGTGTGCCTTTCATGATGCAAACCCTCACCCGAATCCAAGAAGAACCTGATTTACCCATATTAGTAGGAGGTCTTGTAACCATGATTGTTGATGCCTTAGGACTTAGATACCAATTACACAGGTGTAACCGTTTAGGTACCATCCGTCCTATGAATCTTAACTTTTGCTTTAATCGACATATCATATGGAATTTAGGACATCCACCTTTCGAGTACCTAATCAGGAATGAAGTAGTAACCCTGTTCACACTACCAAACCATGCTAGAGTAAGTGTTCACAATAAGGATAATTGGCTTTATGAGTTAACCCCTTCTGACTATCCATCTACTCCTGAAACACCTCAATCTTACAAGATAAAGGATGATATAATGACAGATGTAGAAAGTGACCCTGAGACACCTCCTGGCTACCATGACATTGACCACACTGACGAAGTGATTGAAACCCCTGAAGTGAATCAAGTAGAATATGCTGACAACTTAAAGAAAATCATGAACACTCTTGAAGCTTACCAAGCCGATATAAATACTGTTAAGGATGAGATTAAGAGCATGCGATTGGACATTATAGGTTTAACTGACATAACATGTGAGCAATTCTACCACCTGAACTCTGCAATCGAAGATTTGAAGAAGCACTTTTGAAAATGCTGTAGTGATCTAGCTTATTTTACTTATTGTTTTCGTTTCTAGTTAGTTTAACATTTCGCAAACATTTTCGTACCGTATTTTTATTAATGTAATTTCCCTTCAAGTATCAAAAGCAAAGCACTTCTAGTTTACAAATTTTTCCAATTTAATCAATTTCTATGCTTTCAATTTATTTACTGTTATGTTTAAATTGATTAATGTTTTATATAATCTCTCGTGTGATGAAATTTACAAGTATTATGTTGGTATTATATATTATGTTGTTTGTGTTTTAAATAAAGTGAGAAGTGATCATAAAAAATATTATATAAATTATAACGTGAGAGAGATAATGCATTCTGGAAAATATTCTAAGTTTTAAGCCCTCACGGTCGTCATCACCCTCTAACGATCGTGACAAGCTAATTAGCGCGTCACGACCGTCATCCCCCCATCACGATCGTGACGACCCCAGTTATAGGAATCGTGAGAAACAGAACTGTTCTTCTTCGAAACCTCTTCCTCTTTTAACTTCCATAACTTTCAAAATCCCCCATTATCTCTTCCAACTCCCGTAACCTCCCATTACCCAAATTAAACTCCATTAACCTCTCCATTTACTCCACACCTATCACATTCTCACCTTGCATTATAATGCGAACCAATTTCCTCTCATTTTTCACTTTTCTCACAAACCTCAAAAACCTCTTATCTCCCACTCTTGTTCTTGCATGCAATGGAAGCAATTCAGTTTAGAGATGGTGAGCATGGAGAAAATCAGAGACAGAGGTTCATCAGATTCCAGAACCGTGGTGTGCAACCCACGCGATATGTTGACACTGAATGTTTGAAAGAGTTAGGAATGCTCAACAGTGTCAAGAACCTGCTTCAGAAGGTTGGTTTGTGGGATCTATGCAGTCAGCCCCAGCCCACATTCGAGCTTCTGACATTGGAATTTCTAAGCTCATTTCATTACATCACTCCTACCGGTTCACAGAGTCAACTCACCGGCGTTGCTAAGTTCAGATTTCTCGGCCGGGAGTTCGAAGTTCCGCAAACAAGGATCGCCGAGCTGCTAGGCTTCGATCACGGGAATTAAGCTCACCTCCGCGTGCCGAACAATTTCAGTGAAACCGCTTTCACCTTATGGCACGACATCACCAACACCCGTGCCTCAGCCTTTCAGAGCCTGAATGCTACGCATATCCACAACCCGACGATCAGATACTTTCATCGCATCATCTGCAACACCATTTTTGCAAGAGAGAGCAACCACGAGCTCATCTCCAAGGAGCTCTTGTTCTTGCACTGCGCCTTAAATGACGAGCCTATCAATGCTGCCCCATTCATGCTGTCCCATATCCAGTCCATAGCGCAAAGAGGCGCAACCCCCTTTTACATAGGCGGCATTGTCACTACCCTCGCCATTCAGCTGGAGCTTGGTGACTTGGTCATCAATTTGCCTAGCAGAGCCGCAGAGTTCCTAACGAAGAATTATTGCAGGTCCGCCCACTTGATTGCTCAGAGAGAGGATGGCAGGTTTAGCCCTGTTATCCAAGTCACTGTTTATCACCACATCATCTTGTCGTGCCGCGACCGCATCGATCCGTCTAGCCGAGCCAACTGGCTATTTGCTTTACCGGATGCTGCCGGCCACACCCCCATTCCTGATGAGCAGGCTGATCCACCAGCGGACGAGATGCAAGACACCATGGATGCAGCTGAGCCTGTCCAGGACATTCCTGAGTCATCCACCCGATAGCCTCCTGCACAAGAATTCACACTTGAGGACGTCCTCCGTGCGATTCATCAGCAAAATCAGATGAATGCCGCACTGGAGCGAAGGCAAAAGGAGCAACATGATGCATTACTACAAGTTGTTGCCACCAACCAGAGGACTACTGATGAGAAGCTCAGAGAGATCTTTAGCGAGCTAGAGGCTTTGCGCATTGATATCACTGTTATCACCGGTACCGGTTCTGATCCTGAAGCGACTCCGACCAGATGCTCCCGCACCAGAAGCCGAGGCCGTGGTCATCAGCAGCCTTAGTTTTAGTTTTTGTTTATGTTTTTCCATTTCCGTTGTTTGTATTGTACTTTAACCACTATTATATCACAACATTGAGGACAATGTCTGATATAGTGTGGGAGAGGTACCTTTCATTTTCCGCATTTTCCCTTTCCGCACTTTTCCATTCCGTTGTATTTCCTTTTCGTAAGTTAATGAAACAGAGCAATATTTGTGCTATTTTCTTCGCATTACCCGACTTACCTACGAAATCATAATTAGGAAGCTGAGAACGATTCAACAAGATCAATACAGTCTTGACACCTTAGACTTCCCACTTAAGCAATTCCGTTCCGATAATTGTTACGACTACACCTTAAGTTTCAGTTCAAAAGTAACCCCTAGTAGTTTATACTAGCAGTCAGCACCGTCTGAACACAAACCACGTGGGGATCCGATGAATATAAGTGTTTGATGCCTAATCTATAATGATCCTTCATATCTCGATGCAAATGAAAAGAAATTGCACCAAAGTACACGGTCGCATATAAGAAACGAGAAATATGAGAAGGAGTCCATTGCGGGTTGGTTCAGAGGTACTGGTTCTGAACTTGGTAGGGCGTGCTACGGCTCGATCCCCCACAACCTCCAAATTGGATAATGTATGAAGGGTTACCACATTCGTGTACCAGACCCCGAGCTTATAAAGGATCAAAGTCGCTAACCGGCTACTCCACTACGTGCGTGCTAAGGCAAAGGGCTTAATGTGATTGCGCTAGAATGAAACCGGGCGAAATAAGATCGAAAGACTCTAGGTGAAATCGTAAAGCAATTACCAAATGTTTCGTTTAACGGGAAGTCGACGACTTAGCTTGTTGCTTGTGTCATTAGTGTATCGTTAGTGTTTTATCAAAGTACCGGTTTATCTGACAAAACGATCCTTCGTACGGTTTGTTATGTGTGTGCGTCGATAAAAACTTGTCCGACAATTTTCAACCGACTATTTGCTTGAGGACAAGCAAAGGTTTAAGTTTGGGGAAGTTTGATAACGAGAAAAAGTATCGATTATATTGCTATGTTTCAATACCGTTTTATCGCATAATTGTCGTTTTAACACCCGATTCCTCGAGTTTTCTTTGCCATTTTGCAGGTACATCATATACAGAGCTAAATCATGAGCCACAAGTGAAATGAGCAAAATCAACCATCAAAAGATGAAGAAAGGAGGAATTCTGCATAAACCTGCATTTTTTGTAACACTCACGGTCGTCACCTAGGAGTCACGACCGTGACATGCTAAAAGGAGCAGTCACGGTCGTCACAAGTCCCTCACAACCGTGACGCGCATCAAACATGGATGACGAACGTGACACCCTTGTCACGACCGTGACAAGGGGAAATTAGGGTATTATGCTGAGACTTGGTCATGAACGTGTACGCTACGTAAATCCAACATGCCTATTTTCCAGCAGACCAAGTATTCCAACGTTTCCCTGGATTCTCTCAACACCTACGAGGCCCAAGCACAAATTCCAACTGCCAAGCCCATTTAGCTTTCTATAAATAGCTTAACTTCAAGAAACAATTTACACAGAGTTTTAGTTTTTAATTTTCTTGCGGAAGCTCTGCAATTTTTTATTTGCACCCTTTTATTTTTCCAGCATTAATTTTCTTGCTTTAATTTTCTGTATCCCAACCAACCATATAACAATTTCCAACATTAGGAAATTGTTATAATTTAATTTGTTTCAAAGCCTTCAGATTCTTTTAGAAAATTTATTTCTGATTCCGGTCAGTACTCCGAGCTTTCCAGCCTGTGGGAGAAGGAGTCTACTATTTTTATTGTTATCCAGGTTTATATTTAAATTGCATTTATACTAATGTTGAATATTTATTTTTCTGCCATGCATATTTTATTTTATATTTCTCTGCCTCTGTCAGGTTCAACAATAATGAGTAGCTAAACACCTTAGGGCGGTATGTAATTAAAACAAACTAAATCGGTAAAATCAACTCTAGGCTTAAAATAATTAAGAGCTTAAAATAATTAAGAGCTTAAAATTATGGCTGAGACTTTTTATTATAAAATCAACCTTTTTGTTACGAGAGTAAGGAAAGTGTATTAGGTTAGGTCAAGACCACGAGAGTGTGAGATTTTAACCAGATAGCTAAAGTTAGGCATTTAATTTAAACACAGCGAGAGCGCTTTAAAATGAATTAGAATTACTAAGTTTCCAAAAATTATTTCTAAACACCTATGGGCTAGCGAGAGCAGGCATAGGGCTTTAGGGGTAAGATATGAGATAAGACCACGAGAGTGTGAGTTAAAGATATTTAAACTGGTGACCTCTACAGAATAGATTAAGTGAACCATCTTTATAAGCCTAGGTTAGATTGACCCGCCTAAGTTAACATAATTACATACCGACCGCCTTAGTATTATTTATTAAACTTAAATTTAGTTCCCGCCTTTAATCTTTAAAAAACAACCAAAAATCGTGACAACCCTTCACCTTAGCTAAACTAGAAATTCCTCTAGCACTAAGTAATCATAGAGTCCCTGTGGATCGATAATCTTAAATATTACTTCGATAGGCTGTGCACTTGCAGTTAAGATACCGCTAGACACATAATTAGATACGTCTTTAGCCCATCAGTCAGTACAACAAAAATAACACAACAAGAAATGTTGTTTTCTAGTTTGGTTTATGGAAGAAAATATGTTTTCGAGTTTTGTTTACATGATAAGTAAAGTTCTTTAATTGAAGATGAAGTTTGGAGGCAAAATGAATTAGGTTTAGGAAAGAGGTGAATGAACATGTAGAGCTTTTATAGACAATACGACTAACTTTTCCCTGCAGTTGTACAAAGGACCAAGGTGAAAATGTGTTATCCTTTTCTTATTATTTTTTTTAATTAAAAGATATAATATTTCTCCATGGTTGTTGATGCGTGTTTTTCGCAAGTGTACGAATCACGTCAAAGTAATATAAAAGATTATCGAATCCACAGAGACAAAGTGTCAATCTATCGTACCTGTTGTTATGGTGCTTATCTAAGGCAACTATTTTTAAGGGTTTTAATAAGGGTGCAATGGTAAATAAAATTATAATTTTAAATAATAGATAAAGGACAGGCTCGAATGTAATTCACGTAATCAATGATAATCCAGTACTTGTTAGTGGAACTACTTATGGGCAATGTTTTCTTCTTTGAAAAGAACTAATTTAACAGGAACTGTCGCTTTCGCGTATTCAGAACCGAGTTGTACTCTCTAATCAACCCCTCCTATTGTCACGGATAAAAAGGTGCGTACTGCGTTAGAGTAGTAAACCTATTTTTAAGAAATATAGTATCTTAACTAAGTTGAAAAGTACTTTAACCTGGATTTCTTAGCAAAAAGAGGTTCTCACGAACCAGACTCCAAACTTCTTTAACGCGTTCAAAAGTCGTTTTAAAATCTCCTTTCTTTTTAATCTAAAAACTCCTAATAAACTAGACAAAGCGCTTTTGGCTGTTTTTGAAATAGTTAAAAACAATTACTTGAATTGAAAGATAAAATAGCCCTTAGGTGTTTCCACGAACAATTATACTGATTACTGGTTTAATTACGATCCTTACATTCTAACCTTTATGGAATTAGTTAGACATGATAAAGTAAAGATTCTTTTTATAATTTTTCATAAAAGTAATTTAAAGCGAGTGCGGATAATAAACAAAGTAAATGTGCGAGTGCGGGAAATAAACAAAGTAAATGTGCGAGTGCGGGAAATAAACAAAGTAAATGTGCGAGTGCGGGAAATAAACAAAGTAAATGTGCGAGTGCGGGAAATAAATAAAAGTAAAGTACGAACTTGAATTAAAATGGCGGCAGGATTAACTTCCTCCAGAGTGCTCCAAAACTCGAACCACAGACAGATTACAGACTCGATCACTCGATTGCAGAGGCACCCCGATGTGGAATGGCAACTGCTTTATAACTGATATATGCCTAGAGAATTCTAATTCTGGATGAAGAAAAACGAAAATCTAAGGTCCTATTTATAGGAAAAACTGAAAGCATGAAATGACCGGGACGCCCCTCCACTAAAAAGTGGAGGTTACTGATTTTGGCCTTGTGGCGCCCGCCACAGGCCTATGGCGCCCGCCATGGTCCCTACAGGGGATGATGGAGTGGGGAACGTGGGTCTTGGAGGTTGAGGAGTGGTCTTGAGACGTGGCCACGTCATGGCTAACCCCATGGCGCCCGCCACGGTGGGTGCCGCAAGTGCAAAACGCTGAATTTCTAGGTTTTCGTCCGTTTTCACTCCTTTTTCGCTCCTTTTCCTGATTCAAGCTCCGATTATTATAAAAACCTGAAAACATAAGAAAACAAAGCAATAACAAAGCAAAACAACAATAAAAGCTAAGAATGCATGCGAAATCGGAGTCAGAAATACGGTGAATTTTAGTGTGATCAAATTCTCCCACACTTAAACCTTTGCTTGTCCTCAAGCAAACATTAAAGCTTAAGAAAATATGGTGTCAACACGTGTCTTTGGGCTAAAGGGATTCTAAGTTCAAGTCAGGATGCAGTGACAGATACTAACTAAGTGAACCAAGGGTACCATAGTAACACAAACACAAACTTCAATCCTATATTAACCACTCCATATCATCCCACGATACCTAGGCCTATCTTCTCATCTTTTTGTGTCCTTTTCATTCAGGCGCAATCACATTAAGCCCGTTATCCGTACATGCTTCATAGTAGAGTGACCGGTTAGTGATTCTGATCCATAACATAAGGTTTCTGGCACATAAGCATGTGTAAACCTGTTTTTATTTCGCTTAAATGTAGCTGCGGGGGATCGGATCGTAATCCGCCCTACCAAGTTCAGTGCCAGATACCTCTGAACCAACTAACAATAGGTGACTTGCAATTTTTTCTTTTTGTGGCAAATTTTTTTCTTCTCTTTTTTCGGTTTAAATGACTTTGTGAGGATCACCTATACCAGAGTTTGCCTTTTTTTCTCTTTTTTTTTTTTTTTCTTTTTTTATTAGCACTGGATCATTCACTTATATTCATCGGCCCTCTACGTAGAGCATGCTTAGGCCGGAGCTGACTGCTAAAATAAACTACTTAGGACAATTTTTTAAATGATAATAAAGGCCATGGTGGTGGGGTTTAGGAGTGATTCCTATATTCAAGAGGTCTATGGTGCTAAAATGGTTCTGATGTTTCAAAAAGTTGACCTAAGTCACCACATCCTAATCTAAACCTGTCTCAAAGCCCAAAAAAACATGTGAAACAACATTATTTTCTTTTTAAAAATTTTCTGGTAAGGCTAAGGAAATGGGAAAAAAATGAAGATGAACTAAAAAAAACACTATACTGGTGACTCGTCAGACTCATGCATTATCTAAGAAAATTAAATTACTGAAAAGGGAAATAACTGAAAGGAAATTAACTAAAAAGGGAAATAACAGAAAGCAATAAAATCCCCTCCCACACTTAAATCGAACATTGTCCCCAATGTTTCGAAATAAGATAAGGGGGGTAACCTGGAAAAAGACTACTGAGGAGGGGCACTGGTGCCTTCGCCGTCCTGATGTGATGGTCTGGAACGACGGGATCTACTACGATGCTGGTCCCTCCGGTCGAGTCGTGCTGATAAAGCAGCCTGAGCACTCCGGACCTCTCGAAAGTTACCCAAGATGGAACCCTGAGTAGCCTCTATAAGCTGGTAGTGTCGGCTGTTGAACTCTCTCTGACGGTTCTGCTCTAATGAGATATCGTTCAAGGTACGGCAAACGTTGCTATAAGCACGATCCGAAACCAATCGCGATTGTTGCATGAAGCTCATGTTGTTCGTCAGCTGTTGTGAAATAGTAGAGAGAAGGCCATCACGCCTTTCTTCTCTAGCTGTCATATCACGCCACATCTCCTCGGTGACAAAGAATCCAGGAGCAGTACCTGCAACAGGGTTAGAGGAAGATGGTGCAGTGTGTGACTGTGAAGGACGATGGGGGGACATGTGAGGGATGGGAGAATGCTCTCTCCGATCATACTCATCATCAGTGTCATGTGCCTCCCCATCGGGAATATTAGGAGGAAGTGGACCCAAAACACGTGGAGCATTAAGATCATAGGTCCAGTTCCTTTCATCACGTACATCAGTACGTCTACTGCATGGTAAAGCAACAGATGGGATAGCTACCCCATGAACCATCAACTCATAACCACCTTCTCTCCTCGTTCGGCACAATTTCATGTCTTTCAGAAATTTTAAATTAATTGTGCGAGGAGGTAGTGGTTCAAGTGTAGCTATCTCATCGTTCAGGCCAAGAGCCCGAGCAATAGACGTAACAAGCCCTCCAAATACAATCGGTCCTGTTTTATTAGTAAATAAAGTCATATGGGCAAGCATAAACGGGACCGGATTGATGTGGGTTCTAGTGAGGCATCCTTGCAAAAATAGGAGTTCACGAGCATTTACCTTGTTTGGACTTTCCCGGCCAAAAATAGTACATGCCAAAAGAAGTCTAAAAACTCTTATGGCCGGGTTGTGAATGGTCGACGCAAGTATCCCTTCAAAAGAATTAATTGAAGTACTTGAAAGCCTTAGCCAGAAGGTAAATACCTCGGCCGACCATTCAGCATCCAAAGGTGCCTCACAGATCGAACCTTCCCTATGAGGGATTTCTAACAAACCTGCTAGCTCATTGGTACTGAATTCATATTCAATTCCAAACAGTCTAAAAATAACAGTACCGACAGTGCTAGCAGTGTTAGGACTGACAGTGTATATCAAAGAACTCAAAAACTCAATTGTCAGTTTCTCATAGGTAGGTTCCTGATTAATGAAAATATTATGCAAGCCTAGAAATTCTAATAAATTAAAAACACTATGATAAATACCCAAAGCATACAGACAGTTATCGTCGACGTACCTAGTCGAGAGAATTTCTCGACTTTGAAGCCTCTGAATAATTTTCCGTTGCCTTTCGCCCGGTCTTCCATCACGAAGAAGAAATCCATTGAACTCCATTGTTGAAAAGCTCCTTAGGTAGTGAAAATGGTAGAAAAGTGGTTTATGAGGGGAATGATAAAGTTTTGATTTTTTTGGTTTTTGATGGATGAAAATGGAAATGGATGTTGGATATGTGTTATGGATGGAGGGTATTTTGGAAATGGGTGAGCTTTAATGGGGTTCAAGGAGGATTTGGAAGGTTGTAAAAATGGGTTTTTGGTGAAGAAAGGGATGAAAATGGTGGAAATGGGGATTGAATCCCGTATATGTTGATGGTACGGTGTGGCGCCCGCCACAGGGCCTATAGCGCCCGCCACAAGGCCAATTCCTGGGCCTTGTGGTTTTGGGTCCTCCTTTGGGCCTTCCTTGCACCTTTGGTCTTCGGGGGGTCTGGATAGCGTTTTCTTCTTCTTTTCAATGCTTGAGGCTTGCATATTTTTTTGTGAAGACAAAAATGAAAATATTTTTGTCTTATATTTTTTTTCTTTTGCACGAAAAAAATAAAATACTTAAAAATCAAAAAAGAAAAAGAAAAAGTTAACATTAGTGCATAATATGTATATATATAAGGAATTCAAAGTGCATGAAAATATAAAAGCTGCAATAAAGTAAAATATGTCTGGAAATGCGATAAATAAAATACTAGGGTAGTGCTGTCAGTGTAGAATGAGTCATGTGGTAGGTTTCTTTTCCTGGCTTGATCCACGAATCTCAGCTATCTCCCTCTGAAGCTCTTCAATCGCCTGATGTAGAGCATCGGCCTCTGAGGCATGAGTGAGATCAGAAACCTGCATCTGTAACTCCAAGTCTGCCACTTCCTGCTTGAGCAGGGCAGTCTCCTTACGGAGCTCATAAATCTGTGTTTGTAGGTCAGGTGGCTGCAGAGACATATTGTTAGACATAACAGTGATTCGGGGAGTAAGAGGTGTAGGAGTGTACTCAGCGGCGGGAGGCGATTTCGGCTCTTCGACAATCTCTCCATAACCCTCTAGAGCATAACTCCAATTTGCAGGATCATGGACACTGGTCATCAGCGGATCTGGTAATGTAAAGTAGTGTATCGCTTCACCGTCGATCAGTAATTTAAACATGTTGGGCTCAAAGGAAGCCCTCCTCATCAGTCCTCTATCAAGACAAAAATCAATATCCAGGGTGGTGTAGCAGCAGAAGGTCCTGAGGTGCAATAACTTGCGAGACAAACCCAATGCAGTAGCTATCTATGTAACAATCCCACCGACATGGATGATGCCTACTGATGATCTGGCAACACTAGCAAGGCCCTTCAGTAGAAAGTTGCCACAAGCAACAGGGCGAGACTGAGTCGCACAAAACAGTAGGAAAATCTCCTCTTCACTTAGCAGTGTCTCTGTATCTGGAAAACCTAGGAAAGAATGTGCTAGAATCATCTGGAAGTACCTCAATGCAGGGTTGTGGATTACCTGAGAAAACTGGGTAGAAGGATCTTGGCTCCCTCCGCCTGATATTTTAGTCCAAAACTTTTCCACTTCTCTGCTCATAAAATACCCCATCGGAGTCTCTGGAATAGCATCAGGAGTAGTCTGGAAACCTAGTAAGTCACCAAACTCTTTGTGAGAGAATGAGTAGTCAATCCCGAACAACCTGAAAACAGCGAGTCCATCGGGTCCAGCCCAAGGGTCATGATGAAATGAGCTGAGGAACTCAAGAGTCAAGTTCCTATAAGTGTTGTTCCTGTAGTCAAACTGGTCCCACTGGAGTTGATGGCATAAAAATCTGACGCTTGGCTCTATCCCCAAGGCATCCATGCAGTCATGGTCAGGGTACCTGGTAGGAGCCATAGGGCGTCTCATGTGAACATAGTAACGCTCTCTCTGTGCATCATCTCTAAAGGCCACGTGCATGTCATCAGGGTTCTGCATTCTGTACAAGGTTAGCAAACAAGTCCTGAAAGCACATAAAACATTCAATCGTTAGTCCTGACATAATAATAATAATAAACAAATTAAAATAAAGTAAAAATAAATAAAAAGTACAAAAATAAGAAAACCATGGGTTGCCTCCCATGCAGCGCTTGTTTAACGTCATTAGCTCGACGACCGATATTTAAACATCATTGGAAGGATACGGTGGATCACTCAGAGTATGGCAGGTGTATGTTGTTGGAATGTCACCTCCTTCGTAGGGCTTCAACCTCTGTCCATTAACGATGAATGGTTTACATGTCTGGTTCTTGATTTCAATAGCACCGGATCTTAGGATCTTAGATACTTCGAAGGGGCCAGTCCATCTCGAACGGAGTTTACCTGGAAATAGTCGTAACCTAGAATCGAACAGGAGAACAGGATCGCCTATTTTGAAGTCTCTTCTTATGATTCTTTTGTCATGCCAAGCTTTTGTTCTTTCTTTGTATATGATGGCATTTTCGTAGGCAGATTGTCTGAGCTCTTCTAATTTGTGGATGTCAAGGATACGTTTCTCACCAGCTGTCAAGTAATCCAGATTCAAAGTTTTGATGGCCCAATAGGCCTTATGCTCCAACTCAAAAGGTAAGTGACATGATTTTCCATAGACCAGTTGATAAGGGGTTGTTCCTATAGGAGTTTTGAAAGCGGTTCTATAGGCCCATAATGCTTCTTGAAGTTTCTGTGACCAATCCTTTCTAGATATAGAGACAGTCTTCTCGAGGATTTGTTTTATCTCCCTATTAGATACTTCCACTTGTCCATTGGTCTGTGGGTGGTATGGTGTTGCTACTCTATGCTTAACTCCATACTTGCTTAAAAGTTTATCAAATATTCTCGATATGAAGTGTGATCCTCCATCACTTATGACTAAACGGGGGGTTCTGTAACACGGTGGGAGAACTGACTTTAGTTAAATGTTGCGGATAGCAAGAGTCGCCACCGACTTTTATTTTATCCAAAAGGAAAGGGCATAAAAGAACAGGAAATACCTTAAAAGATTTTTGAGTTCGGGGGGTAGGTTATGTAAAGGGAAGGTGTTAGCACCCTTTACATCCATGGTTATCCATGGGCTCTTAGTTACTTAGCTCACTTTAAAATGTTTTGGGAAGTGTAGTGTGTGATTAAAAATTTTCTTAAGTACTTTATAATGATCCATGTACGGATATATATAAAGACTTTGTTTTGAAAATTTGTTTGAAAATGTGAAGTGTTTTGAAATTTTTTGAAAAGTGAGCAAGTGCATAAGAGGAACCTACCCTAAGTTAAGTCTTTTCTGTTCTTAAATGTTCTTTCAATGGTAAGACTATCCCTATTATTAAGGAATAGGTAGTCATTACCTTGGATGTGTTAAGGGACAAACGTAGGGTCATCGTATGGTCAATGAAGGCAACTTAAAGGATGTCCTTAGCAATTCGTAGGGACTATCATCATTTATTCGAAGGGACAAGATCATTATTCCGTAGGCAACCTCGAAGGGACTTGATCTTTTAAATTGTAGGGACTTGATAATTTTTATGAAGGGACTTTGCTTAAGACACCCCTATATTCGAGGGACTTGACCATGTTTAAGGCAACTGAGAGGGGTAACTTAGGAAGTGCAAGATGGCGATCAAAGATCGACTTACGTGTGTGAGTGTTTATATTCGGGTATTTATCTTATTTTAATTATCTAAGTTCAATTTAATTACATATAAGTTATACACACCCTAAGGTTACTAACCATATAGTTAAATATTTACAAAGAAAATAAAGACGGAAAAATAAATCTACAAATTATTACAAGGCTTTGGCAGATACATAATAGTCGGATAAGAATAAATTATAAAGCAAGAATAATAGATATAATAAAATAATAAATAAGCAATAATAATAATAATAATAATAATAATAATAAAGTAATTATAATAATAATAAAGTTAAAATAAATTAAAGAAATAACAATTAAAATATTTAATTAAAAAGAAAAAGTTTAGGTTAGACAAGTTAGATTTTTTTTGAAGTTATTAGAATTGATGAAAAAAAAAGGGAATTAAGTTTAGAGAAAAACAATTAAAGATTATTGAGAAAACTTTTAATTATTTACACTATATGATTATTACTATTATAATAAAATACTATTAATATATAAAATATTATTGACAAAAAGTTATTGAGAAATTTTTAGAGAGAAAAAATTAATTTAATATGTACAAAATAATAAAAGAGTTAGTATTTACAAAATAAAGATTTATTGTTATAAATAAGTAATAAAATAAGTTTATAAAAATAATTAGCATTTATTTACAAAAAAAAAATATAAAGATTATAGAAAAATATTAAATAATTAATTTAGTAGGTTTTCACGCCCTACATTACTAAACCACGCAGTTAATATAGGATCAATGACAGAAATTTAAATGGCAGAAAAATAAAATGGCAGAAAATAAATGGCAGAAAAATAAAATGGCAGAAAATAAAATCCTAACTATTACAACGCTTTGGGACAATTACATAATAAACATGGCGAAAAATAAAACTGAAAATATTACAAGTTAAAACTCAAAATATTACAAGGGCGAAGCAATTACAGTGTATGAATAACATAAACATGAGCGAAAATAAGAAATAATAACATGTTTGTTAAGGTTTGTGGAAAGGTTTATGGTTTAAAGGAAATAACACGGTTAAAGTTTATGAGAAAGTTTTAAGGTTTACATGAAAAATTAAGGTTTATGAAAAGTTTGAGGTTTATATATAAAAAAAAATAATTAGTTAATTTTCTAAAAAACATATATAAACAAATATTGATAATAAAAATTTTAAGTTTAATTTTAGGTAAACAAAGAAGTTTAAAAAAAAACTAGATATAACTATTAATTTAAAACAAAAGAAATAATAACTAATATTATAAATTGATTTATGAAATAAGTAATTATAGTAGGAAAAAAAATTAAGAGGTTAGTTAATTAGGAAATTAGAGAATTAAAGGGACTAGAGAAAATTAGGAAAAAGAATGAAAAACCCATGTTTCTTTGTCAAAATGCCCTCAAAATTACCAGTCTTGCCTTCTTGACACTAAAAGGCGCGCACATGTGAATGTACCTGAAAAATAGTTATTATATAATAAACTTGTTTCTTTGTCAAAATGCCCTTAAAATTACCAGCTTTGCCTTCTTGACACTAAGACACGCGCGCACATGTGAATGTACCTGAAAAATAGTTATTATATAATAAAACAAAACGAATATAAAAAAAAATGGTTGAGGCAAAATCGTCAAGGCTTAGGAAAAAAATCAGGGTAGTTAGTTATGAAAAAAAATGTGCAGATCTAAATATATGTGTATGAATAACATAAAAATGATATGAATTCAAAAAGAAACAAAGATGTTGCTAACGCAAAATTGCGATCATCGCAACTATATCGGATCAACACAAATGTCACGCATCATACACCCAGATGTGAAAATAGCGTATCGACACGATCCGATCTGAATAATCTAAAATATATATATATATATAAACTCGTATTAAGAACATAATAATAAAAAAAGGTGTCACAAAATAAATTTATATATAAACCATAACATGGTTTATCACCAAAAAAACATATACACGTTAACATATACATATGTTTGAGACATGTGTGTTAGGAAGAACATGATGATAGAACCAATGATAAACAAACAGACCATATACAGTACAAAGAATAAAAGGAGGTTTTTTTTCTCCTTGAGGCAAGAATTTTTCCGTATTGTGGTTGAGAGAGGAGTGATAAAAATGAGAAAAATGAGAGAGCTCTTATGTGTAAAACAACATGTATTTATAGATTAAGAAAATTAGGTTAAAATTTTTAAAAGGAAATAAAATTAGTCTTAATCCCTATTGATTAAAAAATATTTGAAGAAAAGAAATGTTTTTGGTATTTATTATGATTTTTTTTGAAATTTTTTCCATAAAATAATGATTTTAATGAAAAAATCATATTTTTAAAAATGCATTAAATGCAAATACGAAAATTAAAAAATTAAATAATTAAAAAATGCTATTTTTGTGATTTTTTCATAAAAAATAAAAATAGGAAAAGTTATTAGTAAAGGAAAAAATTAAAAAAATTAAAAAGAGCGGAAGGTGGGATTTGAACTCACAACCTCTCACAATTATATCCCTTATACCCATCTTTCTACCAATTGTGCTATTTTATTTATTCGAAATAAAAAAGCACCAGAAAGCATATGAAGCGGGTCAAAATTTGGGGTACGACAAGTGTAAGGAAACCTTGTGAATCAACTTGTCTCAAATATGTGAGGGCAAATTTTGGGGTACAACAGCTGCCCCTGTTCAATTTTCTGAAACCTGAGGGGTTAGATTGGTATATTTTCCAGTCGTGACCTGGAAGGTTGAAGGGGATTGAACACAAAAGCCCAAAAATTTGCACTCACCAGTGCATAGAGTGATATTGATGGTTGGTTGAATATGATTGAGTGGGCTTAAAGATGCCACTAGGGGAAAGTTCTTCGGATATATTTCTTGGAAGATAAAGCAGTCCAAAATATGGAGGTATAATGAAAGCTGTCAGGAGTCTGGAGCAGTCCTGAGGTATTAATGATATGCGTTCAGGATATTGGAGTAATACTGATGTAACAGCATGTCTTCATGAGGATAGAGCAATCAATAATGATGACCCTAAAGCAGTCTTGAAGTAATGATTTCAGGAGGATAGAGCCAAATGATAACTCTAAAGCAGTCTTGAAGTAGTAATATGATTTCAGGAGGATAGAGCAATCAATAGCTCTAAAGCAGTCTTGAAATAATAATGTGATTTCAGGAGGATAGAGCAATCAATAGCTCTAAAGCAGTCTTGAAGTAATGATTTCAGGAGGATAGAGCCATCAATAATGATAACTCTAAAGCAGTCTTGAAATAATAATGTGATTTCAGGAGGATAGAGCAATCAACAGCTCTAAAGCAGTCTTGAAGTAATGATTTCAGGAGGATAGAGCCATCAATAATGATAACTCTAAAGCAGTCTTGAAATAATAATGTGATTTCAGGAGGATAGAGCAATCAATAACTCTAAAGCAGTCTTGAAGTCATGAGAATTTATCAGGAGGATAAAGTAACCCTGAGGTGACAATAAAGCAGTCCTAAAGTAATAAGAAGCTTATCAGGAGGACAAAGTAACCCTGAGGTTACGATAAAGCAGTCCCAAAGTAATAAGAAGCTTATCAGGAGGATAAAGTAACTCTGAGGTTACGATAAAGCAGTCCCGAAGATCATAAGTTTGTTTGTTGGATAATTAACCTGAAAACAAGGTAGCATTTTGTATAATAACATTAGTTTATGCTTTATGTATGCATGTATAACATGATGTGCTCAAGTAATGTACTATATGTTTATGGATATATGTGCTATGGTATGATGTAAATGATGTATGTATGATATGATACTGCCGGAAGCGTCTGGATATCTTTGTATAACAACTGCTGGCCAGGGAAAATAAATCCCGATTCGTTGTTGAAGAATATATAACCCTCTGTCTGCTAGGGGTAACAGGGTATAGATAACTTCCCGTATGATGGGGATAGTAAGGATAGATATCACCTCCCGTATGCTGGGATAGTAAGGTATATATAACCTTCATCTTCGTTTGATGGTAGGGTAGACATAACCTCCCATCTTCGTTTGATAGTAGAGTAGATACAACATCCCGTCTTTGTTCGTCGTACCCTTATTGGAAAGTAAATTCCCGAATATCCGTATGAGGATAAAAGAGATGGATATAAATTCTAGGGGAGATGAGACTTTATGAAGATGGATTTGCCCTACTGAGGGTTTTGTAACTGTCTTGTAAAGGTGAACCGGCGAAGCTTCGTTGAGATCCTTCCCTCGTTCGTCCTTAGTAAATACTATTACTGCATTTTCATGCATTTCTGGTAAACATTAATCGTATTAAAAGCATACATGCATTTCTGGTAAACATCAATCATATTCAAAAGCATGATACATTCAAACATAACCAATGGACGTTTCGCTTAGGGTAAAAGTAAATCTGGATTCAGAGGGAAAAGTAAAGCTGAACTTGAAAACAGAATCGTTTCAACTTCGAGAGTGTATAACCAATTGGATCTATGGCTCCTGAAATTCTTTAACTTTCCTGAGTACCTTTCCAGAAATCCTCATAGCTGGATCTGAATACATGATATTGACACCATCTGATACTACTGGCGTAGACAACTAATTTGCATCATGGTTTCAGCTGAGAATCCAATATCAAGGTAATACAATGAGAGGAATGTGTCTTCAAACTGTAATGGACCATATACGCTCCAGGTATTAGATTTGAAGAGAAAGCATTGCCCCTTGGTTGAGGATGAATTGTCCCATGATGGAAGTATCTGTAATGAGTTATCTCAAGAGAAACAAGCAGAATGCCCCATAAGCATATGCCCCTGGCATTGTGAACTCTGTAATGTCACCTTTGGTAATTTAACTGTATGAGGAAAAATGCCCCTGGCATTGTGAACTCTGTAATGTCACCTTTGGTAATTCAACTGTATGAGGAAAAATGCCCCTGGCTATTAAGCACAGATGAGTCTGGACCTAATTGCCCCAACTGAATTGAACAGTAACTTGGTATGCCTCTTGACTGGGAAACAGTGACTATGCCCTTGGCATTTCAGATAGATGAGGAGATCTGCCTCTGGCTGCTTAAACATAGTTGAATCTTGTCCTGATTGCCCCAAATGAGTTAGGAAGTATCATGGCCTGCCCCCTTGATTGGGAGGTCATGACTATGCCCCTTTGTATACATGAACTTTGATCCAGGAAGCAACTTTGTTTATCGGAAGGACTTTGGTTCATTGAACATTCATCCTGTAAGCTTCTCCATTTGTCAAACACTTAGGTATATGCAAACAAATATATTAAAAAAATGCAATGCTTATGTCTGTCTTGAAGTTTTGAAACAAGTTATTTTAGAAAAACTTTTTTTTTTTTGGGAAAACTGTGATATTAACTCAAATTTTATGACAAGCCCTAAAGGAGTCAGGATACCTTTTTGCAGCAGTACGCTTTCGAACTAACCATGCTTCAGTTAGGACTTTTAAAGGGTTGTAACGTGGCCTGGTTCATGGTTTAAGAAACAAAGGATAAAGGCTCAAATTTTATTTGTACCCAACCCAATCTCCATGATGTTCTTCAGTCCTATGCTCAGTTAACTCATGCATTGAAGTTCCATAGCAGTTTGGAGTTGTAACACCGATATTTGTGATGGTTCAGAAACCCAAAATTTATTTGAACATTCAGCCATCTTTCTTTGTTGAGGGTTCATAGTGACCTCTTTTTTTTTTCTTTTGACTTTATTATCCCTTCTTTTTGCCTGAACTGCTTATTTTAAGATTACAGTCAGCGGGATGTCTTGATGTTTTACTAAGTCTCCTTCATAGGTTTTGACTTAGTGAGCTTTTCTTTTGCTAGATATTGACTATTAGGTTTAATGATTACAGTGAACCATCATTCATTGTGTACAACACATATAAATGGCATATTTGAGTTAACTGAGTAACTACCCTGCCCCATGTTATGAATAAGGGTTTTAATTTGTGAGAATAAAAACTCCTACTTCATAGGCTCAAAAGGGTTGACTAGGGATTAACTTCCTTATATCTCCACTATTTAGGAATTGAAACAATGCCTGTACATCGTCAGCATAGTCTGTTCAAAAGCATACTGCATAAGATTATGGTATTGTTTTCGTCATCCTCCCTCTACAGGCTTGTAGCTTTATCAGGAGTTAAATATCACAAGATAGAAAGAAGAAGCATAATTCAAAATATAGTGGAACGAATGGATTAATTCAAGACAAACATATGCAATGCATTAAAGAAAACAAAAGTTTAACATAATAGTAAGTGTTCAAACAAATAAAAGAAATTACAAATGAAAAATTCAAATGTTGTCCCATCCAGTTGGCTGAATGTCTTCAATTGCAATCTGTGAACTTCGAGGAGCAATATACTTCACCATGAAATCAAATTTACCACTTGGACGTCCCAAGGTGCCCCATATCTCCACAGGAATAGGTAGGCTTCCCTTCTTGCTATACTGGGCAACTTGTCTTGCAGCTTTGGTGTTTGATGGATGATAGTAGAGCTCAACTTGACCCTCTGGAGTAACCTCGAGTATTCCTTCGTCAATTAGGTCTTGAATCTTATTCTTCAACATCCAGCAATTATTAGTATCATGTCCAGGACTGTTAGAGTGATACTCACATCTTGCCTTGGGATTATAGCGAGGAGAAGAGGTTTTAGGATTTTGAGGAGGACTCTTCAAAGAAACTAGTTTCATTTCCAACAAGCATTGCAGAACTTGTGACATTGGAGTGCTGAACTTGCTAAACTGCCTTCTACATTCCTTGTGTTGAGATAGATTAACCTTATCAGGTCTTTCTCCTTCAACTGAAGAACAATCAATGGCAACCTGTTTCTTACCTTCTTTTATCCTCATCTTCCTTTCAACCAAACCAGCTTGTTTTAGATCCCTGACTCCATCACTTTGACGTTTATGGACAAAGGTTCTTAGCTCTTCTTGCCTCTGAGCTAATCTTTGAATAAGAGCCGCCTGGTCATTCATCTGGGCCCTCATTCCTGTCATCTCAGCT
This sequence comes from Lathyrus aphaca, assembly GCA_963966055.1. NCBI lineage: Eukaryota > Viridiplantae > Streptophyta > Magnoliopsida > Fabales > Fabaceae > Lathyrus > Lathyrus aphaca. The sequence goes on along the minus strand of OZ014525.1, from coordinate 64,300,538 downwards.
TGTAGTTGTGTCAGCTGATCATCCTTGTTGTCCTCAGGATTCTTCTTCTTAGCCAGCAGTGTCTTCAATTCATCCTGCCCCTTGGATAGGTTCAGGATCAGCTCTTGGAATCGGGCATTTTGTGCATGGAGATCCTTAACTGATTGTTCAAGAGCCATTGCTGAAATAAACAGCGAGAAGATGAGAAACCTGTGCACAAATATAAACCTGTGATGCAATGAAATGATATGGGAATGCATATGCAATGTTTTCAAGGACCGCAGGATTTAAATTTGCTTAAACAAACAAGAAAGTAACTTTTTATTAGTAATAACTTTGTTTTGCCTTTTAGGCTTACAAAAATGAAAATGGAATAAGTACAAAAGATGGGGTTTTAAGTCTCCCATGGACGTTTCCTCTTTGTGTTGAGGTATGAGTTGAGGTTTCGTTCCTCGTGAAGTTGCTTTGTTAGCTCTAGGATTCTTGCTTGGCTTGCTTTGTAATGAGCCTCGAAAGTATCCCTTTGCTCCTTCAGTTGGATCCATGATCTCTGCAAGTCTTCCATATCAGTAGGCATGTCTGGGTGAAGGATGGTATAAGAAGTATCTCCTTCAGCAACAGGTTCCATAGTAACTGGAAGGATGGCAGGATATGGCATCATAAGAGTCTGAGCACGAGATCGTACCCATCTGAGATAAGGTTCCATAGGAATGGTGTACTTGGGCTCCAGAGTCTTGCTGTCAACCTTGTTCACTTTACCCCATGCTCGTATGAATCTCTGACGGTAACCCTGAAGATCGTTGTCCTAGTCAAACACAATGCCCTGAATCAACATGTCATGTGGGCCATCGCTTCGAGCGTAACCAAACTGTCGTAAAGCTAGAGAGGGGTTGTAGGTGATGCCTCCTCTTATGCCTAGAAGTGGCACATTAGGAAACTCCCCACAACGGTCAATGATGGTGACATTCTCCATAGATCTGGAGCACCAATGGATATCTGAGTGAGAAAGTGACATGATCCTCTTGGAACATCTAAACCCTTGCTCATTCTTCATTACGGAGCGAGGAAAGTGAGAAATAAACCACCTAGAAAGTAAAGGTATGCAGCACATCAAAGTTCCTCTTGCCCTTGTAGTACGGGTATGAAGAGAATGTAGAATGTCTCCAAGCAATGTAGGCACTGGATTGTGACTCAGGAATATGTTGATGGCATGAACGTCTATGAACTGATCTGGATTGGGGAACAATACTAAGCCATATATCAGCAAGGCTAAGACCTCCTCAAAAGCATCATAGCTCATGGCCTTCAAGAACATCTGAGCTTTATCCATTAATACCTTAGCAAGAATACCCTTGACTCCACTTCTCGTTTCTAGAACAATGTCAGACTTCTTCAGATGTAGGGCTGCAGCAATAACCTCTGGTTTGGGCTCCTTCTCCAAGCCTGTGAAGGGTCTTTGATCAAGAACAGGTATACCCAGAAGCTTAGAGAACTCCTCCATGGTAGGGACTAACTGATAGTCGGGGAATGTGAAACAGTGATGTTTAGGATCAAAGAACTGAAACAGAACACTCATCATGTCTTCATTGAACCCTGAAGTGACTAGATCCAATAGGTGACCATGTCTCTTGATAAACTGGGAATGATCAGACACTTGAGAAACCAACTCTTTAAGCTTGGCAGGTATGCCCACAAAGTTGATCCTGATGGTGTTTCTACGAGCAGAAGCCATGACCTGCGACAAAGAACAAAGATAAATCCCTTGGTCCTTGAAATGGTTAGGGAAAATGCTATGCATATGATGCATGATGATGTCATGATGTTATGCTCAATCACAAACATGTGGCACACACAAGCAAGTCACACAATAGCCCTAGGTTTAAAGGCTTGCATGCGGTTCAAAGGTAAGTACCCTCCCCTGAAGTTAGATGGTTCATCCTGTCCTACAAAAGTAACCAGGTTCTAAGGGATCTCAATATCATTGATCCTTCACAAGGGTGGTTGTTCAGAAGGCAACTTACTTGCCAACCAAAACCCTCCAAGTTTAAGATCTCAATGAGTGTAGTATCGAGTGTCAACCAACTTCAGTCTGCACTAAAGCCGGCTACCTCACTACTTTTCTAAAGGCCAAGATGGGATAACTAGGGTTCTAAAAGTTAGTTAGTGCATTGACAACATATGGAAGCCTCATATTATCCTCAACTTGACTTAAGGAACATAAGCACCAACCAAGAAGTCACACTAACTATGGCCACCAGATCAACCATATCGGTATACGCCGTACAGTTTCCTTGGTCTATTGCCATTTACCTAAGGTACAATAGATCCGGGTTAGGATCTTTCACACATAAGAGCATCCCAACAACGTAAAGTAAAGCAAACAAGGCACATAATATTAAAGTGATCTAATTCCTAAGGGTACCCCTCTTTAATTTAAATCCCCAGCAGAGTCGCCAGTTCTGTAACACGGTGGGAGAACTGACTTTAGTTAAATGTTGCGGATAGCAAGAGTCGCCACCGACTTTTATTTTATCCAAAAGGAAAGGGCATAAAAGAACAGGAAAGACCTTAAAAGATTTTTGAGTTCGGGGGGTAGGTTATGTAAAGGGAAGGTGTTAGCACCCTTTACATCCATGGTTATCCATGGGCTCTTAGTTACTTAGCTCACTTTAAAATGTTTTGGGAAGTGTAGTGTGTGATTAAAAATTTTCTTAAGTACTTTATAATGATCCATGTACGGATATATATAAAGACTTTGTTTTGAAAATTTGTTTGAAAATGTGAAGTGTTTTGAAATTTTTTGGAAAGTGAGCAAGTGCATAAGAGGAACCTACCCTAAGTTAAGTCTTTTCTGTTCTTAAATGTTCTTTCAATGGTAAGACTATCCCTATTATTAAGGAATAGGTAGTCATTACCTTGGATGTGTTAAGGGACAAACGTATGGTCATCGTATGGTCAATGAAGGCAACTTAAAGGATGTCCTTAGCAATTCGTAGGGACTATCATCATTTATTCGAAGGGACAAGATCATTATTCCGTAGGCAACCTCGAAGGGACTTGATCTTTTAAATTGTAGGGACTTGATAATTTTTATGAAGGGACTTTGCTTAAGACACCCCTATATTCGAGGGACTTGACCATGTTTAAGGCAACTGAGAGGGGTAACTTAGGAAGTGCAAGATGGCGATCAAAGATCGACTTACGTGTGTGAGTGTTTATATTCGGGTATTTATCTTATTTTAATTATCTAAGTTCAATTTAATTACATATAAGTTATACACACCCTAAGGTTACTAACCATATAGTTAAATATTTACAAAGAAAATAAAGACGGAAAAATAAATCTACAAATTATTACAAGGCTTTGGCAGATACATAATAGTCGGATAAGAATAAATTATAAAGCAAGAATAATAGATATAATAAAATAATAAATAAGCAATAATAATAATAATAATAATAATAATAATAATAATAAAGTAATTATAATAATAATAAAGTTAAAATAAATTAAAGAAATAACAATTAAAATATTTAATTAAAAAGAAAAAGTTTAGGTTAGACAAGTTAGATTTTTTTTGAAGTTATTAGAATTGATGAAAAAAAAAGGGAATTAAGTTTAGAGAAAAACAATTAAAGATTATTGAGAAAACTTTTAATTATTTACACTATATGATTATTACTATTATAATAAAATACTATTAATATATAAAATATTATTGACAAAAAGTTATTGAGAAATTTTTAGAGAGAAAAAATTAATTTAATATGTACAAAATAATAAAAGAGTTAGTATTTACAAAATAAAGATTTATTGTTATAAATAAGTAATAAAATAAGTTTATAAAAATAATTAGCATTTATTTACAAAAAAAAAATATAAAGATTATAGAAAAATATTAAATAATTAATTTAGTAGGTTTTCACGCCCTACATTACTAAACCACGCAGTTAATATAGGATCAATGACAGAAATTTAAATGGCAGAAAAATAAAATGGCAGAAAATAAATGGCAGAAAAATAAAATGGCAGAAAATAAAATCCTAACTATTACAACGCTTTGGGACAATTACATAATAAACATGGCGAAAAATAAAACTGAAAATATTACAAGTTAAAACTCAAAATATTACAAGGGCGAAGCAATTACAGTGTATGAATAACATAAACATGAGCGAAAATAAGAAATAATAACATGTTTGTTAAGGTTTGTGGAAAGGTTTATGGTTTAAAGGAAATAACACGGTTAAAGTTTATGAGAAAGTTTTAAGGTTTACATGAAAAATTAAGGTTTATGAAAAGTTTGAGGTTTATATATAAAAAAAAATAATTAGTTAATTTTCTAAAAAACATATATAAACAAATATTGATAATAAAAATTTTAAGTTTAATTTTAGGTAAACAAAGAAGTTTAAAAAAAAACTAGATATAACTATTAATTTAAAACAAAAGAAATAATAACTAATATTATAAATTGATTTATGAAATAAGTAATTATAGTAGGAAAAAAAATTAAGAGGTTAGTTAATTAGGAAATTAGAGAATTAAAGGGACTAGAGAAAATTAGGAAAAAGAATGAAAAACCCATGTTTCTTTGTCAAAATGCCCTCAAAATTACCAGTCTTGCCTTCTTGACACTAAAAGGCGCGCACATGTGAATGTACCTGAAAAATAGTTATTATATAATAAACTTGTTTCTTTGTCAAAATGCCCTTAAAATTACCAGCTTTGCCTTCTTGACACTAAGACACGCGCGCACATGTGAATGTACCTGAAAAATAGTTATTATATAATAAAACAAAACGAATATAAAAAAAAATGGTTGAGGCAAAATCGTCAAGGCTTAGGAAAAAAATCAGGGTAGTTAGTTATGAAAAAAAATGTGCAGATCTAAATATATGTGTATGAATAACATAAAAATGATATGAATTCAAAAAGAAACAAAGATGTTGCTAACGCAAAATTGCGATCATCGCAACTATATCGGATCAACACAAATGTCACGCATCATACACCCAGATGTGAAAATAGCGTATCGACACGATCCGATCTGAATAATCTAAAATATATATATATATAAACTCGTATTAAGAACATAATAATAAAAAAAGGTGTCACAAAATAAATTTATATATAAACCATAACATGGTTTATCACCAAAAAAACATATACACGTTAACATATACATATGTTTGAGACATGTGTGTTAGGAAGAACATGATGATAGAACCAATGATAAACAAACAGACCATATACAGTACAAAGAATAAAAGGAGGTTTTTTTTCTCCTTGAGGCAAGAATTTTTCCGTATTGTGGTTGAGAGAGGAGTGATAAAAATGAGAAAAATGAGAGAGCTCTTATGTGTAAAACAACATGTATTTATAGATTAAGAAAATTAGGTTAAAATTTTTAAAAGGAAATAAAATTAGTCTTAATCCCTATTGATTAAAAAATATTTGAAGAAAAGAAATGTTTTTGGTATTTATTATGATTTTTTTTGAAATTTTTTCCATAAAATAATGATTTTAATGAAAAAATCATATTTTTAAAAATGCATTAAATGCAAATACGAAAATTAAAAAATTAAATAATTAAAAAATGTTATTTTTGTGATTTTTTCATAAAAAATAAAAATAGGAAAAGTTATTAGTAAAGGAAAAAATTAAAAAAATTAAAAAGAGCGGAAGGTGGGATTTGAACTCACAACCTCTCACAATTATATCCCTTATACCCATCTTTCTACCAATTGTGCTATTTTATTTATTCGAAATAAAAAAGCACCAGAAAGCATATGAAGCGGGTCAAAATTTGGGGTACGACAAGTGTAAGGAAACCTTGTGAATCAACTTGTCTCAAATATGTGAGGGCAAATTTTGGGGTACAACAGGTTCCAAACCTGGGAAATATATAATTCTTGAATAATTTGATGACTACTCTGGTGTCATTTGTGGGTGCTGCGATAGCTTCAATCCATTTAGACACGTAGTCAACAGCTACTAATATGTACTGATTTCCAAAAGATGGTGGGAACGGTCCCATAAAGTCTATACCCCATACGTCGAAGAGTTCTACTTCTTGGATATTTCTTAACGGCATTTCATTACGTCTTGAAATATTTCCTGTGCGTTGGCATCTGTCACACTTGACAATGAAAGCATGGACATCACGCCACATAGTAGGCCAGAATAGGCCAGCTTGAAGAATCTTGGCGTAGGTCTTAGATGTGCTTGCATGTCCACCATAGGGTGCAGAATGACAATGCTCAATTATAATATTTACCTCTTCTTCTGGAACACAACGGCGAAAAATGCCATCTTTACCTCTCTTGAAAAGAAATGGATCGTCCCAATAGAAGTTTCTCACATCACTATAGAACTTCTTCTTCCGGTGGTAGTTTAGATCAGGGGGTATGATGTCAGCGGCTAGGTAATTAACAAAATCTGCATACCAAGGTGCATTACTTATAGCTAAGGATTTATGAAAATGCTCATGAGGGTCTGGGTTATCATCTTCAATGGTTTCTAGTTGGGCTATCAGTCTATCATAGGCAAAATCGTCATTTATGGGTACTGAGTCAGGTTTCAGGTATTCTAGCCTAGATAGGTGATCAGCTACCACATTATCAGTGCCTTTCTTATCACGGATATCCAAATCAAACTCTTGCAGTAATAGAATCCATCGAAGTAACCTAGGCTTGGCATCCTTTTTGCTTAGTAAGTAACGAATGGCAGCATGGTCGGTATAAACTATAATCTTGGCTCCTACTAGATAAGATCTAAATTTGTCTATTGCAAAAACTACAGCTAGGAGCTCTTTTTCGTTTGTTGCGTAGTTGAGCTGTGCAGCGTCTAGGGTTCTACTGGCATAATAAATCACATGTAACTTTTTGTCTTTTCTCTGACCTAGAACGGCTCCAACAACATAATCACTGGCGTCACACATTATCTCAAACGGTTCTGACCAATCAGGGGGTTTCATTATAGGTGCTGAAATCAGAGCTTGTTTCAGAAGATTAAATGCTTCAGTACATTTTTCATCGAAGATGAATTCAACATCTTTCATTAAAAGACCAGTTAAGGGCTTTGTTATTTTGGAGAAATCCTTGATGAAACGTCGGTAAAATCCGGCATGTCCAAGAAAACTTCTTATCTCCCTGATAGTCTTCGGCGGTTTTAGATTCTCTATGACTTCTATTTTTGCTTTATCTACCTCTATACCTTTTTCGGAAACTATATGTCCTAAAACAATCCCTTCGGTGACCATGAAATGACATTTTTCCCAATTTAGCACAAGGTTTACCTCCACACATCTCTCCAGGATTTTCTCAAGGTTGACAAGACAATTTTTGAAATCTGACCCACAAACTGAGAAATCGTCCATAAATACTTCCATAATTCCATCTAAATAATCAGCAAAGATAGACATCATGCAGCGTTGGAAAGTTGCAGGAGCATTACAAAGTCCAAAAGGCATTCTTCTATAGGCAAAAGTTCCAACTGGGCATGTAAAGGTAGTTTTTTCTTGATCTTCGGGATGAATAGGTATTTGGAAGAATCCCGAATATCCATCTAAATAACAAAAGTAAGAGTGTCTGGCTAGGCGCTCCAACATTTGGTCTATGAATGGTAATGGGAAATGGTCCTTCCTAGTTGCTTTATTTAATTTTCTATAATCTATGCACATACGCCAACCTCCATCGGTTCTTTTTGCTACATGTTTGCCCTTCTCGTTTTGCACGACTGTGATGCCTCCCTTTTTAGGTACTACATGCACAGGACTCACCCATTTACTGTCCGAGATCTGATATATTATACCTGCCTCTAGTAACTTAAGAACTTCAGTCTTAACTACAGTACTCATTATAGGATTTATTCTACGTTGGTGTTCTCTGGAAGGTTTTGAATCTTCTTCAAGCAAAATCCGATGCATGCATACGGATGGGCTTATTCCTTTTAGATCAGAGATCTTATATCCTAAGGCTGAGGGGTACCTACGTAAAACTTCTAATAATTGATCGGTTTCTTCTTGGTTTAAGGTAGCACTGACTATAACTGGACGGTTCATATCTTCATCGAGAAATTCATATCTCAGGTTTTTAGGCAGTTCCTTAAGTTTTACGGTCGGTTTCATAGGGCAAGGCATATGATCTGGGGTAAGAGATAAACATTCGTGAAGGTTATCATCAATGTAAGGAGTTTTATAATTGTCATCTTCCAAAATAAGGGTTGACGGCAATTTTATAGATTCAGTTTCTTCTTCTTGTTCTAATTCCCTAATGCATTCTTCGATGATATCTAAGGCATAACAAGCATCTCCTATCACAGGTGCCATAAGAAATTTCGACAATATAAATTCTATCTTCTGGCCACCTACCTCAAAAGTTAGTTTTCCCTTTTTAACATCTATTACGGCTCCAGCAGTCGATAAGAACGGTCTACCTAGGAGGATTGGTATGTCGTCATCTTCTTTAATGTCCATGACAACAAAATCAGTAGGTATAAACAGCTGACCTATCCTAACAGGGACGTCTTCAAGTATGCCTATAGGGTATTTAACGGATCTATCGGCTAATTGAAGTGACATCTTAGTAGGTTGTAATTCTCCTAAGTTTAATCTCTCACAAACTGCTAAAGGCATTAAGCTCACACTAGCTCCTAAGTCTAGAAAAGCTTTTTCGATGACATGATTCCCCAAAATACAAGGAATGGAAAAATTTCCGGGATCTTTATCTTTCTTTGCTAACCTATTTTCGGAAATAGAATTACATTCCAAGGGTTTCGGATCTTCAAGTCTACGTTTATTTGTAAGTATGTCTTTGAGAAACTTAGCGTAAGAAGGTATTTGGGTGATGGCTTCTGTAAAGGGGATTTCTACGTGAAGTTTTTCTATAACCTTAACGAATTTTTGATATTGATTATCGATTTGGGTTTTCTTTAATCTTTGAGGGTAAGGTATTGGTGGTTTATATGGCGGTGGTGGTACATAGGTTTTATTTTTAGGTTCTTCTCCTTTTTCTTGACTTTCCAGGGTTTCAGGCTTCTCTGGTTCCTTTTCCTCATTCCTCTCAGAAGTTTCGGGCTCACTTAATCTAGGGTTTAAAGGTTCCTTATAAGCGGTTCCACTTCGTAGAGTAATGGCATTTGCCTGCCCTTTCGGGTTTTGTTGAGGTTGTCCAGGGAACTGTCCTCCAGGTGTAGTCTGTGGGGCTTGGTTTAACGCTACCTGAGAGATCTGGGTTTCAAGCATCTTATTATGAGTAATGATTTGATCAACCTTGGTTCCTAACTTGGTAATCAGTTCGTTAACATGGACGTTATGGTTCATGAACTCTTTGTTTTGTTGTTTTTGAGCAACGATAAAATCTTTTACAACTTCCTCAAAGCTCGGACTAGGTGGTACAGGTTGCATAGGTTGATTTGTTCTAGGGGCTTGGTAACCTTGTTGTCTCGGAGGTGCGGTATTTTGGATAGGGTTATTATTTTTGTAGGAGAAGTTTGGGTGATTCCTCCATCCAGGGTTATATGTGTTTGAAAATGGGTTCCCTTGGGTATAGTTCACTTGCTCAGTGTTGGTCTCATTTAACAGATTGCATTCGGCGGATTGGTGTCCACATATCTCACAATTCGGCGAAACTGCGGCTACAGTATTCGGAGTTGTACACATATGTTCGACTCTAAGGGCCAACGCGTCCATTTTAGCCTACATCATGTCTATAGAGCTTAACTCATGTATTCCTCCTTGGGCTTCCTTCTTTTCCACTGTCGCTCGTTCTACTCCCCATGATTGATGGTTTTGGGCCATATCCTCGATAAGGGCACTAGCTTCAGGGTAAGGTTTGTTCATCAGTGCGCCACCAGCGGCAGCGTCGATGGTCATTTTAGTGTTATAATGAAGTCCATTATAGAAGGTTTGGATGATTAACCAATTCTATAAGCCATGATGTGGGCATGCTCTTAATAGTTCTTTATATCTCTCCCAGGCTTCGAACAACGACTCTCCTTGGTGTTGGGTAAATCTAGTTATTTGGTTTCGAAGAAGAGCGGTCTTACTTGGGGGAAAATATCTAGCAAGGAAAACTTTTCTAAGGTCATCCCAAGTTGTTATTGAATTGGGTGGAAAGGAATCTAACCATGATAGAGCTTTATCTCTGAGGGAAAAGGGAAATAATCTTAAGCGTATTGCCTCAGGAGAAGCTCCATTGGTTTTAAAGGTGTCTGCTAACTGAAGAAAGTTTTTTAAATGTTGGTTTGGGTTATCAGTAGCGAGACCTGCGAATTGTCTCTGTTGCACTAATTGCAGCAGGGATGGTTTAAGTTCAAAATTATTGGCTGGGATAGTGGGGTTTACTATACTGGAACTAGGTTCCTCGTTTGATGGTTGGGCGAAGTCCTTAAGAGGTCTTCGGTTTTGATCTTCGGCCATAGCTATCCTATTCCTATGGAAAAACAAACGTGCGCGAGCGTAACGTTCAGGTTCAGCTAGAGGGTCTACTAAACTTCCGGCACTGCTAGTCTTTCGCATTGACCGGTGGGTAACAACCTTAGTCTAAACGGTATAACTACAAGGTAATGAAATTTGACGATATTGGTCCCCGGCAACGGCGCCAAAAACTTGATGCATGTTTTTCGCAAGTGTACGAATCACGTCAAAGTAATATAAAAGATTATCGAATCCACAGAGACCAAGTGTCAATCTATCGTACCTGTTGTTATGGTGCTTATCTAAGGCAACTATTTTTAAGGGTTTTAATAAGGGTGCAATGGTAAATAAAATTATAATTTTAAATAATAGATAAAGGACAGGCTCGAATGTAATTCACGTAATCAATGATAATCCAGTACTTGTTAGTGGAACTACTTATGGGCAATGTTTTCTTCTTTGAAAAGAACTAATTTAACAGGAACTGTCGCTTTCGCGTATTCAGAACCGAGTTGTACTCTCTAATCAACCCCTCCTATTGTCACGGATAAAAAGGTGCGTACTGCGTTAGAGTAGTAAACCTATTTTTAAGAAATATAGTATCTTAACTAAGTTGAAAAGTACTTTAACCTGGATTTCTTAGCAAAAAGAGGTTCTCACGAACCAGACTCCAAACTTCTTTAACGCGTTCAAAAGTCGTTTTAAAATCTCCTTTCTTTTTAATCTAAAAACTCCTAATAAACTAGACAAAGCGCTTTTGGCTGTTTTTGAAATAGTTAAAAACAATTACTTGAATTGAAAGATAAAATAGCCCTTAGGTGTTTCCACGAACAATTATACTGATTACTGGTTTAATTACGATCCTTACATTCTAACCTTTATGGAATTAGTTAGACATGATAAAGTAAAGATTCTTTTTATAATTTTTCATAAAAGTAATTTAAAGCGAGTGCGGATAATAAACAAAGTAAATGTGCGAGTGCGGGAAATAAACAAAGTAAATGTGCGAGTGCGGGAAATAAACAAAGTATGTGCGAGTGCGGGAAATAAATAAAAGTAAAGTACGAACTTGAATTAAAATGGCGGCAGGATTAACTTCCTCCAGAGTGCTCCAAAACTCGAACCACAGACAAATTACAGACTCGATCACTCGATTGCAGAGGCACCCCGATGTGGAATGACAACTGCTTTATAACTGATATATGCCTAGAGAATTCTAATTCTGGATGAAGAAAAACGAAAATCTAAGGTCCTATTTATAGGAAAAACTGAAAGCATGAAATGACCGGGACGCCCCTCCACTAAAAAGTGGAGGTTACTGATTTTGGCCTTGTGGCGCCCGCCACAGGCCTATGGCGCCCGCCATGGTCCCTACAGGGGATGATGGAGTGGGGAACGTGGGTCTTGGAGGTTGAGGAGTGGTCTTGAGACGTGGCCACGTCATGGCTAACCCCATGGCGCCCGCCACGGTGGGTGCCGCAAGTGCAAAACGCTGAATTTCTAGGTTTTCGTCCGTTTTCACTCCTTTTTCGCTCCTTTTCCTGATTCAAGCTCCGATTATTATAAAAACCTGAAAACATAAGAAAACAAAGCAATAACAAAGCAAAACAACAATAAAAGCTAAGAATGCATGCGAAATCGGAGTCAGAAATACGGTGAATTTTAGTGTGATCAGTTGTTAAAAAGAATTGTGGTGAAAAGTTACTCTTTTTAAATTAAAACAAGATACGTAAATGAAGTTGTGGCTTATTTTCCTTTAGAACAGAACATTGTCTTATCAAAAATCCATCTCCATAAATGTATGAAGCACCAAATATATTATGATGGAATTAGTCAACATTATAAAATATGGACATGGCATGGTTAAGTGTATAAAAACTAAACTGTGAAATCACATAGATATGAGGTTGATGTAGATATGGATGATGAACTAGAAGATATGATCAATTATATTAGAAAAGATACATCAAGAAAGACCATGTGTATGATAATTTATGTAATGACAACGATGAGCCGTTATGTAAGGGGTACACAAATTTTATATGATTTTCAGGGGTGTTAAGACTGTTTGATCTGAAGGCAAAAAGTGGTTGGACATATACATTTTTTACAAAATTACTTGAATTGTTGAAAGAAATGCTTCCAGAAAGTAACACATTGTCGGAATATAATTATGATTCCAAGAAGATATTTTGTCCAATGGATTTGGATTATATCAAAATACATTCACGCCTTATTATAAAGGGAAACATATGAAAATTTGAATTAGTGTCCAAAGGGTGGGGAGTCGCACTACAAGGTGAAGGATTCTGATGCTGATGATGATGACAGTGTAAGAAAGAAGCGTCCTCCTACCAAATTATTGTGGTACCTATAAATAATTCCAAGATTAAAGATATTGTTTTCTAATGTAAATGACGCAAAGAATATTATATGGCATTGTTGAAATACAAATAGAGTATGGGGTTTTGTTATCGTTCCAAAAAGATTGTTATGATATTATTGTCGTTCTATAGTCGAATTCATCTTAAACTTAAAGTAACAAAGGAGTTTGTTTGTTGGTAACCGATTGTTTGCATAAGTGATAAAAGTTAATGGTAAAGGATATCGGTTTAGAAAGATTAATAAAAACATGCCAATATTAGGGTTCGATAATCCATTTCATATGTATTTACTCGATAAATAAAGTGAACATGTTTAGATGATAAATACAATCACATATCCTCTAAATATGTTTATCTCTAACACATATTGTGAGTTTTACCCTTTTGATCCTTGGATGATCTCTCACTCCAACTATCAGAATGGTAACATTCAAAGCTCAATATTTATGAACATCAACTCACACAATAATCTCTATCCTATATTTGTTGATGAATTAAAACCTAGATAAGGATTTAGAACACATTTCTCAATCATGAACTAAAACAAAATATGAATCATAAAAGCAAGGTTTTTCACCATATATTTATCATCCATAAGTTCACAAACTTAAATCATATCAATACATACAAAAGAGGGAAATATCTACCTCCAATCTTGACACAAAAGAGCTTTATCTATCCATGGACATGGTAGCTTCACAAACAAGAAAGGAGAAGAGATGATCAAGCATCAACTATGATTTCTCAACTATTGCTGCTTCCAATCTACGATAAAATAAAGCTTAAGAGTTTTTAAGTGTTTCTTACAAGTTTCTAAAGTTACATCCTAAAAAAAATTGTGAAGAAACTATAAATAGTGCGGCAAAAATTGTAGACCGCGCTAAGTGTAATGCCCTGATTTCATAATTTAATTATTTAGTTAATTATTATGATAGTTTAGCAATTTTTGGTGTATTTATTGTGGTATTTTAGTGATGAATTATTTTATTTAATGATAATATTGAATAATGCAAGCTATGTTATTTAAATATTATTAGTTAATTAAAATAAAAAAATTAGAAGTATGAGGGGTATAATGGTCTTTTGTAGAGAATTAGTAAGGGTGAAAGGGGAAAAACATATTTGGGGTTCTAGGGGTAAGATTGACAAAAAGGAAGTTGAGGTTGGGAATACGATCAGTTTCACGATCGCTTTTGGGAGAGAAGAGGTCTGAAGAACGAAGGAGAGAAGCTAAGGTTTGAAGAAGTTCCCAGAGAGTTTTTGTGAAGACCGTAGAAAAGCTTCACTCTAAGGTATGTGGAGTATTGCTTTTCAATGTTCTTGATGTAGAGTTTAGGTATTGGGAATAATTGGGGTTTTTAGGGAAAACCTAGAAATTGATGAGTAGAATTGAGGAATCATTGATGATTTGTTGTGCATTGTATGTTGTAAATGATGTTTGTGTGTAGTTATAGGTTCTATTACTGAACTGGTGATTAAAATGATGAAAACATGTGTTTTTAGGGTGAAAAGTCGTAGCAGAATTTGTTGTCATCGGAGACTGAAAATTCTGAGTTTCGTCTAGCTCGCTTAGTGAGCAACAAAAATTGGGATTTTCCTCCAACCCGAGAGGAGGCCGCTTAGAGAGCCCAGGAAGTGGGAAATTAGTGATTTAATTTCATAAAATTGTCGAATAAGGTGTAGATAGGATGTATTGAAGTTTTGATGTATTATACTTGTTGCCATGATTTCTATTGTTGTTTTAGCGAGTATGTTATGATAGAAATAAAGATAAGATAAGGTTAGTATATGATGCTTATTAACATGAATGCCGATGCAAATGTTGAATTATATTGATAATATTAAATTATTGTATCGTTGCATTCATGGTATACCTATGTTGTTGGAAACTTCGATCCCATAGTGTGGATCGAGGATATGTTGAATATGTTTTTCTCCATTGTGGAGGGTAGATGGCCTAGTGTCCATCACATGTTGAAATCGATACCACATGCATTTACGAAGTTGCATTTCATTCTCGATGGCATAGCATGATGCATATGTGTTGATTAGATGTTGATGAGTTTGATGATGTGCTGAGTGAGAATTTTGATGTGTTGATATATGACGAACCGTTGCATGATTATCTTTACTTTATGTCAATTATATTGATTTGTGATTACTCACCCTGTCTTCCTTTGGTGATGGTCTATTATGACATCCTGTGTATACTCAAGAATAAGCTTGGTGCATGGACGTAGCTTGGAATGTTATGTATTTTGGTCGTTTATTAGAGTTTAGGGTGGTGTCCTGCTTTGTGTCATGTAACATCGGGATGGGAACGTTTGAGAATTTTTTGTGTTCTTTTGTTTTACTTTGAGTTAAGGATATTTTGAATTATTTGAATTTTTATATTTGAGTTAATTAAGTTGATGACTTGTTATCCGTTGCATAGTAATGATGAATGCATGTTGTAACTCGTGTTACGGGACAAGACAAAGTGATAATGTTTTTTATGTTTGTTGAAGTAGAAATGTGATACCTTTTTGTTGAATACTCTAATTTTATTAAATAATCATGTATTATTTTGATGTGGGGTAAAGGGTGTTACATTAGTGCTATCAGAGCAGGTCGGTGTGTCCGGCCAAGTGTCGTTGTTGTCAGTCTGTTGTCAGTCGTTGCTTGTTAACGATTATTTCTTTTATGATGTTGTGAGTGTTGTGCAGAATGGCTGGAAACAACACACATGCTCTTGATGAAGTTGTTGCGGAACTGGCTAAAGATACAACTCAAAACAACGAACAAGTAGAGTTTCGTGCGTTGGAGAAATTCCAGAGTAATAGTCTGCCGGTTTTTGAAGGAGATCATGAACTGCAGAGTGCACAGAAGTGGCTCAAGTCGTTTGAGAAGATGTTCAGAGGGATGGCATGTACGGATGTGCAGAAGGTACAATTTGGTACCCATATGTTATCTGAGGAGGCTGAAGACTAGTGGGATAATACCGTCAGAATTCGGAGGATGTCGGTACTGTGGTAACCTGGGCAGTGTTCAGGAGGGAGTTTCTGGTAAAGTATTTTCCTGAAGATGCTTGTGGTAAGATGGAGGTGGAGTTCTTTGAGTTGAAGCAAGGAAATATAACGGTGGCAGAGTATGCTGCTAAGTTTGAAAGGCTCGTGAAGTATTGTCTTCACTACAATCGTGTTGATGCTGAACTTTCTAAGTATCTCAAGTTTGAGAATGGGCTGAGATCAAAAATTAAATAAAGGATTGGATGTCAGCAGATCCGTAGGTATACTGAGTTGGTGGAAAAAAGCAGGATTTATGATGAAGACAGCTGAGCTCGATATGCTCACTATAAGTAATTGACTGAGAAGAAAGAGAAAGGTCTGTTTCGAGTAAAACCTTATGTGACTCCAACTGAGAAGGGGAAGCAGAAGGTTTCAGATGGAAAGAAGCCAATTGGGGGAGCAGGTTCCATTCCTCCCAAGTGATACAAATGTGGAGAATTTGGTCACAAGTCTGATGTGTGCAGCAATCCAATGGTGATATGCTACAGGTGCGGCAAGAGAGGTCATCGAGTTGGTGATTTCCCAAATGAAGGTCCAACTTTCTTTAATTGTGGTGAATAGGGGCATATCAGCACCCAATGTCATAAGCCTAAGAAGATTGTTATTACTGCTCAGACCAATGGCAGAGTGTTTGCTTTGAGTGGTTCTGAAGTTCCTAAGAAGGATAACTTGATTCGAGGCACATATTTTATAAATGGTGTTGAGTTGATTGCAATTATTGATACGGGTGCTACATATTCCTTTATTTCTCTTGAATGTGCTACTAAGTTAGGTTTAACGTGAAGGTGCGTAAAACACAAGGAAGGGGGGTTGGAATTGGGTTTTCTTAACAACTTAAAATTAACTTCTATGACAAGCTGATTTATCCTGGTTCGTTTTAACTCAAACTACGTCCAGTCCACCCGCCAAGGTGATTTTGCCTCTATCACTGAGGTCTTAATCCACTATTCAATAATTGAATACACACACTGACCTACAGTCAATGTCCTCTTGCGTCTTCTGACTGAAACTAGTCACTCAAGGGATTTAACTTAACTTTTACAATAATAATAATAATATAATAACTATTTTGCTTCTAATAAAGCTATAATCACTAAGTGAATTGTTACAAGAGTTTAGCACAAATGAATAAGTCTTTTCTCGTGGAAGTTGTGTCACAAATCTTCAATCTGATTCCTTTATATACTGCTTGAATATTGTAGTCGTTGGAGACATCTTTAGCTAATTTAGGATATTAGTTAATACCATAAACTCCTTCCATAACAAGAGATACTTGTCTTCATCATTAATTAATATATTCTTTAATTAATGCCTTTATTATGAGAATCATCATCTTCTATACATAAATCAGAGAGAAAAAATTCTTGATACGCAGCTATTAAACCATGTCTTTAAATGATGGATTCTTCAATAAATATATCTTCTATATACGGCTCAATGTGTCTTCTAATAAAGCATGTCTTCTTTAAATAACTTCCTCTTCTACACATATAACAAAGAGAGTCATTAGAACTTCTATTCTTGCATAATAATTGTTATCATCAAAACTCTTAGAGGTTTAGAACCATAATTGTTCTAACAATCTCCCCCTTTTTGATGATGACAAAACATTTATTTAGATTTTAAGAATAGAGTTTAATAGGATTAGAAGAACTCCCTTTGATTAAATTAAATCAGATATTTCTATTAGAGGTTCCTTCAGAAGTTTTATCCTTCAGAAGTTTCATTAGCCTTAGCTCCCCCTGAGTTGATTACTTGACCTGTTTCTATTTTAGAATCACAACTCAAACAGTTTTATTAGAATATATATGTTAGAGGTAAATCTTAATAACTGCTATAGATCAAGATCTTCTACGTTTCTCCCCCTTTTTGTCATAATCAAAAAGTAAAAATTCAGAAGAGAGTGCAAGAGTGAAGAAGCAAAATAAGTTTTTATTAAACATAATCAAAGCCAACAAGAAAACAACCAGTAGAACTTAAACAGTCATGATAAATAGAAGATAAGCAGAAAATCAGGGATTCATCTTAGTAACTAATGTTTCCAGAAGAGACTTGATTTCAGAGGAAGATTCCACTTGCTTTCCAATCATAGTCTTTAATTCAGCATTATTTTCATCCTGTTTATCCAGCCTTTGCTTGACCATCTCATTTTCCTTTTTCAATTCTTCCAAGGTCTTCAAAACAAGAGTGGTTGGAAGAGGTTCTTCAGCTTCTGGAGCAACTTGATTTTCAGAATATTCTTCAGTTGCTGGTGGTTGAGCAGAATCAACATCCTGAGCTTCATCAGAAGGGACTAAAACCATCTGAAGTCTAGAGTTTGATTCCAGAGGTTCTGATTCTGTCCAGGGTTTGTTGTCCATAAGAAATGGTTTGTTCTTTTCAATGTTTGAAACAACTGCTTTGAGATACTCACAGAAGTTCTGATGAGCAATGTCATAGCAGATGTCCTTCAGCTTTTTGGTTTCAACATTGAACCATTTTCTGAACGTGGCCCAAAGAAAGTCAGAAGCTGCTGGACCAGTAAGCTCTGAGCAAGCAGCCTTCAGATCCTCTATCCTGATTTTCATTTCTGTTTCAAAAGCAATCAGCAGTGCAACAATGTCTGTTTTCGTGGGTTTTGGTTTTGGTGCTGGTATGGCAGTTTTATTTGAGACAGAGGATAGTTTGTGGAGAGCTTCTATATTGATAGAAGTTCTAAGGGGATTTTCTGGTTCAGCGATTTCTGGAGGTGTGTCAGGGATGGTGATGAATGTTGGTGAGTTAGGTGGGGTAGATTCATAGGAAGACAGAGAGCTTTCTCTTATTGGTGAAAGGTTAAAAACTAGGTCATCAGAATTTAGTGGGTGGAAACTGCTAGGTTGGTTGGTTTCAAAAGTTTGAGAAGATGGGATTTGATGGGATTCAGGGGGTTGAAAATCATCAATGTCAGAAAGAACATGTTGAAGGGCAGTGTGTGTTTCAGCGGATGGTGAACGGTCTATATCAGATAGAGGTGTTGTATCAATGGGGATATCAAAGTCTGATAGGGTTTATGGTTAATGGGGTTCATGTTCTGGTGGATATAGTGAAGATAATATGGAGGAGACAGCAGAAGTTGTAGGTATGTGTTGCACCCAAAAATTTGCCCTCCACAAGACAAGACATTGTGTACTAAGAGGATCACAAGGTTCACAAGGTTCACAAGACATCTCATGAGGTTCACAAGGTTCACAAGACATCTCATTAGGTTCACAAGGTTCACAAGATTCACAATTAGTCTGAAAGTTTAACAATTCCCTCAGACAATGCATCCTCCTAAGCAATGCATCTTGAACTAGGGTTTTGACTTTTATCAGGCTAAATGGACTTCCAATACTTCAAGTGAGCTTCATAGCATCCTATATGTGTTTAATAATCCCCATGTCAAGTTTCAAGACTTTCCCAAAAGATTTGCTCAGTCAGATGATCAGAAAGGTTAAAATCAGTCAAGGTAGTCAAAAAGTCAAACTGAGGTCAACTGTGGTCAAACCAAAGTCAAACTTCATGATTTTTTGCCAACATCAATTATATTAGGTAAAATTCATCATTTGATCAAGGTTTAATCATGATTCATCAAGGAGATTTCAGATCATCAAGAATCAGGAGTTTCTAAATTAGGGTTTTCACAGGAAAAGTCAACTGAACTTTGACCAGCCATAACTTTCACATGCTTCATAAAATTTTTTCCATCAAAATCTCATTTTTAAGGAAATTGAATTCTCTACAACTTTTTGTCTCACAAGCCAAGCCCAAAAATGCTTCATTTGGAAGGTATGAGCTAAGACATTATAGGTCCTTTTAAAAGTCAACAACTTCAAAAGAGCATAACTTGAGAATGGTAAAAGATATGGACATGAGACCAAAGAGGTTGGTTAGAGGACTCTTTAAGCTTTCTAAAATGTCCAAGAACACCTTCATAGCATTAAAATTGAAGTATTTGTGCCCTTGCAAAGTTGGGAAATTTTTGGAAAATTTATGAAGCAAATAAGGCCTTAAAACCAATTTTTGCTAAATGAGCCCACCAAATTGTCATCCAAACTTTACAAACTCATCAAGCACGACCCAACCCATGCATTTTCTGAATTTTTATATTTTATTTGATACTTATTTGAATTTTATTCATTAAAATACATATTAAATTAAAATAAAATATGAAAATCATATATTTGAAAGAGATTGTGGTTCTAGAAGGACTTAATGATCATTTAAAGTTGATTGGCACAATGAAATTTCAGATCACCCCAAAATAGCAATGTTGGATCAAAGAAAATTCAAGTTTTATGACAAATCTTTTTCAATCTCAAACTATCCAAAAAGTCCAAAGAGCTATAACTTTTCTTGACCTAATCTCATTCACTTATATACATAGAGCATTTAGCAGCCTCAAGGACACGAATTCAGAGCCTCCCATAGCATTCTCAAACCTCACAAATTCATCAAAATTCAATTTTTGGGTTTCTCCATAGAAGGCGTTTTAAGGTATTTTAAAGACATAAAAAGGAACCTTGGATGTCATTGAATCGATGTCAACCCTCAAAAGCATCTGAACCTTGCTCATATGTCGTAGCCAAACTCATTTACATTCTCATATTATGTGTTTTCGGTTTGATACATTTAAGCATTATTACTTAAAACTAACCATTTATTTATGTTCATTGTGAAGTATTGAATCTTTCTGGATAGTTTGTTGTGAGTTTCATGGACTAAACCGGATTATGCCATAGTTAGGGTTTACACCTCTAGATTAGGGTTTTATGGTATGAGTGATTTAAATGATTTTTATTGACATATTTGTGTTGTATGAGATGTAAGGATCACGTTGATGTGATCAATTTGAGAAAATACTCTGTGGTTTGTGCTATATGATATTCGCAGGTTTTCCTACAAATAAAAATCGTAGGAAAATGCATAGGAATTTTCGCAGCAAATTCCACAGGTCCAGAGGTAGAAGAAAGTCAATTGGCGCGGAAATAGAATTTGAATTTTTGAATAGCGTTTAAAACAAATTCGTTTCGTATATGTGACACAACGAGTGAGTGGCTCAGCTGGTTTTGATACGCGTATGGCAGGATAGGAGACATGGGTTCGAGTCTGGCCAGGAGTAATTTTTTTGTTTTAATTTCACTTGTTTTTACAGGGTTATAACAAAAGCATGTTGTTGCGTATAGTTACCATCAGCGCGCAGTGGCTCAGATGGTTTTGGAAGCTCATTGTCCAGGTAAAGGACCTGAGTTCAAATCCCAGGTCCTGTTTTTTTGAGGTTTTTCCATTGTTTTTGTTATTTTCTTTATTTTCTATTCTTTAAATTAATTAATATAATTTCTAAAAAACACCTAAATCATTTTTTTGATAAAACTTTATTTTCTTTTAAAATTTATATTATTTTCTCAAAAAAAAAACTCAATTAATATATTTATTTCTTTGTATGTTTTAATATTTATTAATATGTATATATTTATTTAGCTATTAAATTAATATTGTAGATTAAAAATTAGAAACCCTAATATTTTTAAAACCCTAATTTATTTTCTAAATTCTAAAAATCCTAATTTCTTTTAAAACTTTAATTTCTCACTTTAATTATTTTGTTTAATTATATTTAATAAATATTTCTAAATCATGTTTATTTTTGTAAATAAATTAGTATATAATAATTATTATTATTTTATTTTCATCTTAAAATTCTTTAAAATATTGTTTATCTAAAATCTAAAAAAATTTAATTGATTTCTATATTGTATATTATTGTGCTAACCTCTTTTCTCTTATATTTATTTTTATTACTAATCTTTTTATTATTTATTTATATGCTTATTATTTAAATTGTTTTATTATAATGTAACTGTACAAGCCATGTAATAGTCTAATATTTTATTGTTTATTTATTTATAAATTGCTATGGTTAGTAAAATAGGGAGTGATAATATGTTTGCTTTTTAAAATCAATTTAGATCACTAATTATAAGATAAATATTTGAATTTGTACACGCACACACGTAAGTCGATCTTTGATCGACATCTCACTTCTTAAGGATATCCCTCATGTTGCCTAAATAAACTGGTCAAGTAAGGTGTTTGAAAGCAAAGTCCCTTCTCTTAAAATATCATCTAGTCCCTTTACGATTATAAGATCAAGTCCCTTCGAATGTTGCCTTCGTAAATGATCTTGTCCCTTTCGAATAAAAGATGATAAGTCCCTTCGAATTGCTAAGACACCTTACAGTTGCCTAATCACAGATGACCCTTCACATGTCCCATACAACATCCAAGGTAATGACTACCTATTGTCGCTCCCACCAAATGAAGCCGGGTCAAATGGGGTACAAACGCGAACGGTCGGCGAAAGGAGGGTGTGAGGACACACAGGAGTGAACTCACAGGGAATGAAAAGAGTCGCCAGCTAGGCATTTTTATCCCGGAGGAAAGGCAATGCTGCATAGACCTAGAAAGATGTGGATAAGACGGTTGCGAACCAGAGAGACTGAGAAAGGGGGTTGGTTACAACCTGGGAAGGTATTAGCACCCAGATTGTCCGTCGTACTCGACGGGATCCACGCTTAAAAGATTTGTGTTTTAAAGGGGTAGTGTCAGTGCAATTTGTGTGCAAAAGAGATGGAAAAGGATATACAGGTGTCAGTGTAAAAGAAGTAAAGTGTATAAATGTACAGTGTCAGTGTAGGAATGAGATGCCCAAGATCATGAGGCTAAAAGAATAATGCTGGAAGGAGGGGGGATATACAGAGACTTTTGTTCGATAACTGTTAAGTTATGCCTACGTATCCTCTCGTGCAATGAGGAAGTCAGAACACCGTAGTTCAACCCAAAGAGACTGAAAGATAAATTGACTTATGAACTGCTTACTTATCTATGCTCAAGTGTATGACCTGTCTGGCTCAGGTGCAAACTGTCTTGCATTAGACGGAAGAAGCAAATTCTCGTTTATGAGTGAATGAGATGAGAAAAGAATCCCGGAGGAGACGATTATTGTTTGTTTTTGTGTTTTCAATCTTTTATTGCTTTTGAAAGTTTGTCATAAGTTAATGAGCTTAAGCCTAAACCAATGGGTTAGTAAACTCATCACATCTTCCCTCTGATTAGGGGTAATGAGAATACCTTAAGTGTGAAGTCAGGGTCTCACACTTAATCACCTTTGATGTAGGGTTAAGATCATTAACCTACTTGTGATTATTTAGATGTTTTTGTTGTTTTTGTTTAGTGTTAAGTAATGAGATTAAGCCATAATCAGGGATTAAACAGACTCATTACACCATCCTAATAGAAGGATAATAGATGAGAATGTTTAAGCTGAGGAAAACTCCTCAACTTAATCCATGATTAGGGATTAAACCCATGACAAAACAAAGCCTTTATTAAGTGGATTTTAGCTAATGATAAGATGATGAAGTGAGTTTTAGGGTTTGTAAGACAACTTGAGGGGGACTTGTCCATTAACACTAGGGTTAGTCCTTCTTAACCAATTAAGGAAGAATTAGAACCCTAATGCAAGGCCCAAGTTATAAGCTTGATGTCTTTGATGATTATTAAGTGAATTGATTAAAGGATTTAAACACATTAAGGGTTTAACACTTAGGATTAAAGTTATACACTCCATCCTAATAGAAGGATGCAGGCATAAGCTTAATCACAAAGCCTTAAAGCCTTTAGGGTTTAGTCCCTGATTATGAGATGAGAAGAGAAGACTAAAAGAGACATAAAGGTAAAACTAAGTGGGGAGACTAATCAAAACCCTAATCATTGTCATGCTTGGTTGTTCCTAAGGTTTGTGAGGTTAACAAGAAAAATCTTCAATGGAACCACCAGGAAGCAGATGAAAAGAGCAAAGAGAAGCAAAGTAACTTGCTTCATTTAAGAAGACAAGTCACTTGAAGAAAGAAAGTGAGAAGAGAAAGAAAGAGCAAGCTCAATCTCAAACACATAACAAAATGCATCGAAGATGCATAAAAGAGATGAAAGGAAAATGTGAGAAGTGAAGGCAAATTCACTTCTCAAAATTGCTTACCACCTGAAAAGTTAGTGAAAGGAATGCCATGCAATGCAAGATGGAATGAAATGGCATGATGCAAATCAAAACCAGAAGCATATATGAGATGATAATGATGCTATGATATGATGCAAACATGAAACAAGGCATGGGGATGATCATACAAACATATGGATGCAAATGGAGCAAGTTTAGAACCATGAACACACATGAAAAGTTATGAGATGCAAATGACATACAACATGGCAAATACATGATGCAATGATCAAACATGCTACTAATATGTCTTAAGATGTCCAATGAATTAAATGGATGCATAAAATGCAATGGCAAGTCATGTTATGCAAGCAAATGCAAGATGTATGCAAAAGGAAGCCCAAATTAGGGTTTATGATCAATGCATCAAACAAAAACCAAAACCAGAAGCAAACATCAAGATAAAAAATTGAAAAATGCATTCAAAGGAACCCTAATCCTACACAAACTCACTACCCAAAGGAGGGGTTCTAACTCTTAACCTAATGTAAGTTATGAATTTCCTAAGTTTTCTAGGGTTGTAGGGTACCTTAACAAGAAAAATGCCAAACAAATTGAAAATGAAAGATCAAATCATGTCAATTTAATCTCACAAACTACATGCTAAACAAAATGCAATGCAAAAAGAATCAAAGTCCAACTCTCAATGGTTAGGCAGAAACGATTTTTTGAAGTTTGGATCAAAATAATGCCTTGAAATGATTTTAATTCCATGAAAAATTCTCAAAAGACATCAAGATCAAAAAATAAATTTGGTTTGAGGGTTGGACAATGTTTCTAAATGATTATGAAGGTTTCATGAATTTTTTGGTGATTTTTAAATTCCTAAAAGTATTTTTAATTAATTAATTCTCATTAATTAATTAAAAATAAACTTTTAAATGATTTAAAAATATTTTTTAATGCAAAAAATAAAAATAAAAATGTTTTTGGGTTCTGAAAATTAATAAAAGTGTGTATAAAAATTTTCAGAATTTTTGAAAAGGTTTTACTATTTTTAAATAAATGTGGAAAACAAATCAAATAAAAATAAAATAAAATGAAATAAAATGGAAAGTCAAACAGATCAATGGCTGGTATTCAAATGAAATGCGCGCGTGTTGACTGGCGTCAGATCCAAGGGTGGAGATTCAAACTGGCCAGATTAATTATAAACTTTATTAATTAAGGTAATGACGTGGATTAGGGTTAAGTGAAGCAATCCAGGCCATTGAATGCACGCGGGAATTGACCAAGTCAGCTCATCCAACGCTCAGGATTCAAACTCTCATTAATTACAGGGATTAGCCCTAATCATTTTCAGGTGGCCGGAGAAGACCTCCGGTCGTCTTCTCCGGTGGGACTCCCACCTGAAAATCCCTAAAATCCTCAAAACTTCACAAAAATGAAAACTAAAAGCCCAGAAATCATTCCCACACCTCACTGAATCAAAACCCCCACTCAAATCTCATTTTTTACTCATCAATCAGCTGAATCGAAACAAAACAATTTTAGGGCAAAAAATTTCAGACAGTTCATACATCCTGGTTTCTCAACCATTTTCAAAAATAAGCACATATTCATGATCAGGGGAGTGCATAGAAGCTATTAAGAACTTAAAAACATGTTTCTGGAAACAAATTTTTGAGTTGACTACCTGAACTGAAGCTTTCGATTCAGGAGCTTTCTGGCTGTTTCTTTGGCTCAAATCTACTCCACTGATCCTCCTAAGAAGCTTGCAAGGTTTGTTTGAAGTTTGCAATGGCTGGTTTGAGGGTTTGCTTGAGTTCTGTTCAATGGCAGGTGGTGATCGTGTTTTTGATTCAATGGCTTTCAGGTTGTGGGGAAGGGTGCTTTGTGATCAGGAAGGTGTGTTGAGTTGATTGGTGAAGTTTGTTTGTGTGTTTGTGGCCTGTGTGATGAGTTTCGAAGGCTCTTGCAAATGAAAGTGAAAATGAGAATGCTGAGTTATGGAGTGTTTCAGGCTTGCTCTCTTGTTGCTTTGGCTTGCTTTTGGCTTGTATAAACAATTGGGATTGGTCAGAAGATGTGATGTGTGCTTTATTGATTGGTATGGGTCCTTTTGCCAAAATGTCAAAGTTGGTGTAAGAGAAGTATGGGCTACTTTCTAGCTAAGGACAAAGGGTGTGTCCTGCGCAGCATGATGAGGGGAGATGCCTAGGGTGGCTCAGCAGGCTAGCCAGCAAGTGGATGATAAACTATGATGAGTTTTGCAACTTGCCTTGCTTTTGATTTTATGAAATATCTTGATCCATAGGCCACAAAAATGAGAAATTTCTTGGCCCATTCTGATTTTTAGGTCTTGTGTGATCATGTTGTGAAGTTTAGAAGTGCATTTGATGACTAAATTTGCCTTGAGAAATGAATTTGCAACTTTGCCTCTTTGGTGGAAACTTTGAAATTTTGTGATTTTTGCCAACTTTGACAAGCCATAACTTTTGATCCAAAATGAATTAGGTCATGTTCTTGTACTTTTTGAAAAGGGAATGATCCATTCTACAACTTTCATGACCAAAGTTTTTCCATTTGAAGCTTTTTTGAATCAAAAAGTAAAGGTTGAAAAAGTTGCCTAAAATGACAATTTCATTAAAAGTCAAACTTGCCCAAAAAGTCAACTTTGCAAAAGACTTGAAAATCTCCAATTTTGTGAACTTCTAACATCTTCCATGATCAAATAAAGATCATATACAATCAAAATGATGAAGAACACCCCTTGGTTGGGTCATTGGGGGCCTCAGATGCCCTGATTTTACACTGACTTGCTTGGAAAGTCAACTCTTGATTAGATGACTTCCCCATGGAATTTCTTCATGAAAATTGATATGCATACTCCCTATACCATATAGAGACCAATAGAAACAAGAATGACCAAAAAAATTGAAGTTATGGCCTCTGAAACCAAAACCCTAATTCTAGGTCATCTGTGCAGTCAAGCCTGGCTCTGCTTCCATACCATCCTCAGTTCTTGTGATTCTTTGACATTCTTGACTTTGAGAGGATATAATATGATACTTGAACACACATGGACCCCTTTGAAGTGATTGATGACCCTTGGAGTGGCTCAAGAAGCTCTTGGATTGCTCAGATCACAAACCCTAGATGCAGATGACTTTGAACCAATGCAATGAATCAAAATGTGATGTGAGATGCTATGATTAAGTTTATGCATATGAAATGATCACAAGCCATGGTGTGAATGGGTGAGGGCAAATTTGGGGTGTTTACAGCTGCCCCTATTCAAACATGAGTTAGCTGTGCGGGATGTAAGCGACGGCTTAACAGGCAAACAAGATAACTTGTGGTTGAATACCAAAGACAGTCCAAAATTTGCACTCACAGAATGAAGAAGAAAAGGGATATAGATTGTAAAGAAAAAAATAAAGTATATTGTAAAGTGTGAGCGACGGAGGACGACCGTCGAGCAGAGGACGACTGCTGGGTAAAGAGCAATGACGGGGACGACCGACATGCTGAAAAGTGCGGGAAATAAAGCGATGACGGGGACGGCCGACATGCTGGGGATAAAAGGGATTATGATGGGGACGGCCACCAAGTAAAGCTGTAAAATTCTCTAGGGATTAATGAAAAATGACGGGGACGGCCATCAAATTCATAAAGCAAAGTAACCAACGATGGGGACGGCCATCGGGCTAAAAGGTAAAGGGACCACGACGGGGACGGCCATCGGGTTAAAGAATAAATGAAATAAACAGATGATGAGGTACGGTCATCAAAGGTGAAGGACGATCACCTAGCAGGGGACGGCTGCTCTGTTGGGGATAAGATGAGGGACGGTCATCTAAGGTGAAGGGCGATCACCTGGCAGGGTACGGCTGCCGAAAACATCGCGACATAGGACGAATGCCGGATAAAAGGTCTACGATGGGGACGGCCATCGGACGAGCATGATGAAGGACGATCATCAAGAGGTGGAGGACGACCACCTAGCAGGGGACGGCTGCTCTCAAGGTTTGTCATGACATAGGACGAATGCCAGATAACCAAAATCAACAATGGGGACGGCCATTGGATAAAATGATGAAGGACGATCATCAAGAGGTGGAGGACGACCACCTAGCAGGGGACGGCTGCTAAATATCACGACATAGGACGAATGTCGGATAGAAGATCAACGATGGGGACGGCCATCGGATGAGCATGATGAAGGACGATCATCAAGAGGTGGAGGACGACCACCTAGCAGGGGACGGCTGCTCTCAGGGTTTATCATGACACAGGACAGATGTCAGATAAAAAGAAATTTTGCTTTGTTGGCGATCTACTGGGGATATAGTAAACACGGACGAGTGTTTACATCCAATAAATAAAAATATAAGTGTTTTGACGTTGTGTATAGGTTAAAGATGCGGACGAGCATCCTTAAGACTACGATACGGACGAGTATCGAGTAGAAACAAATACTGACACGTGTTCAGAGATGATGATACGGACGAGTATCAACTGGTTAACAGAGAACACGAACGAGTGTTGAATCTGAAGGGACCCTTATGGGGATAGTAGACACAGGCGAGTATCTATATTCAAAAGAGGCAAGAGTGTTTGACACAGTGTATGGATTAAAGATGCGAACGAACATCCTTAAGACTATGATACGGACGAGTATCAGGTAGAAACAAACGCTTGACACATGTTCTGAGATGATGGTACGGACGAGTACCAACTGGTTAACAAAGAACATGGACTAGTGCTGAATCTGCGGGGATATAAGCGATATACAAGATACGGACGGGTATCCGTATAGGTAAAATAAGTACGAGTGGTGTATAGATGAGCATTTAACTGTTGGGGAGAGTGACACGGACGAGTGTCGAAAGGAGAAAAGTATAGTATGAACAAATATCTGATATACAAAGTGTTTAGGTTACTGTGCTGGGGAAGGTGACACGGACGGATGTCAAGAAAATTATATATATATATATTTGTGAGTGCAAAGGGGATACTTTGGCTTTCTGGTGGGGGTATGACACGGACGGGTGCCACAAGGAGTATATACTGATGTTTGTGAATGTGAGGCAACTGTTCTTGCTTTAGCTCCCTGTTGGGGAATCTGGGGAGCTTTCCATATATTGATGGATTGTTATTATTCACAAGTGTTGATTCAGAACATGGCTTATGATTATGCTACATGTTTGACTTTTGCCGTAATGCTCCGTATTAGACGGAATGCTACGCTTTGTGGGTGAATATGATGCGAATGCTATGATTATGCAAAGATACCAAACCGGGATTCGGATCCCGTTGCTCATGAAGATCTCTGGCCGATCTGGTTGAAATGGACATCCCAGCTGGGGGTGAGATCATTGGTAGATCTGATGAGATGATATCTGCTTGGGGAAATAGGCCACTGATAGACCCATCCTGATAATGAGAGACCCAGCTGGGGTTTGTAGAAGCTTTCTTCACTCTGTTGTGATTCCTTCATGCGTTGCTCTTCTGGATAGAGGCTGAAAGCTCTGTGGGGAGATGGTCCCCTGACTTTTGTACTTGGCTGAGGAAGAATGATTGGCACCTCAGCAGGGAGAAGCAACAAGTGGCAACTCAGCTGGGGAGAAAACACTTTGGATGCTAAGACTGAGTGTTGCTTCGCCAGCTCGCCGGGATGAGGCTTACATGCCCCTTGTCATGCCTTGAGTACCTGCAATCCTGAAAAGACAGAGAAACGCACAAGTGATCCCGAGGTATCCCTTACCGGATTCCGTCATAGGAGTTAGACACTCCCGAGAGTAAGTATATTCCCTGCAAGCATGTATTATTAGAAGAAAAGCATCTGTATTTATACAATCAGTATTTTAAGGACACCAGACACTTTTGCGAATGAAAATGAAGTGTACGGGGCGAAACATGATTGAAAATCTGATTTTATTAATTCATGTGCCCTGAATTGGCAAGATACAGTCAAAGAAACATATCCCCTGAAATGAGGAGATTGTTACAAATTGAGAAACAAAATACTGGCAATGTTGTCGACGCTTCAAGGGGCTTCCCTTCTGCTATGACTCGTATGGCATTTGACGTTCTTCTCGTCTTGCTTTCTGAAGAGGGCTGATTCTGAAAGATGCTTGATCCTTTCGAAGCTTACCAAGTTGTAGGTGATACAGGCGAATTCAGAATGCAGTTATTCGCTTATTCCCTTATTTTGCCTGGATCACCCTTTCGGGTTTTCAATCCATCGGGATACCCATTTTTGCCTGAGTTGTCCAACGCGGCTCTTCAACTCAGCGGGTGTACATTTTTGTTTATTTTCCCTTATTTTTGCCCGAGCCTTTTATTCTGTTTTTGACTCGCCGGGATGCCCTATTTTTGCCTGGACTTACATTCTGTTTTTATGTCCAGCGGTTCATTTTTATGCGAAGTATTTTCTAACTGCATCTGAATTCACAGGGGACGGGAAATCTTCACCATCCATAGTGCTGAGCATCAGTGCTCCACCAGAGAAAACTTTCTTTACTACAAATGGTCCTTCATAGTTCGGAGTCCATTTGCCCATGTGGTCTGTATGCGGAGGGAGGATTCTTTTCAGCACAAGATCCCCTACTTGATACTCTCGGTGCCTGACTTTCTGATCGAAGGCTCTCTTCATTCTCTTCTGATATAGCTGCCCATGACAGATTGCAGCCAATCTTTTCTCTTCAATCAGACTCAGTTGTTCGTATCGGGATCGGACCCACTCTGCTTCGTTCAGCTTAACATCCATCAGTACCCGTAGGGAAGGTAATTCAACTTCAACAGGCAGGACTGCTTCCATACCATACATAAGCTGATACGGTGTTGCCCCAATGGATGTCCCGATTGACGTGCGGTACCCATGCAAGGCAAGTGGTAGCATTTCATGCCAGTCTTTGTAGGTGACTACCATCTTCTGCATAATCTTCTTGATATTCTTATTAGCTGCCTCGACAGCGCCATTCATCTTCGGCCTGTAAGGATAAGAATTGTGGTGTTGGATCTTGAAGTCCCGACACAGCTCTGCCATCATTTTATTATTCAAGTTGGAACCATTGTCAGTAATGATTCGCTCGGGAACCCCGTACCGACAGATGATATCTCTCTTCAGAAATCGGGCTACCACTTGCCTGGTAACATTTGCATAGGAAGCTGCTTCGACCCACTTGGTGAAATAGTCAATGGCAACCAGGATGAATCTGTGGCCATTCGAAGCAGTTGGCTCAATCTTGCCAATCATGTCAATGCCCCACATAGCAAAGGGCCAAGGTGAAGACATCACATTCAAAGGATTGGGAGGCACATGCACCTTATCCGCGTAAATCTGGCATTTATGGCATTTTCTGGCGTAGGCACAACAGTCGGCATCCATTGTGATCCAGTAATAACCCGATCTTAGCAACTTCTTGGCCATTGCATGTCCTCCCGCATGGGTACCAAAGGATCCTTCGTGCACTTCATGCATTAACAAGTCTGCTTCTGTTCTATCAACGCATCTGAGGAGTACCATATCAAAGTTTCTTTTGTACAGGGAACCATCAGTGTTCAGAAAGAAACTACCAGCAAGCCTTCTCAAAGTCTTCTTATCATTGGAAGATGCCCCAGGTGGGTATGTTTGATCCTCCAAGAAGCACTTAATGTCATGGAACCAAGGCTTATCATCTTTGACAACATCTGCTGCGAACACATATGCTGGTCTGTCAAGTCTGGACACTGAGATTTGAGGTACAAAGTTGGCAGCTTGAACTTTGATCATGGATGAAATGGTAGCCAGAGCATCTGCAAATTGATTTTCGTCCCGAGGGATATACTCAAGCTTGACCGTTGTAAAGAAAGTCAATAACCTCCTTGTATAATTCCTGTAAGGTATCAGATGATCCTGGTGGGTGTACCATTTGCCGTTGGTTTGATTGATTACCAGAGCTGAATCTCCGAACACGGTCAATGTCTTGATCCTGAGGTCAATGGCTTCCTCAAGACCCATAATACAAGCTTCGTATTCAGCTTCGTTGTTAGTGCAATTGAAGGTGAGTCTTGCCGAGAAAGGCATGTGAACTCCTTTAGGTGTAATGAGTACTGCACCAACACCACGACCATTCATATTGACATCCCCATCAAACATCATGGTCCATTCTTCTTCCGGGTCAGGCCCTTCAGTGTGAATAGGCTCTTCATGATCTTTTGCTTTTATGAACATGATGTCTTCATCAGGGAAGTCAAATCTCATAGGCTGGTAATCATCAATAGGTTGCTCAGCAAGATATTCAGACAATACACTGCCCTTGATGGCTTTCTGAGATGTGTATTGGATGTCGTATTCCGTGAGGATCATCTGCCATCTTGCAACCCGTCCGGTAAGTGCTGGCTTCTCGAAGATGTACTTAACTGGGTCCATTTTGGAGATCAATAAAGTAGTGTGGGTCAACATATACTGTCTCAGTCGGCGAGCAGCCCACGCTAAAGCACAGCAAGTTTTCTCGAGCAGTGAATAACGTTGTTCACAGTCGGTAAACTTTTTGCTTAGGTAGTATATTGCATACTCTTTTCGACCAGACTCGTCATGCTGGCCCAGCACACACCCCATTGACTCTTCTAATACTGTCAAGTACATGATTAGAGGTCTTCCTTCAACTGGAGGCATAAGGATTGGAGGCTCTTGTAAGTATTCCTTGATTTTGTCAAAAGCCTTCTGGCAGTCTTCATTCCACCTGACCGTCTGTTCTTTTCTTAACAATTTGAACAAAGGTTCACAGGTTGCTGTAAGGTGAGATATGAACCTTGAGATGTAGTTCAATCTACCTAGAAACCCTCGAACTTCTTTTTCAGACTTCGGTGCAGGCATTTCTTGAATGGCTTTGACTTTATCAGGGTCAACCTCAATCCCCTTCTCGCTTACAATAAATCCCAACAGCTTACCAGATCGTACCCCGAATGTGCATTTGTTGGGGTTTAACTTCAGTTGGTACTTCCTCAGACGCTTGAATAGCTTCAGCAGATTTACCAGGTGGTCTTCTTCAGTGAGGGACTTGGCAATCATGTCATCCACGTAACATTCAATTTCTTTATGGATCATATCGTGGAATAATGTTACCATAGCCTGTTGGTATGTTGCACCAGCATTCTTTAGTCCGAATGGCATCACTTTGTAACAGAAAGTGCCCCAGGGTGTGATGAAGGTTGTCTTCTCCATGTCTTCAGGCGACATCTTGATCTGATTGTATCCTGAAAATCCGTCCATGAAGGAGAATACCGAGAACTGAGCCGTATTATCCACCAATACATCGATGTGAGGTAAAGGGAAGTCATCCTTCGGGCTAGCTCTGTTCAGATCCCGGTATTCAACACACATCCTTACTTTGCCGTCTTTCTTAGGCACAGGCACAATATTAGCAACCCACGGTGGATAGCTAGTCACAGCAAGGAACCCGGCGTCCCACTGCTTTTGTACCTCTTCTTTGATCTTCATTGCCATGTCTGGGCGAGTACGGCACAATTTCTGTTTAACTGGTGGGCATTCTTCTCTTAAAGGCAGTTTGTGCATAACAATGTCGGTGTCCAATCCTAGCATATCTTGGTAAGACCAAGCAAACACATCCACATATTCCTGAAGCAGGTCAATCAGTTGTCTCTTCACTGAGTCTTGTAAGCAGGCCCCGATTTTAACTTCTTTCACGTCTTCATCTGTACCAAGATTAATCGTTTCGACCTCCTCCTGATGAGGAGTGATAACCTTCTCCTCTTGTCTCAACAATCTGGCTAGCTCTTCAGGAAGCTCGTAATCTTCTTCAACCCCTTCATCAGCTTGATTGATTGGATTGTCAAAGTCATACGAAGTCATAGCCGTGCTGTTGTCGGTGCAGTCTGGAAGGCGCTCTCTGTAAGGGTTCAGTTTGTTCATTTTAGTGATTGATTTTAATTTTGTTTAGAAAAGTGAAATAAAGTTGACATTTTGAAAACACTGCCATTTATTTTTTGTACAAAAAGAAAAATGGAAAAACAGTGAGCGGAAAAGAAAAAAAGAGACTCATTTGCAAAAGATGTCTGATATTTCATTGATTAATCTTGTTGCACAAAAATTACAGATGGCCCGATTATAAAATGAGTCTTGTCATCTTGGGCAAGATGCAAGACTTTGATGCATGCTTAAAATACAGGAAATAATAATTACTCTGCAGGAGTAACTCTTATAATTTCCTGGGAAGACCAGTTTGAGATACTGCTCCCCGGGATCTTTGGACGTATCCAACTCTCCAGGTTGCGGTCGCTTTCATCCTCGTCTTCCAAATTGTTGACAGCATCAGGGGTGAGCATCCCCCCACTAATAAAGTTGGGCTCCTTAGCAGCCTCTTCTTGATCTCGTTGAGTTGGTTTGTAACCCAACCCAAATCTATCCTCCTTCTTCTCTACAGGCAACAACTTGCCCCAGCCTTGGGCAGTCCCTTCTTCAACAACCTTCCGGGCTTGTTGATAAGATGTCATTGAGGTTCCAGGTACAACAGATGTTTCATTTATGTTCAAGGCCTCAAACCCTTGACTCATTGTTTCATGGATCTCCCCATCCATCTCAATGTATTTGTAGGTAGCCAGATGGCTAACAAAAATATCTTCCTCTCCACAAATAGTAACGACTTGGCCCTCCCACTCGAATTTTAACTTCTGGTGAAGGGTAGACGTAACTGCGCCAGCAGCATGAATCCATGGTCTACCCAACAAACAGCTGTAGGCAGGCTGAATGTCCATCACGTAGAAGGTCGTTTTGAAAGTTTGTGGGCCAATCGTTATAGGCAACTCAATTTCTCCCAGAACTGATCTCTTAGAACCGTCAAAGGCTCTCACTACCAGGTTGCTGGGACGTAATGCCAATCCTTCATACTCCAGCTCCACAAGGGCTTTTTTAGGTAAGACATTGAGGGATGACCCTGTGTCTACCAGTACATGGGAAAGAACTGCACCCTTACACTCCATGGTAATGTGCAAAGCCTTGTTGTGATTGCGGCCTTCCGTAGTCAAATCAGTGTTGGTAAATCCTAGTCCATTACTAGCATTAACATTCCCAACCACAGCTTCCAACTGATTGACTGTGATCTCTTCTGGCACATAAGCTGCGTGCAAGACTTTTAGTAATGCGTTCCGGTGAGCCTCGGAACACATTAGCAGTGATAAAATGGAGATCTTGGAAGGTGTCTGGTGAAGCTGGTCCACTATCTTGTAATCACTTTTCTTGATGATTCTCATGAATTCATCAACCTCTTGATCAAAAGGTGTTTTCAAAGCTTCCTTAGCAGCTTGCTCTTCTTGCACCATGCTCTTCCCTTTTGCCTTGGCAGCAGCTTCTGCTTCAGCAGTGGGTCTTTGAATTTGTGGGGCAAAGAGACATCCGCTTCGAGTGAAGCCTCCGCCTCCCCCCGCATTGTCTACTTGTGGTGAAGAAGTTGATGATTCGAGAGTGATTTTTTGTCCTTCGCAGTATAGATCAGAGTCGTAATGCCAAGGGATGGCATTACTGCTTTCATAAGGTACTGGCCTAGGCACTGTGATAGTGACTGGACTGATAGCAGCTGCAGAAGGGACCGTGATCGTCTGTGGATCATAGTATATTGTGACTGGTGCTCTGATAGGAGTAGCATTTTGAGAGTTGTGGGCAGAATCATTTTCAGGATCATAATAAATTGTAACTGTTGAGACGCTTTCATTGTTTGCTGTTGATGTTGTAGGAGACACTGTTGAATGGATGGGTGTTGTTGTTGTAGGAGATTCTGAATGAAGGGGTGCTGAAGTTGTAGAAGGGATGTTTGCTGATATTTGGTCCGTTGAAGTAACAGATGAAGCATTTGTTGATGAAGCTGAAAAGTTGTCTGGAACAATGGTTGTTGCAGTTGTAGAAGACTCGGGAACTGTTGTTAAGGAGATTGCTGGATTGGTAGGTATTGATGTTGTGATTTGAAGCAGGCCACTCTGGATGAGACCATCTATGCCATCTCTCAAGTTATCACAACCATTCACCGAAATGTTGCAATAAGCACACCCTAGCTCACATCCCGGGAATATTTGACATTCAAGGAGTTGAGCTTTAATCTCTACCAAGGGTGTCCGAATCTGACCCACACTGGTTATTAAGTAAGACGGCTTGTCTTCTTCAATAGCATTGATTCTGGGGCCACCATGGTTTGGCATAGGGTTCTTGTTAACATTTGGTGGTGGTGCAAAGTTTAGAGCCTTAGAATCTACCAAGTCCTGTACCTTCATGTGCAAGGCTCTGCACTTCTCTGTACTATGGCCAGGTGCATTCGAATGAAAAGCACATCTGGCGCTGGCGTCATAGTTTCTGGGTAGACTGGCAGGATCTGGAGGTGCCAACGTCCTTAGCTCAACCAGGTTGAGTTTTAGGAGTTGTGGCAATAATGTGGCATAAGGCATAGGGATCGGATCGATCACCCTATTGGCCTGAGACGGTCTCTGTTGAAATGGTCTTTGCTGATTGTTATTGTTGGTGTTGTTGTAGTTTCTCTGAGGAGGATACTGGGTTTGTTGCTGATAATTTTGTTGCTGTGGTTGATAAGCTGGTTGTGGATGAATTGGAGCGGGAATGGTGACTGCTGCCACAGACCTATGAACATATTGGGGTCGGCCTCTGCTGGCATGGATAGCATTGGTCTCACCAGTTCTTCTTGGGCCCACAAAAGGCTTCCTTGTGTTGCTGGATGAGCTGGCACCGTTGTCAGAAATTTTGCCCATCTT
Organism: Lathyrus aphaca; assembly: GCA_963966055.1. Taxonomy (NCBI): domain Eukaryota; kingdom Viridiplantae; phylum Streptophyta; class Magnoliopsida; order Fabales; family Fabaceae; genus Lathyrus; species Lathyrus aphaca. The sequence goes on along the minus strand of OZ014525.1, from coordinate 64,263,949 downwards.
TAATAGGCTCTCAATTCTTTCTCCAGCTATAACGACATCTGCAAAGCTGGTAGAAGAAAAGGCAGCTAGCCTATCAATGTATGTCCCTTAGAGGGTGTTCATAAACATATCAGTCATCTCCCTCTCTGACATGGGTGGCTGGACAGCAGCAGCAAGCTGTCTCCACCTCTGGGCGTACTCCCGGAAGCTTTCTCTGGATGATTGCGACATTCCCATCAGGAGGGTCCTGTTGGGAGCCATATCCAGGTTATACTGGTATTGTCTAATAAAGGCCTCAGCCAAGTCCTTCCAACACCTGATGGTTGCTCTAGTCAGATGAGAGTACCATTCCCTTGAAGCTCCTGTTAAGCTATCCTCAAAATAAAACATCCATAGCTTTTCATCCATGGTGTATGCCTTCAACCTCCCCAGAAAGGATTGCAAGTGGGTCCGTGGACAGCAAGTCCCGTTGTACTTCTCAAAGAACGGTGGTTTAAATTTGTGGGGAATCCTGACCCCGTCCACTAAGCCCATGTCCATAACATCAAAACCCAAGGAGTTTTGAGACTCCAAGGATCTTAATTTTTCAGCAATTTCATCCAGCCTTCTGTCATAGGCCTCATCCCCAGCTCCCATCACTGTGAACTGATCTTCCTGGGGGTCTTCTTGCAGCACCCTGCCTGTAGTAGCGTTCCCTTGTACATTAGCAGGGATGTTGATCTCTGGATGAAGGTGGGGTCCAAATACAGGTGGGTTGATATGAGGCTGCACCCTCTCATTGTTGCTTGTCCCACCAGTCCCTAGATGGGGATCTTCCTGAGTCTGCCTCTCTACCAAGGCTCTTAATCTCTCTTGGCTCTGTGCCAATCCGTTCATCACCTCCATAAATTGTGTCATCTGATTCCTCATTTCCAATCTCTCATTGGCCATTTGGTTCCTGACCTCTGTAAGGTCCTGTTGTACCTGGTCCATCTGTATACCCGGAAGGTTGTTGCGGGTGGGATATCTGTGTGGACGGTTGAGTGGGAACACCCGACGTCGAGCAATAGTTCCTGAGATCACAACAGAGTTATTAACAAAACAAAACAAACCTACAAAACAAACAAAGGTTAGCATGCGATGCAGTATGCTTATTTGTTTCCAAGGTATCCGGCTTGGCACTTGGTTTTGACCTTTCCAGACCCTTGAGGGAGATGCTTGTGATGTTGCTCAGATAAAACAAACCAACACATATATTACAAAAAGTAAATGATACATAGTTTGTTTCTTACAAATCATGCCTTCTGAGGGGTCAAAATACAACACAAAAAAGGAAAAGTACAATGAAATGAAAGCAACAACAAGCAAAAGTCAGACACCAAGACCAAACTCATCCTCCTGAACTTCCTTTAGAAGTGCTTTAGTCACAGGATCAGTTGGACGCTCTGTGAGATTCCTGATAAGGAGATTCCTGGTAGTAACAACTGCAGTTAGCTTCTTGTGTTGACTCTGGTCCTTTGACCTCTTCACACCAGCTCTGATCTTCAACTCTGAGATCTCCCTCTGGGCTACCAGCAGGGCTTCCTGTTGTTCTTTTGCACTAGCCTCCAACTGCTCAATCTTGTCCTGAGTCCTCTTATCTTCCTGAGTCCGAGCTTCGGTGATCCTGACCCACCTGGCTTGACTCTCTTTCAGATACAAATCAGTCCTGGCCTTCTGGAACTGAGCCTCTTTGCAGGCATTCTTCAAGATCTGCTCTCCAGCCCTTGACTTCCTAATGTAGTCCTCTGATTTCTCAATCTTGGCTAGATGCTCTACCTTCAACTTTTCTAACCTCTCAATGTCCAGCCGACCATCACTCCTCTCCCAGAGGGTCTTCTGTAGAGCCTGAGTCAGCTTCTCATTTCTCTCTTTTAGTTTCTCAAACTCCTCTAAACTGACAGTGACAGGAGGTGGTGCTGAGGATGGTCCAGGTATATCTTCCATGGTGAAGGGCATCCCAGAAAATTGAGCCCTGGCACGGGACCACTCATAGTACTGTGCTGAGGCCACATTGTTGCATCTCCCAAGAATGGTTACTCCTTTAGTCTGGACATTGTCCCAAGCCCAGGATGCTTGCTTGACAATAGCCAGATTAGGCCTATTCTCACAGTAAAGAGTCTCAGCCAAGTCTTGTGCCTTAGGAGTGTGGACCAATGCATATCCCAGTTGTCTTTTGAATAGCAGAGGGTTGTAGTTGATGCAACCCTTTACTCCTATCAGGGGTACATTGGGAAACTGCCCACAACTGGTAATGATGTCCCTGCCCTTGGTGCTCTGAGTGCACCACCTGATGTCAGCTGAGGTCAAAGCAATGAGTCTTCTAGCCCAATTCTTTGGCTGGTGAGGATTCAAGAATGCATCAGTCTTGGGCAAGTGCCTGAGCAACCAGGAATGCCATGCAATGCAAGATGGAATGAAATGGAATGATGCAAATCAAAACCAGAAGCATATATGAGATGATAATGATTCTATGAGATGATGCAAACATGAAACAAGGCATGGGGATGATCATACAAACATATGGATGCAAATGGAGCAAGTTTAGAACCATGAACACACATGAAAAGTTATGAGATGCAAATGACATACAACATGGCAAATACATGATGCAATGATCAAACATGCTACTAATATGTCTTAAGATGTCCAATGAATCAAATAGATGCATAAAATGCAATGGCAAGTCATGTTATGCAAGCAAATGCAAGATGTATGCAAAAGGAAGCCCAAATTAGGGTTTATGATCAATGCATCAAACAAAAACCAAAACCAGAATCAAACATCAAGATAAAAAATTGAAAATTCATTCAAAGGAACCCTAATCCTACACAAACTCACTACCCAAAGGAGGGGTTCTAACTCTTAACCTAATGTAAGTTATGAATTTCCTAAGTTTTCTAGGGTTTTAGGGTACCTTAACAAGAAAAATGCCAACAAATTGAAAATGAAATATCAAATCATGTCAATTTAATCTCACAAACTACATGCTAAACAAAATGCAATGCAAAAAGAATCAAAGTCCAACTCTCAATGGTTAGGCAGAAATGATTTTTTGAAGTTTGGATCAAAATAATGCCTTGAAATGATTTTAATTCCATGAAAAATTCTCAAAAGACATCAAGATCAAAAAATAAATTTGGTTTGAGGGTTGGACAATGTTTCTAAATGATTATGAAGGTTTCATGAATTTTTTGGTGATTTTTAAATTCCTAAAAGTATTTTTAATTAATTAATTCTCATTAATTAATTAAAAATAAACTTTTAAATGATTTAAAAATATTTTTTAATGCAAAAAATAAAAATAAAAATGTTTTTGGTTTCTGAAAATTAATAAAAGTGTGTATAAAAATTTTCAGAATTTTTGAAAAGGTTTTACTATTTTTAAATAAATGTGGAAAACAAATCAAATAAAAAGAAAATAAAATGAAATAAAATGGAAAGTCAAACAGATCAATGGCTGGTATTCAAATGAAATGCGCGCGTGTTGACTGGCGCCAGATCCAAGGGTGGAGATTCAAACTGGCCAGATTAATTATAAACTTAATTAATTAAGGTAATGACGTGGATTAGGGTTAAGTGAAGCAATCTAGGCCATTGAATGCACGCGGGAATTGACCAAGTCAGCTCATCCAACGCTCAGGATTCAAACTCTCATTAATTACAGGGATTAGCCCTAATCATTTTCAGGTGGCCGGAGAAGACCTCCGGTCGTCTTCTCCGGTGGGACTCCCACCTGAAAATCCCTAAAATCCTCAAAACTTCACAAAAATGAAAACTAAAAGCCCAGAAATCATTCTCACACCTCACTGAATCAAAACCCCCACTCAAATCTCATTTTTCACTCATCAATCAGCTGAATCGAAACAAAACAATTTTAGGGCAAAAAATTTCAGACAATTCATACATCCTGGTTTCTCAACCATTTTCAAAAATAAGCACATATTCATGATCAGGGGAGTGCATAGAAGCTATTAAGAACTTAAAAACATGTTTCTGGAAAAAAGTTTTGAGTTGACTACCTGAACTGAAGCTTTCGATTCAGGAGCTTTCTGGCTGTTTCTTTGGCTCAAATCTACTCCACTGATCCTCCTAAGAAGCTTGCAAGGTTTGTTTGAAGTTTGCAATGGCTGGTTTGAGGGTTTGCTTGAGTTCTGTTCAATGGCAGGTGGTGATCGTGTTTTTGATTCAATGGCTTTCAGGTTGTGGGGAAGGGTGCTTTGTGATCAGGAAGGTGTGTTGAGTTGATTGGTGAAGTTTGTTTGTGTGTTTGTGGCCTGTGTGATGTGTTTCGAAGGCTCTTGCAAATGAAAGTGAAAATGAGAATGCTGAGTTATGGAGTGTTTCAGGCTTGCTCTCTTGTTGCTTTGGCTTGCTTTTGGCTTGTATAAACAATTGGGTTTGGTCAGAAGATGTGATGTGTGCTTTATTGATTGGTATGGGTCCTTTTGCCAAAATGTCAAAGTTGGTGTAAGAGAAGTATGGGCTACTTTCTAGCCAAGGACAAAGGGTGTGTCCTGCGCAGCATGATGAGGGGAGATGCCTAGGGTGGCTCAGCAGGCTAGCCAGCAAGTGGATGATAAACTATGATGAGTTTTGCAACTTGCCTTGTTTTTGATCTTTATGAAATATCTTGATCCATAGGCCACAAAAATGAGAAATTTCTTGGGCCATTCTGATTTTTAGGTCTTGTGTGATCATGTTGTGAAGTTTAGAAGTGCATTTGATGACTAAATTTGCCTTGAGAAATGAATTTGCAACTTTGCCTCTTTGGTGGAAACTTTGAAATTTTGTGATTTTTGCCAACTTTGACAAGCCATAACTTTTGATCCAAAATGAATTAGGTCATGTTCTTGTACTTTTTGAAAAGGGAATGATCCATTTTACAACTTTCATGACCAAAGTTTTTCCATTTGAAGCTTTTTTGAATCAAAAAGTAATGGTTGAAAAAGTTGCCTAAAATGACAATTTCATTAAAAGTCAAACTTGCCCAAAAAGTCAACTTTGCAAAAGACTTGAAAATATCCAATTTTGTGAACTTCTAACATCTTCCATGATCAAATAAAGATCATATACAATTAAAATGATGAAGAACACCCCTTGGTTGGGTCATTGGGGGCCTCAGATGCCCTGATTTTACACTGACTTGCTTGGAAAGTCAACTCTTGATTAGATGACTTCCCCATGGAATTTCTTCATGAAAATTGATATGCATACTCCCTATACCATATAGAGACCAATAGAAACAAGAATGACCAAAAAAATTGAAGTTATGGCCTCTGAAACCAAAACCCTAATTCTAGGTCATCTGTGCAGTCAAGCCTGGCTCTGCTTCCATACCATCCTCAGTTCTTGTGATTCTTTGACATTCTTGACTTTGAGAGGATATAATATGATACTTGAACACACATGGACCCCTTTGAAGTGATTGATGACCCTTGGAGTGGCTCAAGAAGCTCTTGGATTGCTCAGATCACAAACCCTAGATGCAGATGACTTTGAACCAATGCAATGAATCAAAATGTGATGTGAGGTGCTATGATTGAGTTCATGCATATGAAATGATCACAAGCCATGGTGTGAATGTATGAGGGCAAATTTGGGGTGTTTACACCTATTCCTTAATAATAGGGATAGTTTTATCATTGAAAGAACATACGAGAACATGAAAGACTTAATCTAGGGTAGGTACCTCTTAGTTGCTTGCTCACTCTTCAAAAATACTTTTCACACCTCACAATATTTCCAAAACATTTTCAAACAAGGCTTTGTATACATCCATACGAGGATCATTACAAAGTACTTAGAAATTTTCTAATCACACACTTCACCTTCTCAAAACAGTTTAAAGTGAGCTAAGTAACTAAGAGCCCATGGATAACCATGGATGTAAAGGGTGCTAACACCTTCCCTTTACATAACCTACCCCCCGAACTCAAAATCTTTTTAAGGTCTTTCCTGTTCTTTTATGTCCTTTCCTTTTGGATAAAATAAAAGTCGGTGGCGACTCTTGCTATCCGCAACATTTATAGAAAAGTCAGTTCTCCCACCGTTTTACATTATGACAGAGGGAATAGGGTTAGAAGGTGGAATAGGTTCAAAGGATGGGGTTGGTTCAGAGGATGGGGTTGGTTCAGAAGGAGTTGGGTCAGAAGGTGCTTCAGACATTTCTACTGTTACTGCTTCTACCACAGAAATAAAATCAGAGGTAGAGGATGAAGTGTTACCTGTTTTTCTGGTAGTTTTAGGAGCCTTCGTAGAAGTTCCTTCTGCAGCTTTCCTTTTCTTGCTCCTTGCTGATGCAGCATCTGGAGTTTGTTGAGTAAGTTCTGTTGCTTTGAACATTGGATCCACACCATCTTGCTTGCAGGAATCCAAGTATCTGACCACAACCTTTGGAGGTGTGTCAGTAGAAAAGAGTGGGAAGTTCTGCAGAGGAATCTTCCTTGTGGTTATAACCTCTCTGGAGTAGAGGATAGGGTCTTTCTTGATAGAAGTTATGAACTTCATCTTCTTCAGATTCTTAGCATTGAGAGGCTTACCAACATCAGGTTCTAGAAGCTCTATCTTCTTGGCTTCAATCAGATAGTCCACCAATTTATTCTCATTGAGGATATCCGAGATTAAACGCCCTAGAGGTATCCAGTCCCTCTTTGTCTTCTCTCCCTCTCTTGTTTCTTTCACACTGTTTTTCAGATGATTAAATAAAGAGTGTGCTAGGTTAACCTTCTTCTGCTTAGCAATGAAGTACAGCAAGAACTGTTGATCCATGTTGATATAATCGGGAGAGTTGGTTGCTTTCATGTGGCAGATGCTTCCAAGAATGATCTTGGCCCATATTCTAAGATGAATCTTCAGATCCTTGATCTTGTTAGAAGGTTTCCCATTAGTGAAGATTTCTTTAGCTATCAGTTTAGTATCTGATAGTTTGTCCATTTCACTGCATTTGATCCTATTACCATCATATTCAATGAGCTTAGCAATGTGGTCTTCTGAAATTATGATTCTCTTCCCCAGCACATATGAAGTAACATGAGTGTTGGAAGCGCTTGCAAACACCCAAAACTCCTTAACTAATTTGGAGAAAACTGGTCCCATGAGACGATCAAAATATTTCTCCCAGCCTTGAGCTTTGACAGCGGGAAGCAGGTCAAAACCATTGTCTTTCAAGCTATCAAAATCCACAAATAGTTCACACAGAACTTCAAGTTTGTCAGTTGGTGTGAGAAGTGTCTTCACAGGTGAAACAAAGAGCACATCTGTTGAGTCTTGTTGTTGTTGTGAGGAGGAAGACATTGTTACTAAGATGAGGTTTTAGGGTTTAGGGTTATAAAAAATTCAGAGAAGACGAAGATATTAAAGTGAAAAGTTTGACGGTAAAAAGACAATGAAGGTAAAAGAGAAAAGTGAAGGTAAAAATTACTATTGATAGATTTGAGAAGCCTGCATACTGCAATGAGATTGACACTGAAGAAGCAGAAGAGAAGCCTTGGTTCTATGAAGTTAAGAGATATCTTGAAGCTCAGGAGTTCCCTGAAGGGTCATCTGTTAAAGATAAAAAGTTTCTGAGGAGGTTTTCTGCTAAGTTCTTTTTGAGTAATGGCATTTTGTACAAACGCAATCATGATTCAACTTTGCTTCGTTGTGTGGATAAGAAGGAAGCAACTGAGATTATGGAAGACATGCATGATGGGATCTTTGGCACTCATTCTAGTGGTCATACCATGGCAAAGAAGATATTGAGAGTAGGTTACTATTGGTCTACCATGGAAGCTGATTGCTATCAACATTCTAGAACATGTCACAAGTGTCAAGTTTATGCTGATAAAGTACATATACCTTCATCACCATTGAATGTGTTGACTGCTCCTTGGCCTTTTGCCATGTGGGGCATTGATATGATTGGTGAGATCAAGCCTACCGCTTCTAATGGGCATCGTTTCATCATGGTTGCTATTGATTACTTCACAAAGTGGGTGGAGGCAGCTTTATTTGCATCTGTTACTAAGAATGTGGTGGCTAGATTTATTAAGAATAATCTCATATGTAGGTATGGCATCCCTGAAAGGATTATTACTGACAATGGCTCTAATCTGAACAACACTATGATTACTGATCTCTGCACGCAGTTCAAGATTAAGCATCACAACTCTTCTTCGTATCGTCCGAAGATGAATGGGGCAGTAGAAGCTGCTAATAAGAACATTAAGAAGATTCTACAGAAGATGACTGTTACTTACAAAGATTGGCATGAGATGTTACCATTTTCTCTTCATGGTTATCGTACTACAATACGTACTTCAACAGGGGCAACCCCATTCTCCTTAGTATATGGTATGGAAGTAGTTCTACCCATTGAAGTTCAGATTCCCTCCTTAAGAATTATGAAGGATGCAGGCTTGGATGAAGATGAGTGGATTCAGACTCGACTTGACCAGATAAATTTGATTGATGAGAAGAGGTTGGCAGCTGTTTGTCATGGCCAAATGTACCAGAAACGGATGATCAAAGCTTTTAATAAGAGGGTTATGCCAAAGGTATATCAGGTTGGTGACTTGGTAATCAAGCGTATCACATTACCACAGGGTGATCCTAGGGGCAAGTGGACTCCTACATATGAAGGACCATTTGTAGTCAAAACAGTATTCTCAGGAGGTGCCATGATGCTTACTACTATGGATGCTGAAGACTTCCCACAGCCTGTAAACGCAGACATAGTTAAAAAATACTACGCATAAAAAGAGACCCGCTAGGTTGACTGGCCTAGGCAAAAATAAGGGCAGCCCGGCGAACCAAAAGGGTTCGGGCAAAAATTAGGGATATATATATATATATATATAAAAATGACACCCAGCAAGTCGAAAACCTGAAAAGGCGGCTTGGGCAAAAAAGGGTATCCCGATGGATTGAAAACCTGAAAGGGCAATCCAGGCAAAAGTTAGGGATTAAAGCGTATGACTATGTCTCGTATGGATCACCCATGTAAACTCCAACCAGTTATGCTACTTAATTCAAGCTCGAACAGATAAAGCTCAATCCAATCGTTTCCGTCTCAACAGCAGAAGATGAGATACTTGAAGATAATGGCAATAGTAGAATTGAAACTCAATAGGATTATTTCCCACGTAGCTGTTTTCTTTTGTAAAATTTTTATGACAAATTCCTCTTACTAGGATTTCTGTCTCCTTGTACAAACTTGCCTATGTATAGGTCACTTTGTGATATAAATAAAATTTCATCTTTGAATCCAGATTTACTTTTACCCTATTTACATAAACGGAACGTCCATTGGTTGTGTTTGAATGTGTGTATGCTTTTGAATATGATTGATGTTTACCAGAAATGCATAAAATGCTTGAATATGATTGATGTTTACCAGAAATGCATAAAAATGCAGTAATAGTATTTACTAAGGACGAATGAGGGAAGGAATTCAACGAAGCTTCGCCGGTTCATCCCCACAAGATAACTACAAATCTCCAGCAGAGCAAATCTACCATCATAGATACTTCGAGTTACATCTCCCCTGGAATTTATGTCCATCTCTTTTATCCTCAGTCGGGATACTCGGGAACTTATTCCTTCCATAGAAGTACGACGAACGAAGACGGGAAGTTATGAATACTATACTATCAAACAAAACGGGAACGAGTTCCTTATATTCTTCAGCAACGAATCGGGATTTATTTTCCCTAGCCAACAGTTATTATACGAAGATATCCAGACGCTTCAGGCTGCATAATTCATATGTACATCATTTACATCATACCATAACATATCCATAAATGCATAATACATTTACTTAGGTGCACCATACTATGCATGCATACATATTGCATAAACTAACATTCTCCTTGCAGGAAGGTTATATGCAGATAAAACAATATCAATAATTCACAACAGATCAGAAATGATCCATACATTACTCAAGATGTCCTCGGAGAGTAGGCATACGGTCTGTAAGAAGATCCATTCCCTAATCCAGGATATTTCCAGAAGATTTCATCTATCTGGTCTTGAATAGCAGGCAAACGATCTGTACAAAGATCCATTCCCTGGTTCAAGATATTTTTCAGAAGAACTAATCTTGACGTTCTTTTGGCCCTTGAATAACAGGCAAACGATCTGCACAAAGATCCATTCTCTGGTTCGAGACAATTTTCAGAAGAACTAATCCTGACGTTCTTTTGACCTTGGAGAGTAGGCAAACGGTCTGTAAGAAGATCCATTCCCTAATCCAAGATATTCCCAGAAGAGATAATCGTCACGAAGATTTATTTCTACTGGTCTATTCAACAATTCAAACTATGTTGCACAAACGATTCAGAGACGGCCTATACGAAGACCTAGTACTGATATCCAGTACCAACATAAAGACATCATCACATCCTGATACTTTAGATGGCATCTCTAAGCCCATCTCCAGTTCTTCCAAGTGGCATCTTCAAGCCCAATCAAGCATATATAATTAATCATCAGTGTTACTTTATGCACCGGCGAGTGCAAATTTTTGGGCTTTTGTGTTCAATCCCCTTCAACCTTCCAGGTCACGACTGGCATATACCAATCTAACCCCTCAGGTTTCAGAAATTTGAACAGGGGCAGCTGTTGCACCCCAAAATTTGCCCTCCACAAGACAAGACATTGTGTACTAAGAGGCTCACAAGGTTCACAAGGTTCACAAGACATCTCATGAGGTTCACAAGTTTCACAAGACATCTCATGAGGTTCACAAGATTCACAATTAGTCTGAAAGTTTAACAATTCCCTCAGACAATGCATCCTCCTAAGCAATGCATCTTGAACTAGGGTTTTGACTTTTATCAGGCTAAATGGACTTCCAATACTTCAAGTGAGCTTCATAGCATCCTATATGTGTTTAAGAATTCCCATGTCAAGTTTCAAGACTTTCCCAAAAGATTTGCTCAGTCAGATGATCAGAAAGGTTAAAATCAGTCAAGGCAGCCAAAAAGTCAAACTGAGGTCAACTGTGGTCAAACCAAAGTCAAACTTCATGATTTTTTGCCAACATCAAGTATATGAGGTAAAATTCATCATTTGATCAAGGGTTGATCATGATTCATCAAGGAGATTTCAGATCATCAAGAATCAGGAGTTTCTAAATTAGGGTTTTCATAGGAAAAGTCAACTGAACTTTGACCAGCCATGACTTTCACATGCTTCATCAAATTTTTTCCATCCAAAGCTCATTTTGAAGGAAATTTAATTCTCTACAACTTTGTGTCTCACAAGCCAAGCCCAAAAATGCTTCATTTGGAAGGTATGAGCTAAGACATTATAGGTCCTTTTAAAAGTCAACAACTTCAAAAGAGCATAACTTGAGAATGGTAAAAGATATGGACATGAGACCAAAGAGTTTGGTTAGAGGACTCTTTAAGCTTTCCAAAATGTCCAAGAACACCTTCATAGCATTAAAATTGAAGTATTTGTGCCCTTGCAAAGTTGGGAAATTTTTGGAAAATTTATGAAGCAAATAAGGCCTTAAAACCAATTTTTGCTAAATGAGCCCACCAAATTGCCATCCAAACTTTACAAACTCATCAAGCACGACCCAACCCATGCATTTTCTGAATTTTTATATTTTATTTGATATTTATTTGAATTTTATTCATTAAAATACATATTAAATTAAAATAAAATATGAAAATCATATATTTGAAAGAGATTGTGGTTCTAGAAGGACTTAATGATCATTTAAAGTTGATTGGCACAATGAAATTTCAGATCACCCCAAAATAGCAATGTTGGATCAAAGAAAATTCAATTTTTATGACAAATCTTTTTCAATCTCAAACTATCCAAAAAGTCCAAAGAGCTATAACTTTTCTTGACCTAATCTCATTCACTTATATACATAGAGCATTTAGTAGCCTCAAGGACACAAATTCAGAGCCTCCCATAGCATTCTCAAACCTCACAAATTCATCAAAATTCAATTTTCGGGTTTCTCCATAGAAGGCGTTTTAAGGTATTTTAAAGACATAAAAAGGAACCTTGGATGTCATTGAATTGATGCCAACCCTCAAAAGCATTTGAACCTTGCTCATATGTCGTAGCCAAACTCATTTACATTCTCATATTATGTGTTTTCGGTTTGATACATTTATGCATTATTACTTAAAACTAACCATTTATTTATGTTCATTGTGAAGTATTGAAGCTTTCTGGACAGTTTGTTGTGAGTTTCATGGACTAAACCGGATTATGCCATAGTTAGGGTTTACACCTCTAGATTAGGGTTTTATGGTATGAGTGATTTAAATGATTTTTATTGACATATTTGTGTTGTATGAGATGTAAGGATCACGTTGATGTGATCAATTTGAGAAAATACTCTGTGGTTTGTGCTATATGATATTCGCAGGTTTTCCTACAAATAAAAATCGCAGGAAAATGCATAGGAATTTTCGCAGCAAATTCCACAGGTCCAAAGGTAGAAGAAGGTCAATTGGCGCGGAAATAGAATTTGAATTTTTGAATAGCGTTTAAAACAAATTCGTTTCGTATATGTGACACAACGAGTGAGTGGCTCAGCTGGTTTTGATACGCGTATGGCAGGATAGGAGACCTGGGTTCGAGTCTGGCCAGGAGTAATTTTTTTGTTTTAATTTCACTTGTTTTTACAGGGTTATAACAAAAGCATGTTGTTGCGTATAGTTACTATCAGCGCGCAGTGGCTTAAATGGTTTTGGAAGCTCATTGTCCAGGTAAAGGACCTGGGTTCAAATCCCAGGTCCTGTTTTTTTGAGGTTTTTCCATTGTTTTTGTTATTTTCTTTATTTTCTATTCTTTAAATTAATTAATATAATTTCTAAAAAATACCTAAATCATTTTTTTGATAAAACTTTATTTTCTTTTAAAATTTATATTATTTTCTCAAAAAAAAAACTCAATTAATATATTTATTTCTTTGTATGTTTTAATATTTATAATATGTATATATTTATTTAGCTATTAAATTAATATTGTAGATTAAAAATTAGAAACCCTAATATTTTTAAAAACCTAATTTATTTTCTAAATTCTAAAAACCCTAATTTCTTTTAAAACTTTAATTTCTCACTTTAATTATTTTGTTTAATTATATTTAACAAATATTTTTAAATCATGTTTAAGGACTACCTATTCCTTAATAATAGGGATAGTTTTATCATTGAAAGAACATACGAGAACATGAAAGACTTAATCTAGGGTAGGTACCTCTTAGTATCTTGCTCACTCTTCAAAAATACTTTTCACACCTCACAATATTTCCAAAACATTTTCAAACAAGTCTTTGTATACATCCATACGAGGATCATTATAAAGTACTTAGAAATTTTCTAATCACACACTTCACCTTCTCAAAACAGTTTAAAGTGAGCTAAGTAACTAAGAGCGCATGGATAACCATGGATGTAAAGGGTGCTAACACCTTCCCTTTACATAACCTACCCCCCGAACTCAAAATATTTTTAAGGTCTTTCCTGTTCTTTTATGTCCCTTCCTTTTGGATAAAATAAAAGTCGGTGGCGACTCTTGCTATCCGCAACATTTATAGAAAAGTCAGTTCTCCCACCGTTTTACATTATGACAGAGGGAATGGGGTTAGAAGGTGGAATAGGTTCAAAGGATGGGGTTGGTTCAGAGGATGGGGTTGGTTCAGAAGGAGTTGGGTCAAAAGGTGCTTCAGACATTTCTACTGTTACTGCTTCTACATCAGATATATAATCAGAGGTAGAGGATGAAGTGTTACCTGTTTTTCTGGTAGTTTTAGGAGCCTTCGTAGAAGTTCCTTCTGCAGCTTTCCTTTTCTTGCTCCTTGCTGATGCAGCATCTGGAGTTTGTTGAGTAAGTTCTGTTGCTTTGAACATTGGATCCACACCATCTTGCTTGCAGGAATCCAAGTATCTGACCACAACCTTTGGAGGTGTGTCAGCAGAAAAGAGTGGGAAGTTCTGCAGCGGAATCTTCCTTGTGGTTATAACCTCTCTGGAGTAGAGGATAGGGTCTTTCTTGATAGAAGTTATGAACTTCATCTTCTTCAGATTCTTAGCATTGAGAGGCTTACCAACATCAGGTTCTAGAAGCTCTATCTTCTTGGCTTCAATTAGATAGTCCACCAATTTATTCTCATTGAGGATATCAGAGATTAAACGCCCTAGAGGTATCCAGTCCCTCTTTGTCTTCTCTCCCTCTCTTGTTTCTTTCACACTGTTTTTCAGATGATTAAATAAAGAGTGTGCTAGGTTAACCTTCTTCTGCTTAGCAATGAAGTACAGCAAGAACTGTTGATCCATGTTGATATAATCGGGAGAGTTGGTTGCTTTCCTGTGGCAGATGCTTCCAAGAATGATCTTGGCCCATATTCTAAGATGAATCTTCAGATCCTTGATCTTGTTAGAAGGTTTCCCATTAGTGAAGATTTCTTTAGCTATCAGTTTAGTATCTGATAGTTTGTCCATTTCACTGCATTTGATCCCATTACCATCATATTCAATGAGCTTAGCAATGTGGTCTTCTGAAATTATGATTCTCTTCCCCAGCACATATGAAGTAACATGAGTGTTGGAAGCGCTTGCAAACACCCAAAACTCCTTAACTAATTTGGAGAAAACTGGTCCCATGAGACGATCAAAATATTTCTCCCAGCCTTGAGCTTTGACAGCGGGAAGCAGGTCAAAACCATTGTCTTTCAAGCTATCAAAATCCACAAATAGTTCACACAGAACTTCAAGTTTGTCAGTTGGTGTGAGAAGTGTCTTCACAGGTGAAACAAAGAGCACATCTATTGAGTCTTGTTGTTGTTGTGAGGAGGAAGACATTGTTACTAAGATGAGTTTTTAGGTTTTAGGGTTTTAAAAAATTCAGAGAAGACGAAGATATGAAAGTGAAAAGTTTGACAGTAAAAAGACAATGAAGGTAAAAGAGAAAAGTGAAGGTAAAAAGTTGTTTATATAGAAATAAAATTTCATTGAATAATACGAGAAATTTGTGGGAAAAATTAATTTAAAAACATAATGATGGAATGTAATAAATGCAACAGTCATAGGGGAAGGCGTGAAGATTTTGGAACAGTTACCAAAAAGATATTTGCCTTTATTGTGTCAAGTCAGCCGTTTCAGTTTCCCACAATTTTAACAGATGTCCTTCTGTAGAGGACAGTTGTCCAATTGCATGTTCTGTCACTCTTCAGAATTTGGACACTTGTTCTGATTCTGATAGGATTCTTTAGAACTTAGTTGACACGTGTTGATGTAAAGATCTGCATGTTATTCTTTTGAACAGAAGTTCTCAGAATTAAACAGTTAGAAAATAATATCTTCTAAAAGAATAAAACAGAGGATTAAGTTCAGAACTTCTGAGAGATAAAAACATACAGTTAAAGCATTTTCATTCTGGACATAATTTCATACTAAGGTTGGTTAGAATGAAATTAAATCTATCTTCAGGAAGGGGTTTTGTAAAAATATCAGCCCATTAGTGATTTGTATCTATGAATTTTAACATTAAAATTCCCTTCTGAGTATAGTCCCTAATGAAATGATGTTTAACTTCTATGTGTTTAGCTCTAGAATGTAAAATTGGATTTTTAGAGAGACATATAGCAGAAGTATTATCACAGAGGATGAGAATGTTACTCTCATAAATGTTGAAATCCTCAAGCTGATTTTTCATCCAGAGCATCTGAGTACTGCATCCAGCTCCTGCAATGTATTCAGCTTCTGCAGTTGATAATGCTATGGTTGACTGCCTTTTGCTAGACCAAGAAATTAGATTATCTCCCAGAAATTGACAACTTCCAGAAGTACTTTTTCTTTCTGTTCTGTCTCCAGCAAAATCAGCATCACAGTATCCTACAAGTTTGTAATCTTTGGATCTTCTGTAGTATAAACCAAGATTAGTAGTACCTTTCAGATACCTAAAAATTCTCTTAACTGCTGTTAAGTGAGTTTCTCTAGGATCTGATTGGAATCTAGCACATAAACATACACTGTATAGAATATCTGGTCTAGAAGCAGTTAGATAGAGTAGAGAGCCAATCATACCTCTGTAGAGTTTCTGAACTACTTTTTTACTTACCTCTTCTTTCTCCAGAATACATGTAGGATGCATAGGAGTTTTAGAGATGGTACTTTCTGATAAATCAAATTTCTTCAGAAGTTCTTTGACATATTTGCTTTGATGAATATATGTTCCTTCTGATGTTTAATTTATTTGGATTCCCAGAAAGAACTTTAATTCTCCCATCATGCTCATTTCAAATTCTGCCTGCATAGACTTAGCAAACTCCTTTCCCAAGGCACTTTTAGTAGAACCAAATATTATATCATCTACATAAATTTGGCATATCAGAATGTCATTTTTAATGTTTTTACTGAAAAGTGTTGTGTCCACTTTCCCTCTGATGAAATCATTTTCTAGAAGAAAAGTGTTTAGTCTTTCATACCAAGCTCTGAGAGCTTGCTTCAGACCATATGTTGCACCCCAAAATTTGCCCTCACAATACAAGACTTTGTGTGATAATAAGGTTCACAAGGTTCACAATATTTACAAGACCTTTCATGAGGTTCATGAAGTTTACAAGACACTTTATGAGGTTCACAAGGTTCACAAGATTCGCAATACTTACAAAACCTTTCATGAGGTTCATGAAGTTTACAAGACACTTTATGAGGTTCACAAGGTTCACAAGGTTCACAAGGCTCACAAGACCTTCCATGAGGTTCACAAGGTTCACAAGACATCTTATGATGGTTCACAAGGTTCACAAAGTTCACAATTGGTCAGAAGTTTGACAATTCCCTCAGACAAGGCATTCTCCTAAGTAGTGCATCCAAAACTAGGGTTTTGACTTTAATCAGGCTAAATGGATTTCCAAGACTTCAAGTGAGCTTCATAACATCTTATATGTGTCTAAGAACCCCCATGACAAGTTTCAATACTTTTCTCAAAGGTTTGCTCAGTCAGATGATCAGATAAGTCAAAACCAGTCAAAGCAGTTAAAAAGTCAAACTGAGGTCAACTGTGGTCAAACCAAAGTCAAACTTCATAATTTTTTGCCAACATCAATTATATGAAGTAAAATTCATCATTTGATCAAAGGTTGATCATGATTCATCAAGGAGATTTCAGATCATCAAGAATCAGGAATTTCTAAATTAGGGTTTCCTTAGGAAAAGTCAACTAAACTTTGACCAGCCATAACTTTCACATGCTTCATCACCAATTCTCCATCCAAAGCTCATTTTGAAGGAAATTGAATTATCTACAACTTTGTGTCTCACAAGCCAAGCCCAAAAATGCTTCATTTGGAAGGTATGAGCTAAGACATTATAGGTCCTTTTGAAAGTCAACAAAAAGTCAACAACTTCAAAAGGGCATAACTTGAGAATGGTAAATGATATGGACATGAAACCAGTGGGGTTGGTTAGAGGACTCTTCAAGCTTTCCAAAATGTCCAATAACACCCTCATAGCATTAAATTTTAAGGTTGTGTGCCCTTGAAAAGTTGGGAAAGTTTTGGTTGGTTTATGAAGAAAATGGAGGTTTAAAACCAATTTTTTCTAAATGGGCTTGCCATATAATGATCCAATCCATACCAATACTTCATGCACGACCCAAGTCTCTAAAATTCAGATTTTTTCATCATTTTATTTTATTTATTTTGATTTTATTCATTTAAAATCATTTTAAATTAAAATAAAATAGAAAAATCAAATATTTAAAAGAGATTGAGCTTCTAGAAAATCATGAATGCAACTTGGATCAAATTGATACAAAAATAATGGTGATTGGCCTGGAATAGAAAGGGTTTATGCAAGGATATTTGAATTTTAAAGCTTAATATTTTTCAATCTTTTTCAATCAATTGCTTCACACAATGATCAAGTTTTTTGACCTAGATTCATCCCACTATAAGTACATATCACAAACCTAATCATAGGACACGAAAATTCTGCCTCAAACCATAGTTTCAAAGTTTTAAAATTCACAAAAAAAACTCCAATTCAGATTCTTGCATAGAGGTCATATCAGAAGATTTTGAAGGTTGCAATGCATTCTATGATGCTTATTGAACATATTTGGATCATTTTCATCATTCAAAACATCACATGGACCTTTAACCGAATCCTCATATTCCATTAAACTTTGATTTTTCGATTTATCATGATTATGCCTTCTAACTTGTTTTTGACTGTTGATTATTGTTTAGAATGGTTCTTAGATTGATTCTGGACGTTTTATTGTGGAATTCGAAGCCGCAACCATCATATACCATAGTTAGGGTTCATAAGTTTGGAATTGGGGACATTGGGTTACAGGCGATTTCATCTCAAATTAATGGGATAATTGGATTTTAGATGTTTCATATGATTGATTTTTGTTGTTGGAATGAATTTATTTCATGTTTAGCAGGGTTTTCGATTCGCAGGTTTTATAGTGACAGTCAAAATCCGTCACTAAAGCTTCTAGTGACGGACGAGTCGTAGGTAAAAGCTAAGACGACAGACAGAGAAAGAAGATGACCCTGCACGCGAATTTCAGTTTTCAAATTTAATGTTATTATTTAATTAATGTTTTGTGTTTAATATCAGTTGAAGGCAAGTGGCGTAGTGGCAAGCAGATACGCGCATGATGCAAATGACCTGGGTTCGATTCCCAGGTTAATCTTTTTGTTCAAAATCTCTTTTTATTTTGCAGGGTTTTTATATAATAATTAAGAGCTGTTTTGTAAGCACGTGGTGTGCGTAGCTCAGTTGGTTGGTTGCTGGTGATGAAGGCTGGGAGACCTGGGTTCGACCCCAGGCTCCAGCAGGTAAGTTTTGCTTATTTTTTTTATTATTTCATTAATTGTTTTTATGTTTTAATATATATAATTAGTAATATTAATATTACTTAAATATAATTAACATTGTTAGCATTATTCAATTTTTTTAAATAAAAAAACCATTGATTTTCTTTATTTCAAAATTTATGTTTCTAAAATATTTGTAAATAAATTAATTATTATTATAAATATGTAAACCCTAATTTTATTTCTAAAATATGTAAACCTAATTTTCTAAAACCCTAATTTTATTCTTACCTAAAATTTAATTCTATTGTAATTTTTAATTTATTATTTATAAACTTTAATCATGTACATATTTTATTTAATATAATTAAATTTTGTAAATATAATTATAATTAACCCTATTTTTATAATATGTAAATATTCTATAAATTGTTTAGAATTTAATTTAGTATGTAAATAATTTTTATTATATGTTTAAAAATAGTTAAAATTGCTAATTTAATTTTTGTAATTATAATTTTATTTTCATAATATGTTTATAATTAACTTAATTTTTATAATTTGCAAATAATTTAAAACTTTATAATAATTAATATAATTGTTCATATTTTTCTTATTAATCTTAAATAATTGTTTGATCTTTTAATTATTATAATGTTTTTGTTTATATTATTTATTATGTTTATTTTTATATATGATATTTTATTATTACTAACCCCATTTAATTTGGTATTATTTTTATTATTATTTTCACTAACCCAATTATAATTATTTATTTATTTAGCTTATTATATTTAATTTTGCTTAATTATTATTATGTAATTGTTCCTTGGTGTAATATTTATTAATAATGTTTATTATTTATATTTTATGCTATGGTTAGTAAATAGGGAGTGTAAACATACTTGTAATATAAAATCGATTTAGATCACAAATTTAAAGATAAATATTAAAATTGTACACTCACACACGTAAGTCGATCCTGGATCGCCATCTCACTTCCTTAGGGATACCTCTCATGTTGCCTAATCAAAAGGTCAAGTAGGGTGTATAAAGCATAAGTCCCTCAAATTCACATCATCTAGTCCCTTAACAGATAAAAGATCAAGTCCCTTTCGAATGTTGCCTTCGTAATGATCTTGTCCCTTTCGAATAAAGATGATAGTCCCTTCGAATTGCTTATACACCCCACAATTACCTAAATAAACAGATGTCCCTTCACTTGTCCCTCACATCCAAGGTAATGACTACCTATTCCTTAATAATAGGGATAGTCTTACCATTTAAAGGATTCAAGAACAGAAAAGACTTAAAACTTAGGGTAGGTTCCTCCTAGATACTTGCTCACTCTTCAAGACATTTCAAACACTTCACATATTTCAAACAAATTTTCAAAACAAAGGTTTATACGCATCCGTACATGGGTCATTATAAACACTTAAGAAAATTTTTATTCACACACTACACATTTCAAAAAACAGTTTAAAGTGAGCTAAGTAACTAAGAGCCCATGGATAACCATGGATGTAAAGGGTGCTAACACCTTCCCTTTACATAACCTACCCCCCGGACCCAAAAATCTTTTAAAAAGGTCTTTCCTGTTCTTTTATGCCTTTCCTTTGGATAAAATAAAAGTCGGTGGCGACTCTTGCTATCCGCAACATAACTAAAGTCAGTTCTCCCACCGTGTTACAGAACTGGCGACTCTGCTGGGGATTTAATAAAAGAGGGGTACCCTTAGGAATTAGATCACTTTAAATTTGTTTGCTTTGTTTGCTTTATACTTACTTGTTGGGCTCTCATGTGTGAAAGATCCTAACCCGGATCTGGTGTACCTTAGGTAAATGGCAATAGACCAAGGAAACTGTACGGCGTATACCGATATGGTTGATCTGGTGGCCATAGTTAGTGTTACTTCTTGGTTGGTGCTTATGTTCCTTAAGTCAAGTTGAGGATAATATGAGGTTGCCATACATTGTCAATACACTAACTAACTTTTAGAACCCTAGTTATCCTATCTTGGCCTTTAGAAAAGTAGTGAGATAACCGGCTTTGGTGCAGACTGAAGTTGGTTGATACTCGATGCTACGCTCATTGAGATTCTAAACTTGGAGGGTTTTGGTTGGCAAGTAAGTTGCCTACTGAACAACCACCCTTGTGAAGGATCAATGATATTGAGATCCCTTAGAACCTGGTTACTTTTGTAGGACAGGATGAACCAACTAACTTCAGGGGAGGGTACTTACCTTAAACCTCATGCAATCCTTTAAACCTAGGGCTATTGTGTGACTTGTTTATGTGTGCCACATGTTTGTGATTGAGCATAACATCATGACATCATCATGCATCATAAGCATAGCATTTTCACTAACCATTTCAAGAACCAAAGGATTTATCTTTGTTCTTCGTTGCAGGTCATGGCTTCTGCTCGTAGAAACACCATCAGGATCAACTTTGTGGGTATACCTGCTAAGCTTAAAGAGTTGGTTTCTCAAGTGTCTGATCATTACCAGTTCATCAAGAGACATGGTCACCTATTGGATCTAGTCACCTCAGGGTTCAATGAAGACATGATGAGTGTCCTATTTCAGTTCTTTGATCCTAAGCACCATTGCTTCACATTCCCTGACTATCAGCTGGTTCCTACAATGGAAGAGTTCTCTAAACTTCTGGGTATACCTGTTCTTGATCAAAGACCATTCACAGGCTTAGAGAAGGAGCTTAAACCAGAGGTTATTGCTGCAGCTCTACATCTGAAGAAGTCTGACATTGTTCTAGAAACGAGAAGTGGAGTTAAAGGTATTCTTGCTAAGGTATTAATGGATAAAGCTCAAGTGTTCTTGAAGGTTATGAGCTATGATGCTTTTGAGGAGATCTTAGCCTTGCTGATTTATGGCTTAGTGTTGTTCCCCAATCCAGATCAGTTCATAGACGTTCACGCCATCAACATATTTCTGAGTCACAATCCAGTACCTACACTGCTTGGAGACATTCTGCACTCTCTTCATACTCGTACTACGAAGGCACGAGGAACTCTGATGTGCTGCATACCTTTGCTATCTAGGTGGTTTATTTCTCACCTTCCTCGATCAGTAATGAGGAATGAACAAGGGTTCAGGTGGTCCAAGAGGATTATGTCACTCTCTCATTCAGATATCCATTGGTGCTCCAGATCTATGGAGAATGTTACTATCATTGACCGTTGTGGGGAGTTTCCTAATGTGCCACTTCTAGGCATAATAGGAGGCATTACTTACAACCCTTCTTTAGCTTTACGACAGTTTGGTTACGCTCGGAGTGATGGCCCACATGACATGTTGACATGTTACTTCTGGATAGTTTCTTCTGAAGTGGTTCTTCAGAGCTTGTTGGAGTGATTGTCTTGTTTTGTTCTGTAGGTGATTGTTCTTCAGATGTTCTGTTTGTAGAAATTTCAACTTCTATATCTGCAAGAGATTCATTCTGCTTTGGTTTTTCAGAACCAAGCTTATCATCAAATCTAACATAAATAGATTCTATGACTATACGTGTTTCTGTGTTGTATACTCTGTATCCCTTTGAACGTTCAGAGTATCCTAACATATAACACTTTTGTGCCTTAGAGTCAAATTTATTCAGAGGATCATTAGTATTCAGAATAAAACATTTGCACCCAAAAGGATGAAAATATGAAATGTTGGGCTTTCAATTCTTCCACAATTCATAAGGAGTCTTTTCAAGAATAGGTCTTATAGAGATTCTATTCTGAATATAGCATGTTGTATTTACTGCTTCTGCCCAAAAATGTTTAGCCATGTTAGTCTCATTGATCATGGTTCTCGCCATCTCTTGCAATGTTCTATTCTTACGTTCTACAACCCCATTTTGTTGTGGAGTTCTAGGACAAGAAAAATCATGAGGGATGCCATTTTCATTAAAAAATGATTCTAATTTTTTGTTTTCAAATTCTCCACCATGATCATTTCTGACTTTAATAATTTTAAATTCCTTTTCATTTTGAACTTGTTTGCAGAAGTTAGAAAATACAGCAATTGACTCATCCTTGTGTCTAAGGAACTTTACCCATGTCCATCTGTTGAAGTCATCTACGATCACCAATCCATACTTCTTTCCAGTGACTGAAGCAGTTTTCACTGGTCCAAACAAGTCAATGTGCAGAAGTTCTAGTGGTCTAGAGGAAGATACAACATTTTTAGCTTTAAAAGCAGGTTTTGAAAATTTGCCTTTCTGACATGCTTCACACAGAGCTTCTGAGTTGAACTTCAAGTTTGGAAGTCCTCTGACCAGATTGAGTTTGTTAAGTTGAGATAATATTCTCATATTAACATGTCCCAATATTCTGTTCCAGACCCATTGCTCAGTTTCCACAGACATTAGACATTTTACATTCTGATTTTTTAATTCAGAAAGTTTTATTTTATATATGTTGTTCTTTCTCTTTCCAATGAAGAGGATTGTTCCATCTTTCTGACTAACAGCTTTACAGAACTTTTGATTAAAGATTATGTCATAGCCATTATCACTTAATTGACTTATGGATAATAAATTATGCATTAATCCTTCTACTAATAGAACATTAGAGATAGAGGGAAGGTTTCCATTACCAATAGTTCCAGAGCCAATTATTTTTCCTTTTTGGTTGCCTCCAAAACCTATGTGGCCTCCATCTTTTAATTCAATACTTTGGAACATATGCTTTCTTCCCGTCATGTGTCGTGAGCATCCAGAGTCCAGGTACCATGATTGGTGTTTCAGTTTTGCTGTTAAAGACATCTACAACATACACAATTTTATCTTTGGGTACCCATACTTTTCTGGGTCCTTGTTTGTTAGTTTTCACAAACTTCTGATTTATTTTAGGTTTCAAATCAGAACTTGTGGAACAAGATGACTCACTAGTATATATTAAGTCATGGTTATGACCATAGGTAAAATGAGAACTTAGAGGAGTATTAGTTTTTATGACAACGTCATCAATCTTTTTAAACTTCAGAGTTTCTTTAGTTTTCACATAGCCTATGCCTCTTCTATCATTTCTGCTAACTCCATAGATCATAGATGCAATTTTGCTTCTATCTATGCTTTTAGCTAGAAATTTTTGAAAACCATAGTCATATTGTTTTATGATACTATCAGAATTGATTAGATCTTCTAATTCAGATTCCTTCTGAGCTTTAAGTTTTTCAAGAGAGTTTTTGCATTCAAAAATATTTTCTTTCAGCTTAGAGTTTTATGTTTTTAGTTTTCTAACTTCTTCTAATTCAGATACCAGACTTTGTTTCATGTCTTTGTATTTGAATTGAATCTTCTGATATTTTTCAAGAATTTCTGAGAGGCTAGCTTCTAATTGAGATCTAGAAAGTTTAGAGAATACCTCTTCTGTATCTGAGACTGATTCTGATTCTGATGAGTGATCATCTTCTGGTATTTTTTCCATTAGTGCAATGTTAGCATGTTCATCTTCTGAATCTGACTCTGCTTCAGATGATTCAGAATCATCCCATGTTGCCATGAGAATCTTTTTCTTTTCTCTGTTGAATTTGTTTCTAGGTTTCTCTTTCTGGAGTTTGGACATTCACTCTTGTAGTGTCCTGGTTCTTTGCATTCATAGCACACAACTTCTTTGCTTCTGGGTTTCTTGTGACCAGATGTTGCTTCAGAGTGATTGCTTGTTCTTCTGGTATTTCTGAACTTCTTCTGACGATGCTTCCAGAGTTGTTGGACTCTTCTGGATAGAAGAGATAATTCATCTTCTTCTGATGAGCATCCAGAACTTTCTTCTTCTTCTGCCTGTAAAGCTTTAGAAACAAATTTGTTAGATTTAAGAGCTACAGACTTACCTTTCTTCTGGGGTTCATCTTCTTCTAGTTCTATCTCATGACTTCTCAGGGAGCTGATCAGTTCTTCTAAAGATATTTCATTCAGATTTTTTGATAGCTTTAGAGCAGTGACCATGGGCCTCCAAGCCTTTGACAAGCTTCTGATGATCTTCTTTACATGATCTGCTATTGAGTAGCCTTTGTCCAGAACTTTCAGTCCAGCTACCAGAATTTGGAACCTTGAGAACATTTTTTCAATTGTCTCATCTTCTTCCATTTTGAATGCTTCATACTTCTGGATGAGGGCCAGAGCTTTAGTCTCCTTGACTTTAGTGTTGCCTTCATGTGTCATCCTCAGGGAATCAAACATGTGTTTGGCTGAGTCTCTGTTTGTAATTTTCTCATATTCTGTATATGAGATAGCACTTAGAAGTATGGTTCTAGCTTTGTGATGATTTTTGAATTCCTTCTTCTGTTGAGCTGTCATATTTTTTCTTTCAATCTTCTGACCATCTGCTCCAACAGGATGAGTGTATCCATCTGTCACCATGTCCCAAAGATCTCCATCCAGAGTTAGAAAGAAACTTTCCAGAACATCCTTCCAGTAGTCAAAGTTGTCACCATTGAACACTGGAGGTTTTGCGTTGATCTTGTCATTTTGGTAGTCATTGTTGTTATTGCCAGCGTCTGCCATGTGTTTTAACTTCTGGATCTTTTACTGACACGGTTAAGTGTATTTCTCAGAACCTAGCGCTCTGATGCCAATTGAAGGTGCGTAAAACACAAGGAAGGGGGGTTGGAATTGGGTTTTCTTAACAACTTAAAATTAACTTCTATGACAAGTTGATTTATCCTGGTTCGTTTGAACTCAAACTACGTCCAGTCCACCCGCCAAGGTGATTTTTCCTCTATCACTGAGGTCTTAATCCACTATTCAATAATTGAATACACACACTGACCTACAGTCAATTTCCTCTTGAGTCTTCTGACTGAAACTAGTCACTCAAGGGATTTAACTTAACTTTTACAATAATAATAATATAATAACTATTTTGCTTCTAATAAAGCTATAATCACTAAGTGAATTGTTACAAGAGTTTAGCACAAATGAATAAGTCTTTTCTCGTGGAAGCTGTGTCACAAATCTTCAATCTGATTCCTTTATATACTGCTTGAATATTGTAGCCGTTGGAGACATCTTTAGCTAATTTAGGATATTAGTTAATACCATAAACTCCTTCCATAACAAGAGATACTTGTCTTCATCATTAATTAATATATTCTTTAATTAATGCCTTTATTATGAGAATCATCATCTTCTAGACATAAATCAGAGAGAATAAATTCTTGATACGCAGCTATTAAACCATGTCTTTAAATGATGGATTCTTCAATAAATATATCTTCTATATACGGCTCAATGTGTCTTCTAATAAAACACGTCTTCTTTAAATAACTTCCTCTTCTACACATATAACAAAGAGAGTCATTAGAACTTCTATTCTTGCATAATAATTGTTATCATCAAAACTCTTAGAGGTTTAGAACCATAGTTGTTCTAACATAACATTGTCTAGTATGAATGGTGGTATGGTAATAGAAATTCCAGCTAACGGTTCTGTTACTACCATATATGTGTGTTTGAAGTGTCCTTTGACTATTTTTGAGAAGGACTTCTTGATGGATCCGGTGTTCTTACCTTTGCACCAAATTGATGTTATTCTTGGAATGAACTAGCTAGAGTTCCACTTTGTGCATATCAGTTGTTATGCGAAGACCGTGGAGTTTCCTGAACTTGGTGATCATGGTGAATTGATGTTCTTGACGGCTAAGCAAGTAGATGAACTGTTAAAAGACGAAGCTCATATATTTGCAATATTTACATCGTTGTAAGTCAAAGGGAAGACTTCAAGTGTTGAATTACCGATTGTTCAAGAATTTCTATATGTGTTTCTGGAGGATATAAGTGATTTACCTCCAGAACGTGAAGTTGAATTTGCAGTAGATTTATTACCTGGTACAAGTCCTGTTTCTATGGCTCCATACCGGATGTCTGCTTTGGAATTGAGTGAGTTGAAGAAACAACTAGAAGAATTGTTGGAAAAGAAGTTTGTTCGACCTAGCATTTCTCCGTGGGGTGCTCCTGTGTTGTTGGTCAAGAAGAAAAATGGTAGCATGAGGTTGCGTGTTGATTATCGATAGTTGAACAAGGTTACTATTAAGAATAAGTATTTACTTCCAAGGATCGATGACTTGATGGATCAATTAGAAGGAGCTTGTGTGTTCAGCAAGATTGATTTAAGATCTGGTTAAAATCAAAATTGTGTTAAGTCTTATGGTATTCTGAAGACAACTTTCAGGACGAGATATGGTTATTATGAGTACACGGTAATGTCGTTGGGTGTATCCAATGCACCCGGTGTGTTCATGGAGTACATGAATCGAATATTCCATGAGTACTTGGATAAATTTGTGGTAGTTTTTATTGATGATATCCTAATTTATTCCAAGACAGAAGAGGAACATGCATGGCATTTGAGGATTGTGCTGCAAGTGTTGCGAGAGAAGAAATTGTATGCTAAGTTGTCAAAGTGTGAGTTCTGGTTGGAAGAAGTGAGTTTCCTTGGACATGTAATTTCCAGTAGTGTAGTTGTTGTGTATTCTTCAAAGATTGATGCATTGTTATAGTGGGAGACTCCTAAGTCTGCTACTGAAATTAGAAGTTTTCTGGGTTTGGTAGGTTCTTATCGGAAGTTTATTGAGGGATTTTCGAATTTGGCTCTACCTTTGACTCATTTGACTCGAAAGGGTCAAGCTTATGTGTGAGACATTACGTGTGAAAATAGTTTTATAGAGTTGAAGAAGAAATTGGCAATTGCTCTAGTGTTGATTTTGCCTAATCTGAATGAGTCGTTCGTAGTATATTGTGATGCGTCGAAGATGTGACTTGGAGGAGTTTTAATTCAGAATGGTCAGGTGGTTTCTTATGCTTCTAGGAAACTTAGAGTTCATTAGAGGAATTACCCTACACATGATTTAGAGTTGGCAGTTGTGGTGTTTGTGTTGAAGATTTGGAGACATTATCTCTTTGGTTCGAAATTTGAAGTGTTCAATGATCATAAGAGTTTGAAATATATGTTTGATCAGAAGGAACTGAATATGAGGCAGAGAAGGTGGTTGGAATTGTGAAAGATTTTGATTTTGATTTAAATTACCATCCTGGTAAGGAGAATGTGGTTGCAGATGCTTTGAGTAGGAAGACATTGCATATGTCGATGCTTATGATGAAAGAACTCAAAATGATTGAACAGTTCAGATACATGAGTTTATTGTGTGAGACTCCTTTCGAGAGTGTGAAGTTGGGATTGTTGAAGTTGACCAGTGAAATTATGGAGGTGAATTCGATTAACCAAGGTAATGGAGGTGAATTTCGAGTAGATGAGAATGGTGTGATGAGATTCCGAGATAGAGTGTGTATTCCAGATGCCCCAGAAATTAAGAAGAGTATTTTAGAAGAAGGACATCGAAGTAGATTGAGTATCCATCCTAGTGCTATGAAGATGTACGATGATTTGCAGAAATTGTTTTGGTGGCCAGGTATGAAGAAGGACATTGCGGAATTGTGTATGCATGTTTGACTTGTCAAAAGTCGAAGATTGAACATCAAAAACCGTTAGGTATGATGCAACCGTTGAATATTCCAGAATGGAAGTGGGATATCATTTCCATGGATTTTGTAACGGGTTTGCCGAAGACTTCTAAGGGAAATAATCTGATTTGGATGATTGTGGATAGATTGACTAAGTCGGCCCATTTCTTGCCGATGAAGTTTAATCATTCTATGTAGAAGCTAGCTAAGAAGTATATTCAAGAGATTGTAAAGTTGCATAGGATACCGTTAAGTATCGTATCGGATAGAGATCCAAGGTTGACATCAAGGTTTTGGAAAAGTTTTCAAGACGCCTTGGGTACTAAGTTGAGGATGAGCTCTGCTTATCATCCACAGACAGATGGCCAAACAGAGAGGACTATCTAATCTTTAGAGGATTTACTAAGAGCTTGTGTGCTGGATCAAGGAGGATCTTGAGATAGTCATTTGTCATTGATTGAGTTTACCTTCAATAATAGTCATCATGCTAGTATTGGAATGGCACTGTATGAAGCATTATTTGGTAGACGATGTCGGACTCCCTTGTGTTGGTATGAATCAGGCGAGAGTGCAGTGCTTGGACCTGAGATCGTACATGAGACGAATGAGAAGATTAAGATGATACAATAAAGAATGAAGGTTTCTAAGAGTCGATAGAAGAGTTATCATGATAAGAGGAGGAAAGCTCTTAAGTTCCAAGAGGGAGACCATGTGTTCATGAGAGTTACTCCGGTGACTGGTGTCGGGCGAGCTTTGAAGTTTAAAAAGTCCACTTCGCATTTTGTTGGTCAGTATCAGATTTCACAAAGGATCGGAGCGGTATCTTATCGGATTGTGTTACCACAATCGCTTGCAAATTTGCATGATATGGTCCATGTGTTGAAATTGAGGAAATATGTGTGTGATTTGTCGCATGTAATTCAAATGGATGACGTTCATGTGAGAAATAACCTGACTGTTAAGGCATTATCATTGCAGATAGATGACCGAGAAATGAAACAGTTATGAGGAAAAGAGATTTCCTTGGTAAAGGTATTGTGGGGTAGACCAACATGTGAAAGTTGAACTTGGGAACATGAAGATCAGATGAAGGAGTCGTATCCGACTCTTTTTGCTTTAGGTAAAAAATTTTGATGATGAAAACTCTTAAAACAGGGAAGAGTTGTAACGCACTGATTTCATAATTTAATTATTATGATAATTTAGCAATTTTTGGTGCATTTGTTGTGGTATTTTGGTGATGAAATTATTTTATTTAATGGTAATATTGAATAATGCAAGCTATTAGTTAATTAAAATAAAGAAATTTGAAGTATGAGGGGTATAATGGTCTTTTGTGGAGAGTTAGTAAGGGTAGAAGGGGAAAAGCATATTTGGGGTCCTAGGGGTAAGATTGACAAAAAGGAGGTTAAGGTTCAGAATACGATCATTTTGACGATCGTTTTTGGGAGAAAAAAGATCTGAAGAACGAAGGAGAGAAGCTAAGGTTTGAAGAAGTTCCCGGAGAGCTTTTGTGAAGACTGTAGAAAAGCTTCACTCTAAGGCATATGGAGCATTGGTTTTCAATGTTCTTGATGTAGAGTTTAGATATTGGGAATAATCGGGGTTTTTAGGGAAAACCTAGGGATTAATGAGTAGAATTGAAGAATCATTGATGATTTGTTGTGTATTGTATGTTATAAATGATGTTTGTATGTAGTTATAGGTTCTATTACTGAATTGGTGATTAAAATGATGAAAAACTGTGTTTTTAGGGTGAAAAGTCGTAGCAGAATTTGATGTCATCACAGACTGGAAATTTTGAGTTTCGCCTAGCTCGCTAACAAAAACTAGGATTTCCCCTAACCCGAGAGGAGGCCGCTTAGAGAGCCCATGAAGTGGGAAATTAGTGATTTAATTTCAGAAAATTGTCGAATGAGGTGTAAATAGGATGTATTGATGTTGTGATGTATTATACTTGTTGCCATGATTTTTGTTGATGTTTTATAGAGTATTTTATGATAGAAATGAAGATAAGATGAAGGTTAGTATATGATGCTTATTTACATGAATGCCGATGCAAATGTTGAATTATGTTGATAATGTTGAATTGTTGTATCGTTGCATTCATGGCATACCTATGTTGTTGGAAGCTTCGATCCCGTAGTGTGGATCGAGATTATGTTGAATATGTTATGCTCCATTGTGGAGGGTAGATATCCCAGTGTGTAACACCCTATTTTTAATAATTGTTCGTTGGGTATTTTTGGTGCATTATTAGCCTTGTTTAAGGTGTGTGTCTTGTTGTTTGGCGTAGTGTCCTAGTGGGACGGGTAGAATTATGGTGCAATTAGTAATAATGGGTGCAAGAATAATAATAAGACCATTTAATTATTATTATTATTATTTGACTTAATTAAAATAAGGGTGAATTGGTAAAATATTGTGGCAAAAGTATTAGGGGGAATTAAGGCTTAATCAGCAAATTAGTGAGAATTAGTCATAAGAACATTTTTAGAGAAACTAGGGATAGCTAGGAAGACAAAGCTAGGGCATCCTTCATAGAAGAAATTCGCAGGAAATTTCATCAAGGTTCGAGGTAAGGGGGAGAAAGGGATTCTCATTAGGTGATATAACATGATGAGGTAGTGATGGGTCCTTTCCCTCATAGGATTTTATTGTTATGATGCTATATGATGAATTTTTTGTGTGTATGTTTTTTGTTGTGAATTCATTTTGGTATAAATGAATACGTATACGAAAATATTGTTATGGTTATTTTGTGTGTTGCATTGTTGTATGGATTTGGTATTGTTGCAGATGTAGATGACAAATCTGGATCTAGAAAACATATAAAATTGAATCTAGTAACATTAGATTAAAGAAGAATATGATAAGTAGTGTAAAACTGGTATAGAAACATTCCTAGAACTGGTGTGAAGTGTGAAATCGAGAACTAGGATGAAAAGATTCAGAAAATAGGAGAAATATGGAAAATTGTTGGTTTCTGCCCATACGCGTATTAGGCATGTTAATACGTGTATGGTGTGCGTGATTTAGGGGAAATACGCATACTAGAGGGGAGTTACGCGTAAGAACATTGAATTTTCAGTGCCCTCTGCCCATTCTAGTATCATACGTGTGAAAAACAAGGAAATACGCGTACAAGGTGGCTATACGCATATTGGTCTGAAGAGTGGGAAGCCATACGCGTAAGGGGAAACATAGGAGGTGTGTATGGACTGCGTGGATGCTGGTTATTACGCATATGGACTAGTGCAATACTCGTATGATCAGGCCTGTAGGGTAAATTTTGTTGTTTTGCAATTTCTGTCCCGATTTAGCATTCGATGTCAATTTTCTTGATCTGAGATATTGATGTAGACCTTAGGGCATACTTAATCAAAAATTGGTGTTGAGATTTTAATTAATGATGAAAATTAGGGGAATTTAACTAGACGATTGATCAGTTAAGTCGCATGAGGATTATATTGGTGATCGTGTGGAATTATTGTTGCATATGTGATCGGATGGATCATGTAGATGTATAATATGATGTTTATACATGTTGTACGTATATTCACGGTCATGCATATATTGAGGTATTATTGGTGGGATGGATTGTTGTCGGATGGGGGTATGAGATTTATCTGTACTCTGTTGTGGAGAATGGTGGGGATTTTCATTGCCGGATGGGCGTATGTGATTTATCCGAGTTCGATTGAATGAATAAAACTGTTACCAAATGCATTGTGTCGTTGTTGAGTCACATTACATAATTATTGTTGTTTCGTTGTGTATAATTATTGGTGTGATATCTTTGTATATGTTGATTTGTGTGAGTAACTACCCTTGATATGTTTTATGCAACGTTAATATTTGAATTTGTTTCTCACCCATTTATTGTTGTTGTTGTTATGTTTGTGCTTCTTTGAAAGTACAGATAATCTAGGTACCTGAGTGTGTGTGGAAGTCGCGTTTCTTGTTCGAGTCATAGGACTGCTCTAATACGTAACACGAGATGGGGATTTTTAATGCTTTGTTTATTTTAGCTTTGGTTACATATATTATTATGTTGTTGGAAACTTTATAAACCAAAATTATTGAGGATTATTATTGATGTTGGCATGTGCCTTAAGTTGAACAAAATTATATTTTTTTTCGTTGTTTAATAAAGGAGATTTGTGGACTATTCTGAGGTGTTTGTTGTATCAGTATGACAGGAAGGAATGATGCTGCTCTTGCTGCTGCTATGCAAGCCATGGCACAAGCTGTAGAGAATATTGGTCCAGCTATTGGGAATGCTGAGTTTCGAGACTTAGAGCAATTCAAAAGTAACAATTCGCCTATGTATGAATGGGGTATTCTTGATCCAGAGGCTGCACATAAATGGATGAAGGTTGTTGAGAAAATCTTCAGGATCATGGGGTTCAATGATGATCAGAAGGCGAGGTTTGGTACTCACATGTTGGAGGGAAAAGCTGAAGTCTGGTGGGACAACAGTCGCCAAAGGTTGGAAGCTGCAGGTACTGTTATTACTTGGGTCGTGTTTAAAACTGAGTTTCTAGAGAAGTATTTTCCAAAATATATTCGCAGTGCTAGAGAGGTGGAATTCTTAGAACTGAAGCAGGGTAATATGATTGTGGTTGAGTATGTTGATCGCTTTGAAGAGTTAATGCAATATTGTGCACACTATAACACTGAAGATGCTATGACTTCAAAGTGTCTGAAATTTGAGAACGGGTTACGTCCTAAAATCAAACAGGGCATTGCTTGTCAGAAGATCAGGAATTATTCAGAGCTGGTGAATAGTAGTAGAATTTATGATAATGACAATAAAGCTCGGATTGCTCACTATAAAGTTGAGTGACCGAAAGGGTAAGTAGAGGTTTGTGGGTACTCCTTATAGTACCCCGGCTGAAAAAGGTAAACAGAAAGGTGTTGCTGACAAGAAGCCATGTGGGGGAGGGGTAAATCCCAATCCGGTGAAATGTTTAAGATGTGGGGGCACGGGTCATCGTGCTAATACTTTCCAGAATGAAGTGAAGAAATGCTTCAAGTATGGACGAACAGGTCATGTGGTCGCAGATTGCATAGCTACTATGCCTACTTGTTTCAATTATGGTGAACAAGGTCATATTAGTATGACTTGCCAGAAATCGAAGAAGTCCCAATGAGCCAGTGGGAAGGTATTTGCTTTAGTGGGAGTCCAATCCACTAATGAGGAGTGTTATGTCAAAGGTATTTGTTTTATTAATAGTACTCCCTTGATTACTATTATTGATACTGGTGCAACCCACTCGTTTTATTTATGTTGATTGTGTGAAGAGATTAGGAATTGTACCGTCTACTCTAGATCAGAGGATGACAATTGAGACTCCATCTATTGGTTCTGTGGTTACATATTTAGTATGTTTGAAGTGTCTGTTGACTATTTTTGATAGAGATTTCAACGTGGATTTGATTTTTCTACCGCTTAGTAAGTTGGATGTTATTTTGGGGATGAACTGGTTAGAATTCAACCGGGTCTATATTGTTTGTTATAGGAAGAAGTTGTTATTTCTTACTCCTGAAGATGAAGTGTTGGCTAATTCTTTATCTACTAAAGAGTTGAGAACTTTGTTGGAAGATGAGGCTAAGATGTTTGCATTGTTCGCATCTGTATATGTTGAAAGCAAAGTATCAGTTAGTGAGTTGCCAGTTCTGAATGAATTTCCGAAAGTATTTCCTGATGATACTATAGAATTACCTCCGATGAGAGAAGTTGAATTTACTATTGATTTGATTCCTGGTACAAGACCAATTTCTATGGCACTATATAGGATGTTTGCACCAGAGTTGGTTGAATTGAAATCTCATATTGGAGAGTTGCTTGATAAGAAGTTTATTAGGCCGAGTATGTCGACGTGGGGAGCTCCAATGTTGTTTTTAAAGAAGAAAGATGGTAGTATGCGTATGTGCATTGATTACTGTCAATTGAATAAAGTGACCCTTAAGAATAAGTATCTGATTCCAAGGATTGATGACTTAATGGAACAGTTAGTTGGTGCTCATATTTTCAGTAAGATTGATCTGAGGTTAGGTTACCATCAGATTCAAGTGAAAGAAGGTGATATTCATTAGACTTCATTTATGACTCGTTATGGACATTATGAATATGTCGTGATGCCTTTCGGAGTGTCTAATGCATCAGGTGTATGTATTTATGGAGTATATTCCATTCTTATTTGGATCAATTTATTATGGTATTTATAGATGATATTCTTATTTATTCTAAGATTGAAGATGATCATAAAGAGCATTTGAGGATTTCATTTCAAGTGTTGAAGGATAATAAGTTGTTTGTGAAGTTATCAAAGTGTGAGTTTTGGCTTAAGAATGTGAGTTTATTAGGTCATGTTATTTTTGGTGATGGTATACCAATGGATACTTCTAAAGTAAGTGTTGTGTTGCAATGGGAACCTCAGAAGACAGTTATGGAGATTAAAAGTTTTTTAGCCTTAGCAGGTTATTATAGAAGATTTATCCAAGGGTTTTCTAATGTGGCATTACCATTGACTCAACTGACTAGAAAGAGTCAAACGTTTATTTGGGATACAGCTTGGGAGGAAAGTTTTGAGAAATTGGAAAAAAAGAAACTGATTACGGCACCAGTAGTCAATTCATATGTCGACATTGATGGTGAAAGAAATGGAGTTAATTGAGCAGTTTAGATATTTAGGCATGGTTTGTGAGACGACACCTGATAGTATTAGGCTTGGAATGTTAAAGGTGAGTAATGACTTTTTGGATGTGATTAAAGAGAATCAAAGACTTGATGTGAAATTGGTAGACTTGATGCCTATAGGAGGAAATGATCCTGATGGTGATTTCCAAATAGATAATTCTGGTGTATTGAGATTCCGGGGCAAAATTTGTGTACTGGACAATGCTAAACTGAAGAAGGCAATTTTAGAAGAAAGTCATTGAAGTAGCTTGAGTATTCATCCCGGAGCTACAAAGATGTATCGGGACTTGAAGACGATATTTTGGTGGTTTGGTATGAAAAGAGATATAGCACAATTTGTGTATGCTTGTTTGGTATGTCGGAAATCAAAAGTAGAGCATCAGAAGCCTTCGGGAATGATGCAACCGTTGGAAATTATGGAATGGAAATAGGACAGTATTGTTATGGACTTTGTTACTAGTTTGCAGAATACGTGCGAGGATTTGATTTTATTTGGGTTGTTGTAGATAGACTTACGAAATCTTCACATTTTATTCCTATCAATATGAGTTTTCCATTGACGAAGCTGGCACAGATTTATATCAGGATAATCGTGAAGTTGCATGGTTTTCCTTTGATTATATTTTTTGATAGAGATCCTAGGTTCACTTCTGAATTTTGGAAGAGTTTGCAAGAAGCTTTAGGTTTAAATTTGAAATTGATGAAGGAAAATCTGAAGGAAAATTGCGATCTAAACGCAGCGGAAAACAAAAATTTTCCTTTAGTGATCCTTACGAATGAGCATGGTCAGTGATAGAATCGTTACCTCTTTGTGGCGATTTAGATCTTTGATGCAGCGATCACAAGCGTTGATGAAGTGCAACGCCTCTACTCAGTCCACACGAACAGCTTCCGGTCACAGTGCTAGCTGCTTACGAACGGAATTATTTGAGTGAGAATCAAAAACGAAATTGCATCAAGTAAAAGCTTCATCACAAGGGTTCCTTTTATAGACTCTCTTGTGGGCTGCGGGCTAAAAGCCCAATTCACATGATCCATAATAATATTATATATTATTATAATAACTATTATTATAATAAATATATTTATTTTATTATTATTTTATAACCATTATAAAATAACAATAATTATTATTATATTATCCGAATTTCTATTTTTCACTTAAGTGCACCGTACCTTACGGTGTTCCTTTGATTTCTCTATCTCTCATCAAACTGTCCTTATGTGTGTGACCCTGTAGGATTTCGTAACGTTGGTAATTATATTAAATTATATATTTAACATAATAAACAGTGAGCGGTATCTAGCAACACATCACTGCTACCCAAGTCACGAAAATGTCATGTGATCTGACAAAACCTTTTTCGTGATAATATATGTTTGTACAATTACCCTTTTGCCCCTATGTCTATATTGAACACAAGGCATACACTGTGTCATCCTTGTCCAGTTCAATATTGGGCCCTTAGACATTTCTCCTGTTATGCAGGATTGGCAAATTCCATCTAGGACACTCATGTCCCTCAGCATGCTTCGTGGAGTGCCCATCAACTGTCTTTATGATCATCCAGTTACGGATAATGTTTGATCAGCAATAAAGCACCCGACTCTACATCTAGGGTCCATAGTGGTTTCAGGTCGAAGGGTGGTAATACACCATTATCACCATGAGAATAACTTATGACACTTTGCATAACATACTATGTAGTATTCTCATAGCGGGTCAATCCGGTATAAATATTACTCCTAATATTTATACCTATGTCAAGACTTGATAACTCTTTATCCATGATCCATGAGATGTGATCATCAGTCTATCTTCATAATAGTCTCAATGCTTTAATGTTATCCCACTTTGCAATAAAGCTTGACTACAGATATTTTAAGAATAATGTCTTTATGTTTAATGGGATCTCATGATTAAGTCACACTTAACATTTCATTAAACAGACTAACTATTCTAGGGACTTTATTATTCTGAAAGACAAACATAATAAAGAAATGCCTTTTATTATTAAACGAATAATCCGATACAAGTACCAAAAAGTATTGGCCTCTAGGGCTTACACCAACAATTGAGTCCAGCTTATCATCCGCAGACAGACAATCAGTCGAAAAGGACTATTCAGACGTTAGAGGATTTGTTGAGGACTTATGTATTGGAATAAGGTGGTGGATGGGATACTCATTTGCCATTGATTGAGTTCACGTACAATAAAAGTTACCATTCTAGTATCGAAATGGCACCGTTTGAGGCTTTGTATGGTATGAGGTGTAGGACACCTATGTGTTGGTATGAAACTGGTGAAAATGTGGTGCTTGGACCTCAAATTGTACAACAAACTACTGAGACAATTCATATGATTCGTGAAAAGATGAAAGCATCTCAAAGTAGACAAAAAGTTATCATGATAATCGAAGAAAAGAATTAGAATTTGCTGAAGATGATCATGTGTTTTTTAGGGTCAGTCCAATGACGGGTGTTGGACGTGCTTTGAAATTAAAGAAGTTAGATCCTAAGTTCATTGGACCGTACCAGATTTTACAGAAAGTTGGTATTGTTGCTTATAGAGTGGCGCTACCGCCAGAGCTTTCGAACTTGCATGACATGTTTCATGTGTCGCAACTTTAGAAGTATGTGTCTGACCCATCTCATGTTATTCTGAGGGATGAGGTGCAGGTCAGAGATAACCTTACGGTAGAAGTGATGCCGATAAGGATTGAAGAACGCAAGATGAAGCAACTCAAAGGAGCTTGGGGAGGAGCTGCTGGTGGGAGTGTAGCCTGAGAGCTGAAAAGCATGATGTGGGAGTCGTATCCGAAACTTTCCTCATCGAGTACATTTTCGAGGACAAAAATATTTTAAGTCGGGGAGAGTTTTAACACCCCCTTTTTAATAATTGTTCGTCTGGTATTTTTGGTGCATTAGGTGCCTTATTTATGGCGTGTGTCTTGTTGTTTGGTGTAGTGTCCTAGTGGGACGGGTAGAATTATGGTGCGATTAGTAATAGTGGGTGTGAGAATAATAATAAGAACAATTAATCACTATTTTTATTATTATTACTATTATTATTATTATGTAAATAATATTAGTAATATTAAGATTATTATTATTATTATTATTTGGCTTAATTAAAATAAGGGTATTGGTAAAAAATTGTGGTAAGAGTATTAGGGAGAATTTAGGCTTAATCAACAAATTAGTGAGAATTAGTCATAAGAACTTTGTTAGAGAAACCAAGGGAGATCTAGGAAGAGGAAGAACATCTAGGGCATCCTTCATAGAATAAATTTACAGGAAATTTCATCAAGATTCGAGGTAAGGGGGGAAAGGGATTCTTATTAGGTGATATAACATGATGGGGGTAGTGAGGGGTCCTTTCCCTCATGGGATTTTTGTTGTTATGATGCTATATGATGAATCTGTTGTGTGTATATTTGTTGTGAATTCCTTTTGGTATAATTGAATTTGTATCTGAAAATATTGTTGTAGTTATTCTGTGTGTTGCATTGTTGTCTGAATTTGGTATTGTTGCAGAAGTAGATAACGAATCTGGATCTAGAAAACGTATAAAATTGAATCTAGTAACATTAGATAAAAGAATAACATGAGAAGTATTGTAAAACTGGTATAGAAACATTCCTAGAACTGGTGTGAAGTGTGAAATTGAGAACTAGGATGAACAAATTCAGAAAATTGGAAAACATGGAAAACTGTTGGTTTCTGCCCATACGTGTATTGGGCATGTCAATACGCGTATGGTGTGCGTGATTTAGGGTCAATACGCGTACTAGAGGGGAGTTACGTGTAAGAACATTGAATTTTTAGGGCCCTCTACCCATTTTAGTATCATACGCGTGGGAAAACAAGGCAATACGCATACAAGGTGGCTATACGCGTATTGGCCTGAAGAGTGGGAAGCCATACGCATAAGGGGCAACATAGGATGTGTGTATGGACTGCGTGGAGGCTGGTTATTACGCGCATGGACCAGTGCAATACACGTATGACCAGGCATGTAGGGCAAATTTTGTTGTTTTGCGATTTCTGTCTCAATTTTGCATCTGATATCGATTTTCTTGATCTGAGATATTGATGTAGACCTTATGGCATACTTAATTGATGATCGGTGTTGAGATTTTAATTAATGATGAAACTTAGGTGAATTTAACTAGACGATTGATCGGTGAAGTCGCGTGAGGATTATATCGGTGATCGTGTTGAATTATTGTTGCATATGTGATCAGATGGATCATATAGATGTATAATATCATGTTTATGCATGTTGTATGCATATTCATGCTCATGCATCCATTGAGGTATTATTGGTGGCATGTATCATTGTCGGATGGGCGTATGCGATTCAATCATACTCCGTTATGGAGAATGGTGGGGATAATCATTTTCGGATGGGCATATGTGATTTATCCAAGTTCGATTGAATGAACAAAATTGGTACCACATGCATTGTGCCGTAGTTGAGTCACATTAAATAATTATTGTTGTTTCGTTATTGCATAATTATTGGTGTGATGTCGTTGTATATGTTGATTTGTGTGAGGAACTACCCTTGATATATTTTATGCACTGTTAATATTTGAATTTGTTTCTCATCCCTTTGTTGTTGTGTATGTGCTTCTTTGGAAGACAAATAATCCAGGTACCTGAGTGTGCGTGGAACTCGTGTTGCATGTTCGAGTCATAGGACTGCTCTGATACATAACACGAGATGTTGAATTTTAATGCTTTGTTTATTTTAGCTTTGGTTACGTATCTTATTATATTGTTGGAAACTTTATAAACCAAAATTATTGAGGATTATTGTTGATGTTGGCATGTTTCCTTAAGTTAAACAAATTATATTTTTCCGTTGTTTTAATAAGGGAGATTTGTGGACTATTCTATTTATCTAGCATTCCACTTGTTTAAACTCTGATTTTTGTATTAAATTATTATTTTCTAAATTGGAAAAAGTGGGGTGTTACACAGTGTCCATCATATGTTAAAATCGGTACCACATGCATTTAAGAAGTTGCATTTCATTCTTGGTGGCATAACATGATGCATATGTGTTGATTAGATGTTGATGAGTTTGATGATGTGATGAGTGCGAATTTTCATGGGTTGTTATATGACGAACTGTTGCATGATTATCTTTAATTTCTGAAAATTGTATTGATTTGTGATTACTCACCTTGCCTGCCTTTGGTGATGGTCTATTATACCATCCTGCAGATACTCAAGAATAAGCTTGGTGCATGGACGTAGCTTGGAATGTTATGTCTTTTGGTCGTTTATTAGAGTTTAGGGTGGTGCCCTCCTCTGTGTCATGTGACATCGAGATGGGAACGCTTGAGAATTTGTTGTGTTCGTTTGTTTTACTTTGAGTTAAGGATATTTTGAATTGAATTTGAATTTTTATATTTGAGTTAATTAAGTTGATGACGTGTTATCTGCTGCGTAGTAATGATGAATGAATGTTGGAACCTGTGTTATGGGATAAGACAAAGTGATGATGTTTTTGATGTTTGTTGAAGTAGAAATGTGATACACTTTTGTTGAATACTCGGATTTTATTGAATAATCATGTATTTTTTTGATGTGGGGTAAAGGGTATTACACTAAGCACGCTCTAGCGCACTTAGTGCGCCTTTATTAATGATCAACCTTCCCTAGAAGGCGCTCAACATGCTTTTCTCTACCTTTGAGCCTCCAAGAAATCTTGTGATCACGCTAAGCGCACTTTGACCGTGCTAAGCGCGCTTCCCTTTAACTTCAAACTTCAAAATTTCACAAAACGTCAAGCAAGAATCTCCACTTTAGCCATTCCAAGGTCCAAGCTTCACTTGAATGAAAAAACCTATATTTATTTACACAAAAGATAAATAACTATATCAATTTAAACAATTAAGTTATACTATGATTATTTACTGAAACAACAGGGAAAAGCATACAGTTGCGATTAAAGACATTCAAAAGGTGCCAAAAACTAAACTATATATTAACACAATTTAGCACCTAACAACTCCCCCAACTTGCTTCTTTGTTTATCCTCGAACAAAGGTAAGATTTACAAGAAACAAGAAGAATTTAGCAAAGAAAACACAATAAAAATGGATGGTTCAAACATAACTGATGTGCCGACAAGCAATTCTCAATATCAAACTCGGAATCTAAACATGATCATGAACTAAATGATAAATACGATCATTAAGAAATTCAATCACAAGCAGGTGCATGTTCAAACTGGAATCACCTAAATTACTCAAATGAACTTCGTTCAATACTACAATGGACAAAACACTCACACTAGAAAATGTGCCAACATGCTAAACAACTCATATTCATCAAAATAATTCACAAGGAAATCAAGGAAACAAAGATCTCAAAAGGACTTCTCTAGGACTGTAACTTGGAAAGGGTTAACAAAAAAATGATATTTATATAAGGCCTATGAATTAAAGTGGTTATAAAAAAAATTTAAAATGAAGAACATGACATTTTTTTTCATCTTAGTCAACTAACATTTCACTTAATCCTTTCCTTTCTTTTCACATGGTGCCCTCTATCACTACTTTAATGTCGTTTTTCTTTTTCTTTTCAAGAAACTCTCCTTTGAGTGCAAAGCAATAGCAAAACAAAATTTCACTTTTTCTTTCATTTTCACAAGAGGCACCATTCCACCAATTTTCTTTTTCTTTTTCACAACAGACCATTTTCCCCAACATTAAACAACACTTTAATCAGTGAACAATGTTCTTCGAAATCATGTTCAAACAAAAGGGTTAAGTGTCTAAAAAAAGTTAAAATGAATCGCAAGGAATTTTTTTTAATAACTACAACCAACTTAAAAGTGGATCACTTGGAAATCACTTGGTGATTCATTTCAATCAATAAGGCTCAACAATGGTTATCAAATGCTCACACTTCTCACAAGGTAAAATAAAGCCTTTTCAGATTGGTGGTTTTTCTCAAAGTCAAGCAATGGCTAGATCATTTCAATGTTTCCAAGATTTTCAAATGAATATAGGATTAAACATGAATTGCACGAGTTAAGCAACAATTACTAAATCACTCTCTTTGTGAACAATGGAAAGTCACTGTCTTTGTGATTTTGTCCTAATTGCTTCCAATATGAACATGCTTGAAAAATGAAATAAAGCCTAATTTTTGTACAAAGCATAAAGTTCATAAGCATTATATCATTCTAAAGAAAAACAAATAGCAACGTACCTTTTTTGTGCATCAAATCAAGAATCATATCATCACCATCACATAATTGGTGTTTCAAAACGTTTGATCATTCAATCGGTTATTGCTTCCTTCAATCAATTACCCGAAACAAGAACAAACACAAAAAATAAATATACTAACCAAGCATAAAAATAAAATCATCATTAATCGCTGCCATTGAAAAATCAATTTCATTCCCCCGAACCCAAGTCTTGAAACTGAAAGGGGCATCATCAACCGGAAGGGCATTCGCAAAAAATTCCCTGATGATATCCAAGTGATACTTGGGAACTGGTTCAAAAAGCTTTCCTTAGCCACTTCCTACCAAGCACTCCAAAATGTTTCAGAATGACCCTTCAAGATCAATCCGCACTAAGCGTTCAGACCACGCATTTCTTCCTTCAAGTTGATGGTATATATCGTACTACTCATGCCCAAGGAACTAAGTCCTATAAAGCACTCATGCTTGACCATGAGCAGGAGCAGATGAAGAACTGTTTCTTTGCTTCTTCCTTCCGAACATCCTGATACAACAAATCAAACCATCCACAAAATAGGCAACAAGGTCAACTTAATAACAATTTACAAAATGCCTAAATTCCTAAACAAGCATTGCATGTCATCTCATTAATTTAAAATAGAATTTAAAAAGGTGATTTTGTATGCCTTTCCCAGACCGCGCTAAGCGCGCTTGACCGTGTTAAGCAATCTCTACGAATTGCAGAAAAATTCCTCTTTGCACAGAGACGACCCAGAGGCTTTTCATAATAATTATCCAGCACAGAACAAAATACCACCATTAGAAACAACAATTACAAAAGTTTTAACTTCCTATTTCACATCTAATCCTAAAATTAAACCCTAAAACCCTAAAATCCTAACCACATTTTTAAACAAATCTAAAACTAAAAAGAGAAGAAGAAGAAGACATAGAAGAAATTCTACGAAACAAACTTACTAATTGTTATTCTTAAATGAAATTAAAAAGAAGTAGATGAAATTACCTTAGTTGATGATGGTGACAATGAAACTCAAGCAAAGAAATTGGAGAAGAATGCACAAAATAAAATTGGAGAAGAAGAAGAACCTTTAAAATTTTATGAAAAAGAAAGGAATGGAGGTAAACCTCCAAAACCCTATTTCAACATGCTTAAAACACGCTGGGTCGGGTCAGAAAATGGGCCCAACAAAAAAAATTCAAAAACTCGCAGACCGCGCTTATCACGGTTTTTGTACGCTTAGCATGCTCCCTTCTGCCTCAACTTCTCCAAAATGCTCCAGACCGTGCTAAGCACGGTTACGCGCGCTAAACGCGCTCTGGATTATGCAAAAAAATAACCAGCAACAACAACACTTCTCAAAATCAGTTCAAAACATCATCAATCCGATTAAAATATGTTTACACATCGACATGACAAAAAAACAATAAATACTCACAAAATTGGGGTGCCTCCCAACGAGCGCTTATTTAATGTCGGATAAGCTCGACGGTCCAAGTCGATCTCATTGATCATCAAGGAAAACAAAACAATTTTCACGATCAACATCGCCTCCAAGATAAATTTTCAAACGTTGGTCGTTGGCGGTCCAACTCTCCTTCTTTTTCGGATCCTCTATCTCAATCGCCTCATATAATATTTCACGTCCTTGATTAAGAACGGACCAGATCATTTTGACTTCAACTTTCCCATAAAAAACTTCAAATGGGAATTGAATAGCAAGACCATTTGTTTGATCCAAAATTCTTTTTGACGGACTTTTTTTTATCATGATACTCATTTACTTTTTCTTTGTACAACTTGCTCGAGTGGTATGCAATGTTGCACATTTCCTCCAACTCGTGCAATTGCATTTTCCTCTTTCCTTCGGCCAAACTCGGATCAAAATTC
Source organism: Lathyrus aphaca (assembly GCA_963966055.1). Taxonomy (NCBI): domain Eukaryota; kingdom Viridiplantae; phylum Streptophyta; class Magnoliopsida; order Fabales; family Fabaceae; genus Lathyrus; species Lathyrus aphaca. The sequence goes on along the minus strand of OZ014525.1, from coordinate 64,219,856 downwards.
AGCAACTTCAATGCCCACAAAGCCTTATTTTCCAATTCAACTGGTAAATGGCATGTGTTGCCATAAACCATTTAAAATGTGTTAAGCCGATTGGAGGCTTATAAGCAGTGTGGTATGCCCACAAGGGCTCATCAAGCTTTTGGGACCAATCATTCTTAAACTTGACACAATTTTTCCTAAAATCTTTTTCACCTCCCGATTCGACATTTCATCCTGGCCATTGGTTTATGGGTGGTATAGAGTTACAACTTTGTGCCTTACACCGTAATGCTCTAAAACTTTTTCAATTGTGCATTGCAAAAGTGTGATCCTCCATCACTTATTAACACCATAGGCATGCCAAAATGGGAAAATATGTTTTTCTTTAAGAATTTAATCATTGTTTTTCCATCGTCCTTAGGTGAAGCAATCGCTTCCACCCATTTTGAAACATAGTCTACCGCAACCAAAATATATTCATTTGAAAATGATAACGAAAATGGACCAACAAAATCAATACTCCAGCAGTCAAAAACCTCAACCTATAAAGTATTTTGCAAGGGCATTTCATCCCATTTTCTGATTCTGCCACTTCTTTGGCATTCATCACAACTCCTCGCATGGAGGTTTGCATATTTAAACAGTGTAGGCCAATAAAAGTCAGATTGAAAAACTTTTGTTGTTGTTCCTAAACCATTTTAGTACCCTCCATACGGTGAGTTATGGCAATGCCAAATGATAAGTTTTGCCTCGTCAAAAGTGACACACCTTCTTAATAAATTATCTACACCTAACTCAACCAAGTACGGCTCATCCCAAACATAAAAATTAGCATCCGACAAGAATTTTATCTACTGGTTCCAAGTTAGATCCTCAGGAATAAACCCAGTTTCCTTATAATTAGTCATGTCTGCAAACCAAGGTCTAACTTGTACCATAAACAAATTTTCATCTGAAAATTCTTCTCGGATCTCTTGTTCTCGATGAATAATCTCTACATAAACCAAGCGGCATAAGTAATCCGCTACCAAGTTTTTTAAACCCTTTTTGTTTTTAATTTCTAAAGCAAACTCTTGTAATAAAAGGATCCATTGGATGAGCCTTTGCTTCTTATCTGGCTTGGTAAGCAGATATTTAATCGCCGAGTGGTCAGTGTAAACTACAACTTTCGACCCAATAAGGTAAGAACGAAACTTTTCAAGTGCATACACAATAGCAAGAAATTATTTTTGAGTGGTGGCATAATTGAATTGCGCCTCATTTAAAACCCTTTTTGCATAGTGTATAACATGAATATTCTTTTCTTTCCTTTGGACAAGTACCACTCCTACCGCATAATCACTCGCATTGCACATAAGTTCAAAATTTAAAGTCCAATTAGGAGCGATTATAATGGGAGCGGTAACCAATTTTTTTCTTAAAGTTTGGAAAATATTAAGACATTCATCATCAAAGAGAAACAACTTATATTTGTTGAGCAAGTTGCTCAATGGCCTTGCCACCTTGGACAAATCTTTGATGAAACGTCGATAAAACCCCGCATGACCGAGAAAGCTTCAAACTCCTTTGACATTGGTTGGTGGAGGAAGCTTCTCTATCACTTCAATCTTGGCTTGGTCAACCTCAAGTCCTTTGGAGGAGACTTTATGGCCTATCATTTTCCCTTCCATCCCCATGAAGTTGCATTTCTCCCAATTTAACACCAAATTTGTCTTCACACATCTTTCCAACACCGTTTCAAGATTTTTCAAGCATAAATCAAATGAAGCACCGAACAAGGAAAAGTCATCCATGAAAACCACCATTGTCTTCTCAATGAGATTGGAGAATATGGCTTGAACGCATTGCTGAAAAGTTGTCGGTGCATTGCAAAGATCAAAAGGCATCTTCCGGTAAGCAAAACTCCCAAACAGGAAAGTGAAAGTCGTCTTTTCATGATATTTCAGATCGACAACAATTTGGTTATACCCAGAATAACCATTCAAAAAGCAATAAAATTGATGACCCGATAATCGTTCAAACATTTGATTTATAAACGAAAGTGGGAAGTGATATTTTCTAGCTACCGTATTTAGCCTCCTATAATCAATACAGATCCTTCATCTTGTTAAAGTTCTCATAGGTATCAACTTATTCTTTTCATTCCGAATAACGGTCATTCCACCCTTTTCAGTACTACTTTCACCGGGCTCACCCATGGACTATCGGAGATCGGATAGATCATTCCGGCATCCAAAAGCATTACAACTTCTTTTCGAACAACTTCTTTCATAGTAGGATTCAAACAGCGTTGCGGTTGAGCTACCGGTTTGAAATCCTCTTCCATTAGAATCTTGTGCATACAATAGGACAGACTAATTCCCTTTAGATCGGAAAGAACCCATCCTAAAGCTTCTTGATTTTTCTTCAAAACTTGAATTAAACGATTTTCTTCATTGTTGGACAAAACATTGCTTATGATAAACGGCTTGTTACCACCTTCATCAAGGAATTCATACTTCAAATTAGAAGGTAGCATCTTCAATTCAAGTTGAACTTTTTCATCATTTGGATCTTTCCTCAACTCCTCTACTTTTTAGTCCCACGGTTGAACTTCTTTCAAAGTGTCAAGTTCATCCAAGCAAGCTTCAAGCTTACTTTCTTCATCTTTGGTGAGTGCTTCAAATGCTTCATGAATAGCTCTTTCAAAAGGAGTAGATAAATGTACTTGTTTTTCAACCGTCATAATGGCCTCAATCGTTGCATAGATGCGAAAATATCATGCTTGTCTTTCGAGTGCTTCATTGCTTCAAAAAGGTTGAAACAAACTTCTTCATTTAAGACTCTAACTTTCATCATACCGTCATCCATATCGATCGTCATTCGGGTGATCTTCATGAATGGACGCCCAAGAATAAATGGAGCGTCCTCATCTTCTTCCATATCAATGACAATAAAATCCACCAGAAAGAAAAACTTATCCACCTTAACCAACACATCTTTAGTCAACCCATTCGGATGAGTTTTATATTTTCCGTCCAATTGTAAAGTCATCTTTATCGTCTTCATCTCGATATTTCCCAAACTCTTCACAACAGACAATGGGATCAAATTGATGTTTGACCCTAAATCAATTAATCCCTTGCCAACATACACATCTCCGATGATAACCGGCAAGGTTACACGCCCTGAATCTGCATCTTTGTTTGGCAAGGTTCTTTGAATTATCGCACTACAACTACCATTAAGAATAATAGTCTCCGGTTCCGAAAATTGTTTCTTCTTTGTAAGAATATCCTTCAAAAACTTGGCATACTTTGGCATTTGTTCAAGAGCCTCGAAAAATGGCATGTTTATTTGAAATTGCTTAAAAATATCCATAAATCGAGCAAAACACCTAGCATTGTCTTTCTTTGTAGGCGCATGAGAAAAAGGTAGATTTTGAATTGGAATCATATTTTCTTTATCTTTTTCCTTCTTGCTCCTTCTTTTTTTGTCTTCCACCTTTTTTCATGAGTTTCTTTTTCAACTACAACTTCTTCATCAAGTTTATTTTTAACTACTTCCTCATCGATTTTATCCTCCTCAAGAATCTCATCACTAAACACACCATCCACCCTCGTATCAATTTCCTCACTCTTTTCTAACTCCTTTCTACTTCTAGTAAGAACTGCTTTGCAATGTTCCTTTGGATTTACAGGAGTGGTACCTGTAAAAGATGACCCTTGAGGTTGTTCGGCTAGTTGTTTAGCAAGTTGCCCAACTTGATTTTCGAGAATTTTGATATTCGCCTCATTAGTCTTTTGGTTGGCCATTGACTTTTGGATGAATTGTGTGACAGTGTTATCTAACTTTGAGCTAGCAACCAGAGGTGGTGGAGGTTGATAATGATTTTTTCAGCTTGAAGAACCGGCACCATAACCTTGATTATTTTTATAGTTCCCCATCAGTTGGTATCCTTGATTGTTGTGGTACGGTTTTTGAGAATTGTTTTGATAAGGTTGTTGTTGTCTTCCCTGATAACCTTGTTGATTGTTCATGTAGTTTACTTCTTCATATCACGGTGGAGGAAAAAATCCGGTATCATGATCTCATTTACAAAGTTTACAACATGATATTTCTTGAGTCTTGTTTGGTAGCTCTTGCATTTCCTTCAATTATTGTGGAAGCTTTGACATTTGTTGAGTCAAAAGCTCCACCTATTGAGATAACATCTTGTTTTGAACAAGGATTGCATTATTGGTTCCCAATTCAAGTGCTTCAGGTTTCTTTTGCGAGTTGCTACAGTTTTGACTTTGAAGATCATTGAGAATCATTCTTTTGATGATATAAGTTGCTTCTTCTAACCTCTTTGATAGTAAAGCTCCACAAGAAGTGGCGTCCAATAATGTCTTGCAATTTTGTTGGAGACCATTTCTGATGATGTGAATTTAAGTTAACTCGTCAAACCCGTGGCCTTTGAATTTTTGAATCATATATTTGAGTCTTTCCCATGCTTCATTTAGAGACTCTTGAGTATCTTGAGAAAATACCGAAATTGCAGTTTTCGACTGCATGAAACGATTATATGAAAAGAACCTTTCGATGAACTTCTCCTCCAGAACATTACAACCGGTCATCACAGCAGGAGTTTGGTCAAGATACCAATCTTTGGATTTTCCTTACAAAGCGTGAGGAAATAGTCTCTTGAATAAAGGTAACTCTTATGCTTGATCCACTCTGGCTGCTAACACTATCTCATTAAATTTGGTGAGAAAAGCGAAAGGGTCTTCGTGATCCTGTCATGTGAAAAGACTTCCATACAACAAATTTAAAGTCCTTATTTTCATCTCAGCTTGCCTTCCATTATTTGCATTGCGAGTAAACTGAGCGGTGTGACGTGGACTATTGACACATGGTATGGAAGTAAGTGGTGGAGGTGGTTGTGCCATGGTTGGTGTGAACTGTGATGGCGGTGTTGTAGAAGTAGAAATATCTCCTTGCACTATTTGTTCCTTGCAAGTTGCCTCCTCCGTCTAGTTTTGCTATTTAACTTCATCGCTATTCTTTTAATCTTAAGATCAAAAAGTAGTTGGTCTGCGGGAAGTTTTCCTCGCATAAATAGAGTCTGCACAAACTTAACCAAACAAATTAACAAGTAAAAGAAAAAGTTATACAAGCTTAAAAATTCATAACTATTTGCAATTTCAATAAACAATCCTCGACAACGACGCCAATTTGTTGAAATACAAATATAGTATGGGTTTTTATTATCATTCTACATAGATTGTTATGATATTACTGTCGTTTAATAGTCGAATTTGTTTTAAACTTAAAGTAACAAAGGGGTTTGTTTTTTAGTAACAGATCGTTTGTATAAGTGATAAAAGTTAACGGTAAAAGATAGTGGTTTTAAAAGATTTATAAAAACATGTCAAGATTAGGGTTTGATAATCAATTTTATATGTATTTACTCAATAAATCCATAGAACATGTTTAGACGATAAATACAATCACATATCCTCTCAATTTGTTTATCTCTAACACATATTATGAGTTTTACCCTTTTGATCCTTGGATGATCTCTCACTCCAACTATAAAAATGGTAACATTCAAAGTTCAATATTTATGAACATGAACTCACACAACTATCTCTAGCCTATGCTTGTTGATGGATTAAAACATAGATAAGGATTTAAAACACATTTCTCGATCATGAACTAAAACAAAAGATGAACCATAAAAGCAAGGTTTTTCACCATATATTTATCATCCACAAGTTCACAAACTTAAATCAATATCAATACATACAAAAGAGGAAAATATCTACCTCCAATCTTGACACAAAAGAGCTTTAGCTATCCATTGACATGGTAGCTTCACAAACAAGAAGAAAAAGAGATTATCAAGCATCAATGGTGATTTCTCGACTATTGATGCTTCCAATATTTGATAAAATAAAGCTTAAGAGTTTTTTAGTGTTTCTTACAAGTTTCTAAAGTTACATCCCAACAAAAATTGTGAAAGAAATTATAAATAGTGTGGCAGAAATCCCAGACCGTGCTTAGCGCGCCTTCATTAATGATCAAATTGCCCTAGAACTTGCTCAACAAGCTCGAAGCGCGTTAATCACGCTCTTCTCTTCCTTTGAACCTCCAAGAAATCTTGAGATCGCGCTAAGCGCACTTTGACTGCACTAAGTGCGCTTCCATTTGACTTCAAACTTTAAAAGTTCACAAAACATCAAGCAAGAATCTCCACTTTAGCCATTCCAAGGTCCAAGCTTCATTTGAATGTAAGAACCTATATTTATTTACACAAAAGATAAATAACTATATGAATTTAAACAATTAAGTTATACTACGATTATTTACTGAAACAACGAGGAAAAACATACAATTGCGATTAAAGACAATCAAAAGGTTCCTAAAACTAAACTATATATTAACACGATTTAGCACCTAACAGACATGCAGATGAAAGAAAATATGGTGGATACATTCGCCATGTAGTTAATTATTTACGATGGAAGAAAATTAATTTATGCATCAGAATTTTGGCCAAGAACCAAGAAACCTGAGGCTTGAACTTTGCACCGATGGAGTAAACCCTTTTGGTAATCGAATTACTAACCATACTCCATAGCATGTTCTTCTCATAATTTACAACCTATCTTTGTAGTTGTGCATGAAGCGCAAATATATGATATTATCTTTGATAATTTGGGGGGCCAAGTCAACCAGGAAACAACATAGATATGTATATAAGTCCATTGATTTATGAATTAATAAATTTAATTGAGGAAGAAGTTGATTTTAATGATGTGTATTCAGATGGAAAGTTTAAGATACATGATGATGTGTATTCAGATGGAAAGTTAAGATACATGTCATATTATTTTGCACAATCAATGACTTTTTTAATATGGTAATTTGTTTAGATACATTGTCAATGGACATAAATTGTGTCCTATAAGTGAATGTAATACATCCTCAAACCAATTTTAGAATGGAAAAAATATTGTTTAACTTGGGCATCAAAACTTTCTAAGACCCAATCATCCATATTGTAGATTGCGGGAGACTTTTAATGGAGAGCATGCGATTGATATCGCTCTTAAGCTCTTAATTGGAGAGGAAATGTATAAACGACAACAACACATTAATAATTTTTTTGGAAAGAACCAAGAAGGGCGCGCGAAGAAAATATATGGAAAAAGAGATGATGTTCTTTGATCTTCCAAATTGGTCTAGCTTCGATATAAGACATTGTCTTAATGTGATGCACATGGAAAAAATGTGTGTGATAGTTTGACTGTAACACTTTTAAACATGAAAGACAAGATAAAAGATGGTAACAATTCTTGTCTAGATATTATGGTGATGGGTATACCATAAGAGTTGGCCCCAAACAAAATAGGAAAAAGAACATATTTACCTCGAACATGTCGCTTTCTATCTAGAAAAAAAATTGTGGATGTTTGCATGGTATCAAAGTTCCTCAAGGGTGTAACACCCCAAATTTGCCCTCTTCTGTTTAGCATCATCATCATATCATAATCATCATAAGCATGTCATGTCCTTAGCATTTGGTATAGAAAAATAAAGCATATCACTCACATGTTCTAGCATAAGGCATATGATCAGTCATCCGGGAAATTTGAAGCGCTACAAGTCAAAGTCAAGAGCATGGTGATCTGGCAAGAAGCTCACAAGACCTTTTGCACAAGCCTAGTATCATGGTCAAAGCCCTAAAAAGAATCGAGGATCAAAATCAGATCAGAACGGTTGGCGTCGGGTTATTCTTGAAGTTTCCCACCAAAAGGAGGGAGAATTCAAAATTCATTGGCATTAACCGGTTAACGCTTTGGTTAACCAGTTAACGGCTGCGAATTTTGAATTCCAGCAGCATTTTCAGCATGTGTTTTTGGCTCCAATTTTCACTTTTCTGATTTTTATTCATTTTGAATTATGGAGAAGGATCTAGAGCATTTATCCAAGCCTAATTCCAATGCTAGGTCCTAATCACTTTCTAAGCTAATCCCAAACCATATTTTTGGATCCCAAGCCAAAATTTTAGGCCCCAAACCTAAACCATATTTATTCCATTTCCCTCCAAACCAAGAGGGGGCTCTCTCATAATTCACTCTTCATTTTTCTGAATTTTCACATCTCTCACCATTCTCTCACTTTTTTCTCTCAATTTTCCAAATCACTCAAAGTTCCTCTTTAAAGATCACAAGACTTTGCCTTAAAGCTTGTAGATCTTGGAACTAGACATCCACCCATAGTTTCTTTGCATCAATGTGTTGGTTTCTCTACTTGGTTCAGATCTGATTTGGAGATTAGAAGTGCTTTTGGAGCCAAAATTCTGCATCAATATCTTTTGCTTGCATTTATTTTGCATGGAGTGTGAAGATTAGCATTGGATCTTCGAAGTTTTCTGCACGATTCCTCATTTCCAGCTCAAACAACAATTACCAAAGCATACCTCAACTTTGTAGGTTGGTTAAATTCAGATCTAGCTCTGTTTTTAGCTTATTTGCATGCTTGTCCTTAGATCTACCATGTGCTTGTGTATTTGCTTGTTTTGCTTGAAATGATTGGTTGATTTGTGATCGGATCCATGTGTTAATGTTCATGATCTTAATGAGGAGTGATTAATGTGAATTGATCCATTTATTTTGTGCTTAATTGACTGCTGGTCTGGTGTGGAATTATTTGGATAAGCTGGTTTTGAGCTGATTTTCTGCATGAATTGCTGCTGGTTTTACAGTGTTAACCAGTTAACGCTTTGGTTAACCGGTTAACGCACCTGTTTTCTGCGTGTTTTATGCAAGTTTGAACTGTTTAACCGGTTAACACTGAAGTAGAGTGATATTTTTGAGCTGTTTTGAGCTTGTTTGATCCCCTTGCTTGTCTTAATTGCTATGGATCATTGTATGATCATTGAACATGCTAGCTTAGGGTGATTTTTTTGCTGGTTGATGTATGCTTTCATTTTCTCGACGCGTAAATTCACGTATGTGCAAAGCTTGGCATGTTTGTTTGACTTTGTTGATTTAAACTTTGAGCATGCTAATTCCATGATTGTGTTGATGAATATTTGCTGGAATTTTACTAACATCTCAGGGGCTCATGGTAAGTGAAGTGTGGATGTTTATCCACATTTCAACTCTTCATCTTTTCTTTTTAAGTTGTTTTCTACTTTGTGATTTTTGATGTGCCTTATGTCATCATGTGACTCAACTTTGCATAGTCCCCTTTAGAGGCAACTTATATCCTTTAGAGGAGTAAGTTGTTCTTTAGCTTTCCTCTCCTCTCTTTTTCTTCTCCTTTGGTTCTTCCTTCTCTTAGGATAGAGTTCAAACCTCACTAACCTTAGGGCCACTTTTTGCATGATAAATTTAGGTTTAGTCTTTCCCCATTAGACGTTTGCCTTTTTCCCCTTTGGTTTCTTTCTCTTCTCATCTCAAAACAAAACCATAAAAAACATTACTAAATAAAGAAGTGACTTCTCGTGTATAGCCTTATTCCATGGGGCATATGTATTCATTCCATCTTGGAATAGTGCATTTGTCTAGCATGACGCACAAGTCGGATCATGAAGTCATCTTCGTCAAGAAAATCCATAAAAAAAATACTTCTTCATTCTTAATCATTAAGATACTTAATAAATTCAACAAGTCAATGAGCTTAGGCCCTTGCCCTTGGAAACAAGTCTTGGATAAATTCTCCTTGCTTGGTGTGCTTGTTATATTATTCCATCTTGGAATGTAGTAGCAAGTACACATTCCATGGAAAATAGTTTGAGTTCATTCTCTTGTGCCACACCAATAAAAGACATAAAAAAACACAAACAAACAATAAGCGTCTCCTCCGAGACTTCTCTTCTCATCACCTTCGCTCTGTACGCGAACTTGCTCCTACTTGTCATTTTGCAAGACGGTTACGCACTCGTCGTCCGAGCCCGCAACACCTGAGCCTTGACATAAGCAGTTCAAGCCTTAATTCACAAGCAATTATTTCCACCCCTAGTTAGGGGAACTACGACGACTCTGATCCTCATGTCCAGTGAGGTACGTAGGCAGCGGGGTAGGGCCCGTTCGAGCACACTCTTTTATTTTCCCTACATTTTTTCCCTTTATTTTTCTTTTCTCCAGTTCCAGTCTTTCTTTTTGCAGCAGCTTTCATTTTCTCACCCTTTGAAACAGTTTCTTTGCAAACGTGGATCTCGTCGGGTACGGCGGACGATCTGGGGTGCTAATACCTTCCCAGGTCGTAACCGACTCCCGAACCCAGTTTCTTTGGTTCGCAGGACATGTGTCCTTCCTTTTCTTTTCTTCTGGTTTGTGCAACATTATCATTCTCGTTCTTTCGGGATAAAAATTCCTGGCTGACGACTTTACCTCTTTCCGCGTCACTTTCGCGTTTGTACCAGGATGGAAATCCAGGGAGCGACAAAGGGTACTCATTAAATGTCAAAAAAACTCGAATCAATGAAATATCTTAAGTTGAGTGGCTTAAAATCTCATGATTGTCATGTCTTGATGCAATAACTTCTACCAATGGCTATTTGTGGTATCTTACTAAAAAATGTAAGTTTAACTATAGACAAATTATGTTTATTCTTCAATGCTATATGTAATAAAGTCTTTGATCTTGAAAAATTGGATGAGTTGAAAGATGAGGTTGCAATATTCTCATGTCAATTGGAGATGTATTTTCCTCTATCATTTATTGACATTATGGTTTACTTAACTGTTTATCCATGCGGGGAAATCATATTTGGTGGCCCGGTTTATTTAAGGTAGATGTATCCAGTAGAGTGATACATGAAGACCTTTAAAGGGTATACGAAGAATCATCATCATCTGAAAGTTTGGATCTTTGAAAGGCACATCACACAAAAAAAGCTATTGAATTTTGTTCAAACTATTTGTCAGAAGCATGCTCTATAGGAATTCCAAAGTTTCATCATGATGGAAGATATGAAGGTATATGTATTCAAGGTTTAAATGTTAAACCAATGACTTGGTATGTAGTTTTCAAGTACATTTGTATATTTTGAACAATGATAATGAAGTTCAACATTTATCCACTCATAAAAGACTTATTAAGAAAAAAATATTTCGAATGAGTGACAAATGGTTTTTAAAAGAGCATAACAAAAGTTTCATAAATTGGTTCAATGAAAAGATTTTTAATGATATGGGTGCATTTGAGACAATTAAATGGATATCATCCATGCCTAATTTCAATTTAATAACTTAAATTGCATACGACATTAGTAAATTTTCTTTTTATACAAAATTAAAGGAAAATTGTAGTACAATGCAAAATAGTAGGGTTATGGCTGAAGCTGAATTCATGTACTTCTTTAGTTCCAAATATAAGAATTTTGTAATGGCATCTAGAACTTACTTAGGAAATTTGGGATATTGATTATGTTGTATTCAAATTGTCTTTATTTAAATTCCAATGGGTTGACAATAACACTAGTATGCAAACGAATGAGTTAGGATTCTCACGAGTTAATCTTCACAAGACAACTTATATGAACGAACCATTCATCGTGGCATCCCAAGTAAAACAATTTTTTTTTTTATAAAATCGTGATTTAACTCTTGATATTCTTGAAACCTTTTTTTCGCAACACATGTTCGTATTTCATATGAAGGAAATGAATCAGATGTTGTGCATGATATTCGTTATGTTCATGAAGAAGACAAATGAGAAAACTAACAAATAAATATTTTATTGTTTATTCATAATTTATTGTTTGTTATAATTTCTAAGTGTTTTTAATATGTGCCAACAAGTGTTATACTAACAAGTATTATTATTTTAATTTATAGCTATTTAAAGAAATGACACCAAAAGATTGACTCGTTCACGTTGTACATCTTGCTTCCTTTAGATTTATGAGTCAAGTGTACATTAATTTTATACGTTGGTTATTTCTTTATTTGATATAATAATATATAAAATATGTGTCATTTTTGTTTTGATATAATAATATATAGTTTTGGTTCATAATATTCATCATTTTGGTTTTGATTCGCAAATGTTATGTTGTTGTTTGTAAATACATAAAATAAAGGTTATTATGAAAGGGAATTTGCAGGTCCAAGGAAATATGTCAATTGAATTAAGTTTAATGCATCTTTTGTTACAAGTTTACTTATACTCGTAGGAGTATTTAATGAAGGAGATAAAAATATAAAGCCTACAATCCATATATGCATTGAAGTTATTTCATTTGATGTCTTTTCACATGCATTTCAGTGTTCACATGAGCTCATGTTTGAGGCCCCATTACTAGTATCATAATTTCATGAATGTCCCCACACACATCCCTCCATTAATTCCTCTCCATGCTTCCTTTCAGGAAGCAATGCCCCTCCAATTCTTCTCAGGAACTTGGATAGCTCAGAATAGTGTTTCAGATCCAAAACATATTTCACTGTCGGTTGTGTTCTGTAACTGCAAACATTGGACCGAATGAATTTCACTAATTATGTTGAAAAATAGCGGTAAATATAAATAAGATTTAAAATAAATATATTTTGTTTGGAAAAAAAGTTACTCCCAAAATTAATATTTGTAAAATATATACTAAGAATATAAATCAAACAAAAATATAAAAAAGGCGAAGAGAAAATGGACAATCAATAAAAATAAATATAAATTATGTTACACAAATATAAATAGACGAAAAGATTACATATTAACTAAATATTAAAATATAAAATAATGTAAGAAATGAAATAGTGTAACTTAATTATATGAAAAACTACTATCCAAAAAAATTTATATGAAAAATTGAGTTAATTTAAGTTATAGTTAAAAGGTATATTTAAAATTTAAAACAAAAAGGGGAAAAGATAGTGTTATGATAAAAGGAGTTAAATATAGTTAACGTGTTTCAATTACCCCATGTAGATTCATAGCAATATTTCCATTTACTCCAAATTATTTTTGTATTTTTATAATATAAATATAGATATTATCCATTGACGATGGCAAAAATAATAATATTATTTAGTTAATTAAACAATTTTCTTAGTGTGCGTATATAAGTTATCATTCCACATTTTAGGAAAGATTAATTTTATAGAAAAGAATTAAGATCAGAGAAACCAATTTACTAATATATGATTAAAAAACAAAACTAAAGCATTTAATGTGACTTAGTTCTTCACTTCTTTTTTACTAAGATAGTGCTATTTTTCTTTCAAAAGCAAATGCATGGAAACAAAAAATAAAACAACAACCAAAAAAAACTAAATAAAAGAAAATAATTATAATTACTAAAAAATAAATATATATTTTTAATAGAATTGAAAATTAAAACTAAAGATATGTGAGGATTGAGAACAACCAAAAAAGTAATATGTGTGTGTTATAGTTTTCTAATTCATAGATTAATACTTGTAATGGAGTTTAAGAGTAGTACAACTGGTAAGATAGAAATTTAAACTAAAATAATGCATCTCTTAAACATAGAATCCAAACAAAAACATTTTATATATTCATCATTATACTCTTAAAATTAACATGAATAAAAGTAACCCATAAATGTGAAGGTAATGGTGTCAAAAAAAAAATAAAAGTGAAGTTAATTATTATTCAGAACCAAAAGAAATGTTAATTAATATTAAAGTGAAGTGAAAAACTAACCAATTTTCAATTTTCAGAATTAAAAACTCTAAGCCTTTGAATTTTCATTGTTTGATGAAAATATAAATCAATTGTGATCTAAAAATATGTTGAGAGGGATAAAGAGTGATTAAAAAACTTTTCAAAAGATGTATATTGATTGAGAAATTAAGAGTATTGAAGTAATTCCTTAACAGTTTCATACTTGTAATTTATAAGTGAGTTGGTTGGGAATATCTTTTTTGTAAGGGTTGAATACCCCTAATATTCTCTCTTAATTCCATTGGTTTTTAGAAAATTCCTTAACCGTTAATTTCATATTTGTAATTTATACCCTAAAAGAGAGAAAACAGTCTTTTTTTAATAAACATCTAACATGAGAGAGGAGTTATGGTAAAACGAAATCATCAGAGAAATAGGTGATGATAAAACATTTATCCCTCGTTGTATAACATTGAATGTTGTTACACCTCCATCTACATATCCTTCTTTCTTTTTTCGGACAGTTCTTTCATTCTATTTCATTGGTTACAACATAATGTGTTGTTGGAGGCTACAACTTAGTATGCAATTAACCGCAAGTAAGATGCATTCGAAAATATAAAAATACCAGAGCAAAAATTAACAATTGTCATCATGACTCTGACATTATATCCTCATTGTTTGCATAAGAAATTGGAAGATGGAATTACCAACAAAATATCTTACCAAAAATTTTCTATTAATTAGAATGAAAAATAAAAGTAAAACATAAGATATATCAAATAATAAAGGAATAGTAAACTCAAAGAATAATAAATCAAAGAATAACAAATCGTAATCAAGAGATTGAAAAAAGAATTTTAAAAAAAAAGTAAAATATTTACTTTTGGATGACTTAACTATTTTCTTCCTATTCATCATTTGAATTCTTCTACTCACACATATATCTATGTTGTCAAAAAGCAAGACTCTTCAAGTTTCCCAAACAAAATATTCATATTATTTTACTATCGTTCAATAATCTATAAAACAAATTAGTAAAGTATAATGAAAATGAAACAATTTTATCTTAAGTTCTAAACTTTGTCCAATTTTTACAAATATCATAATAGATTTTATAGAAAAATAGATTGCAAACATAAGCGGCTAAAAACAAAACTCTGATGATAAAGAACATCTACAACGTTTTTGTTTGAAATAAAGTAATATAAAACTTACTGAAAGACCATTTTTCCTCCATGGTCATGTCTCTCTACCCTTTTTCTTGTTTTATTATATCCCTCATTGTATGTCTTTGATTTAGTTTTTTTTTAAATAATTAGATAAACCACCCCACCAATTCCTTTGAATAATTGTATCACGAATAAAAACTATATCATGAATAATGTCTGCTCTATTACAATCACAATTACCACTCAAGTCTCAAGTGTGTACTTTTCATAATATGTCCTAGTGCTAGTTATGCAAAACACTTTGAGAGAGGTTTATAAAAATTTGAAAAAACCAATTGCAGTAGTTATTATACATATCATCTTTGGATTACCGTAAAATTGAAAGAATATTAGTTAAACATATGTAGTTACACTTACACCTTTATATTAGTATTTTAATTTTTAAATTAAATAAATTATTTTAAAGGGTAGTATTAGAACAAAAATAGGTTAGACCAAATCACTGTATTCTCTTTATATATAGTATAGATAAAAATAAATACATTTACAATAATTAAGAAAAATTTATTAAATTCTTCTTTTATTTTAAATAAAAAACAAATCAATTATCACATTAAATATTTTTTATTAAATAAATAATATGTTAAAACCTTTACTTATAATAATCATAAAATTTGCATGTATTTTTTATTTATAATAACGATGGAAGATAATATTTTTCTAAATAAGTTTGATTAAAGGGAGAACTAAGGATTTTTCAACCTGTTTATATCCGAAAGTGGAAAAATAAAATAAAAATTATAAACCAATTAGTATTACAAAAATAATAAAAGATTTTTACTAAAATCATAAAAACTATAATTTGAATGAATAATTTCTCCACAAAAAAGATCACTTCCAAACTAAAGATTTTATATCTCACACTTATTGTTAATGTTCCACTCCTCCAATACATTTGATTTAACCTTTTTTTACACGTCAAAACGAATAACAATCCATAAAATTCGAAAGACACTCTTCCTCTAACATATCTGATTTAACTAACCAAATAATTATTTCTCTCCATATCAATTTCACCACATTACAAACAAAAATGATATGATTCATGTTTTCCGGAACAACCCCTGATACTTATATCTATACTTATATTTAAGAGATTAAAGATAGTGTATTATTATTGTAAAATAATTTTATACTATCATTTAATAGGATTTTAATATTAATATATATTATATTAATATTCTAAAATTAAAATTGTGACTTAACATAATACATATTCTTTATTAATTGAATATATATATATATATATATATATATATATATATATATATATATATATATATATATATATATATATATATATATATATATATATATATATATATATATATATATATATATATATATATATATATATATTCCTTTTTCTCTATATTTAAGAAATAAGTGAGAAAATGATTAAGAAGTTTGATCATCCACTCTAAGTCTAGTTTAAAGAAAACAAAAGTCAAGACAAGAGACCTAGAAAAATGATAAAATAAAGAAAGGGGTAAGAGAAAAATCTAGATAGAAATAAACAGAGTCAAAGATACTGTAAAGACAGATTTTATTTCATAGGATCCCAGTCCAACCATTAATTTGAGACATAAACAAAATAGCTGAGGTAACCATTTCCAATTAATAGCAACTTAGGAAGTTACTTTAAAATTTCCCTTGGTGGTCATTTTCCATTCTCAGTTTCTAGATATATAATGGTTCCTCACCGTACAAGCACCCAAAAAGTGATTAAGTGATGTGCTTTAGCCATCATTATCTGCATTTCTTAATTAAAAAGTTATAGTATGTTGTTATCATCTAGGTAGATTTGGATACTTTTTTCATTTTAATTGTGCATTTGGATAAGTTTTTTAATACAGCATTATTATTTAAATTAATGTAATCAATTTAATTTGATATACATGTTTTAAGTTGATGATAAAGTCAATTGATTTAATTATTATAAAAATAAGATTTATTTTAAATAAGATTTTTATTACTTATATATTTTTATAGACTAATTCAATAGGTTTGATGACCTTTTCTTTCAAACAATTTGAAAACTTATACAAGGTACAAAATGTTGGAACAAAACCCATGGTTGGACACACAATTACAAACAAATGAATAATCCACACAATTGACCTTAGTTATGTTCTCACACATACACACTTTGCACCTTTGATTGAATTAGAGAAGGAGATGAAGATTGAGAAGGAGAGAATGACATGTTTATTACGCCAGCTTGAATGGTCATTTTACAAGAGTATATGAAGTGTTACTTTCACTACAAGTCTCTATCAAATAAGACACGCAATGAATTACATTCAACACACCAACTAATTTATTTTGCCCAAATTTTTTACGCCCGTTAAACTTCTAAGTTTCTTGAACACTTCCACTTGTACTGCCTTGATCATGACGTCTGCAATTTGATCTTCACTTCTAAAATGCTCTAGACATAGCCTTTCATTGCTAACTTGCACCTTAAGTTAGTGGAATCTCATCTTTATATGTTCTCTTGTCGTGTGCAATAGAATTTTTGGTCAAATTTGTGACCGATATGTCGTCAATCTTCATGGGCATGGCTCTATGGAATTTTCTTTCACTTTAACAATCAAATTCACCAACCATGTAGCTTAACAAACTCATAGTGATGTTGCAATGTGTTAGACATATGAATTTACACACAATAGGAAATGCATTATGTGTTTTATAAAAACAGTAGTTTGAAAAACTTTTAGGATTATTTTTCAGAGTTTAAAATCATTTTAGAAATTAGCAACAGAAACAAAACGTGGAAATTAAGGAATTAAGGGATAAAGAAATAACATCATGAAATATAGAGGTTCGGTAAAAAAGAAAAGATCTAATTTTTTTCCAAGATTTTTTCTTGAGAGCGTCCAGTAAATCTTAAGAGTTTTTAGTAGTTTGAACTCTCAAACCCCCATATACAAGGAAAATGAAGTCTTAACTAACTTTCAACCAAACAACAAATAGAGGACCAAAATAGTTAGTCTTCCTTCTAAATGACATATTGAAGCAATTAGTTTTCCTTCCAAATAGCAACTTGAAGTGGTTAGTCCCCAAGGTGAGTCAATATTTACACAAACTTATCTCGAACCAGTGAGAGATTTTGAATCGGACTGAGTTCACGAACCTAAAAGAGGTTTTGTAATCCTAATTAACTACATAAATAAAAAGTAATTATAGTTGCTTTATAGTTAGCCAGGAGAAAGATAAGAGGATGGGTGCAATAGTGGAGAAGATTGAGTCCTTAAAGAAAAATTAATCATGGGAGTTTTTTCAGCTTCCTAAGGGAAAAATGGTCATCAACTGTAGGTGTGTGCTTAAGAGAAACCCAGTTGTAACAAAAAAAGAAGGGCAAACGTTCAAGGCTCTTCTTGTAGCAAATGGATACTCACAACATAAGGGGATTGACTATAATGAGATTTTCTCTTTACTCGTGAGACATACTTCTATTAGGGAAATGCTTGTCTTGGTATCCAATCGAGACATGAATTTAGAACAGACAGATGTGGAGATAATATTTTTTCACTATAGTTTAGATGAACAAATTTACATGGGAAACTAGATATTTTCATTTGACACTTGACATGGAACACTACTTTATATGGTTTAAAGTAGTCTTCAAGATAATGGTACATGTGTTTTGATTCATAGATGCTTCAAATTAGATATATAAGGTGTAATGGGATTATTGTTCATCTTAACGAAAATACAACATATGTTGGAATGCAAAAACTGAAGTGAAGAGAAAGTACCTTGAAATATGATGTCAAAGCAGTAAAAGCAAAGAAGAGGGGTGAAAGTCGAAGCTTTAAAGCTTTAATTCCTTGAATGTGAGACAAAAGTTACTCGTGGAAAATGCTCTCAGAGAATAGGGAGAGACTCAAAGGAAACAATGGAAACTCAGTCCAAAAGATTGCAAAAAGCTTCTCCAATTTTCTATATCCTTATATAGAAAAAGACAATCGAACAGATCAGATTGAAAGTTAGAAGCAAGCTTTGACCAACAGACATATTTTGCCTTGGAAAGACAACTCAACTGAAGTGCACTTAAATGTACAGTAAGTGGTTTCATGCCACTCCGCATCTTTTCAGGTCACATGTCATAGGAAAATGATGTAGCGTTTCAATGATGGGACTTCATTAACTGCACACATTCCCTGTCATACTTTGGAAAAAACTAAAGCAACGCATGTCAGCTGGCGTCTAGACAACTACTCCTAAGGGATGGCCATGACTACTAAAAGACTCCCCCGACATCCAGAAAGTCCGGTGAGTAATCAGAGCAACTGCTTTGTGTCGTCCAAAGGTCCAAGAACATACTACTTTTCCACGACCAAATACCCCGATCTACTATCGTAAATGGGTCAAAAATGAGTTTAGAAAAAAGTAGTAACAAGAAGCAACACTCGGATGTCGTATCACAAGGATTCTTGTATTGAATTAACCAACTAAAATAACATTTTATAGGGGGTTTAGGTTTCGATTTTAGAAAATAAGAGAAATTAAGTGATTATCAAATAAGCTAAAATGGCTAATCCTACTTATTTGGGTTGCGACTTATCATCGGCTATTATAACACCAATACCTAAACGCATTCGATCATATTCGATTATGAGATCTATTAGACAAGCGCTTATCAAAATCAAATGAATTATGTTCCTTTTTACCGAATTAAGCAAGTCGTTAAGAATATGACGGATTAACGAATTAAGCAAATGATTACACACAATTAAATTTAGGAACATTCATACAATCGAATTTAATCATTTATATCATATGAACACAATCGAATTAAGCAAAATTTTGCAATCAAATTAAGCAAATGACTTCATAGCAAAGAATTGAACGTAAATCGAATTAAATTGGTATTAGAATAACCTCAAAGCGATGGAATTTGTAAGCAACGGGAATTAGTTCTCCATGAAATTCATACAAATTAAAAGAAAAATTCGTGAAAAGAAAGTGAAACTAGGTCTCGATGAACCGTAACACGGAATTAGGTTAAAGGAGAAACATCAAATCCTGGTTTCTAACCTAATTAGGTCAAAAACATAAATAAATAAATAAAAACCCCAACCCAAAACAAATTATTTTTAAAGTTTGAAACTTCAACGAATTATTCAAAATTGTTACACTCTGAACCAGCTCTCGGCCAAAACACAAAACTTATAGCTCTTTGTCTTAGCTTTCCAACGCCTAATAGAACGCGTCAATATGATACTTGTAGCTCAAGTTATGGTTTGCACAATGAATATGTATCAAATAACTATTAATGCTGAAATTAAAATATGAATTTAAATTCAAGGAAAAATTAAAATAAAATACAAAAACACATTAAAATAGTAAAAATAATAAAATAAACTAAAGAAATGTCTAAGTACAATATTAGAAGAATGTGCATCAAATATACTTATCAAATTCCCCCACACTTGAACTTTTGTACTCCGAGAAAATTAGTATCAAGAATCATGAAAAACAATAGCATTCAAATATTCATTCTAGGCTGCAAACTCTTCTTCAGTTAAGATTGCATCTATAGGTACTAATCTTGCACACTAAGGATATCGTAAGAACACAAATGCCCAATTGTGCGGTCATAAGCCTCCCTCCTATACAAACCAATTTGAATCGTGAAATTATGCCTAAGTCTAACTTACTCATCCTCATTTTTGATCCCTCTCATTCTAATACAATCACATTAAGTTCGTTATCCATTCATACATATGGTAAATAAGCTTGTTAGTGACTATGATCCATATCTTGTCAAAATTTCAAAATTAACCACTTTAGCAACAATAATTTTTTTCTTGAAGGTTTCACAATCGTTAGGCTAAGTGACAGGATAAGGGTCACCTAACTTAAAAGGCGGATTCCTATTCAGATTTCTTACTAAGCACTAGATCATTCACTTATTTGCATCAACTTAATTACTTAGTGTAACTTAATTACTTAGTGTATGATTTCTAGATGGTGTTGATTGCTAGATAAACTACTTAAGAGCTATTAAAAGATGATAACTCAATGTTATGTTATAACAAGTATTTACATTGATTTCCATATTCGGGAGACTTAAGGTGTTAAAACAATACTGGTCTTATAAAGCTTTTCTAAGTCTCCACAATCTAACCTCAAATTAATTTATAGCCTAAAAATTTCAAAAGGTGAATTATATTTCTAAGTCTATTTTTTTTTATAAAGAAAACAAAACAAAAACTAAGAAAACTAAATGAAGGAAAACAAAGTAAAAGGTTCCCTCCCCCACACTTAAAACACGCATTGTCCTCAATGAAAGAACATAAATATAAAATAATATTGAGAGAGAGAGGAAAGAACACACCCGAGTAGTTTAGGTGGATAGGTGATCACATAAGCAGTTTTTCCCAAAGAAAGCTATTCTACATTTTCTTCTTCCAAAGTCGGGATCTCATAGAGTAGATTTGGGTAGCTTCCATTGATCTTGAAATTTTTATTAGTGCCTTCTCCTTTTATTCTAGGACCAAAGAAGAATCTTCGATAAGTAAACGTGTCAAATGGGCACATGAACATGATCTCTTTTTTCACATCAAGAATCAAAGGATTAAGGGGATGCCTCACTACTTTTGTTTCATCTTTAACTTCAAATTAGACCCTATGCAACATCACAGATGGGCTAAAATCACGAGTATCTACCAAGGTCCATCCAATTGTGTTCTTGCAATAAATTTTCTTCCTCCTCAAATTGAAGCTTTGAAGAATAACATAAATCCTCAGGAAATGGTTCAGAAGGTGGTTGTTCAATGGGATGTTTGGTTGGGGTAACAGAGATGTCAAGAGCTTTATCTACAACTCCATTTGTAGGAAATGTGTCAACCTGCAAGGCATCCTCAATCTCAGCACAAACAGAACAATGGTTAGTATTGTTACAATTATCACATGAGTAATTATCATCAAAATCAGGCAATGATGGAAAATAATATAACAACTCATAATAAGTATCATCAATAGTTTCAGAAAGCAACTCTTTTGGATTCACTTCTGTATGGGAAGGTAATTGGTCTGATCCTTGAGCTTGTTGCATGACATTCATTAAAGTGGCAAGCTTTCCAATCTGTGTTTGCAAAGTCTGAATACTAGAATCTGTTTGTTGCTAAAACTGGAGATTATTTAAAGTCATTTGCTTGACAAGGTCCTCTAATGATGTTCGAGAAGGTGAGGACCACCCAACTTGGAATTCCTTCAAATGCTTATGTGGATCCTCACCTGCAAAACAATTAAAACATGACAACAAGTGTAAAGCTATCAAAATGGGCTACCCGACCCTAAACGGGTCGGCCCTGATGGGCTCAAACTTCATAGGACTGGGCCAAAAAATCTCATTTCTAATATGGGCTCGAAATTACTACATTAGTTCAGCCCTAGATGGACTTCAGACTACCCGACCCTAAATGGGATTTTTTTAATAAAAAAATAAAATAAAAATTTCATAATATTTATTATAATTATAATTAAAAATTATATTATCTTAAACATAATACATTTTTAAGTACTATATTATCTTTTATAAATACTATAATATATTTTTAAATACAATACATATCTTGTATAAAATAATACTCAAATATTTAACATAAGAGAAACTAATAGAATATGAGAAAAAAAATGTTGATTATATTAATGTATAATATTGAAAAGAAAAAATTGAATAAAATAGAGATAAAATTTAGTGAGGTGAGAAAAATCAATGTGTTATTTTGGAGTAAGACAACATGAATAATAATATAATTTTTTAAAATTTATACCGATGTGGGCCTAATGGACTACCCACGGCCCATTTAGGCTAGCCCTAATGGGTAGCGGGCTTTTTAGGGTTGGGCTAAAAAAGTCCTGAAAAATATGGGCTCCAATTTTAAGGTCCAAGACCTATACTTTTCGGGTCTGGCGGGTCGGCCCATGTGGACTAACCCATTTTGACAGTTCTAAACAAGTGTATTAAACCAGATTTCAATTCGAAAGGTACAACAACAGAAGGATATTCAATACATAAAACATTATAATGTGCATCATGAGCAACTAACTCTTTTAATGTTTTTTGTTCGGTCATGTTATCAAAAGCAAGTTCATAATCAAATTAACACATAATCAAATAAATTAATAGAGATTTAAAAAGAATGGAAAATAAGAAAAATGATTAAAATAAAATCTAAAAAAGATTTTAAAATGCTAAAATTCTAACCAAATCAAATAAAGAGCGCACAATTTTTGTTTCCATATTTTTCCGAAAATATGAAAATAGAAAATATGAAAATAGAATTATAAAAAAAAGCATAATTTGCGATTTTGAAAGTCAAAATCTTTTAGAATTCAATTATAAAGGAGTATTGTTCGTAGATTTTTTTTCTAATCTTGTGGAAAAAATTCGGAGCAAATCAAAACAGTATCTTCTAAACTTACCTGACAGACTAGAACTTACTATATTGCAACCCTGAAAATCAACAACCAAAAACAAACAAAAAATGACAAGAAACTCCGGCAACGGCGCCAACTTGATCCGCTGTCGCACACGGGTCAAAAACGGGTTTAGAAAAAAGTAGTAACAGGAAGCGACACTCAGATGTCGTATCACAAGGATTCTTGTATTGAATTAACCAACTAAAGTAATAGTTTGTGGGGGTTTAGGTTTCGATTTTAGAAAATAAGGGAAATTAAGTGATTATCAAAAGCTAAAACAGCTAATCCTACTGATTTGGGTTCTGACTTATCATCGGCTATTATAACACCAATACCTAAGCGGCTTCAATCTTATTCGATTATGAGATCAATTAAACAAGCGCTTATCAAAATCAAATGAATTATGTTCCTTTTTACCGAATTAAGCAAATGGTTAAGAATATGACGGGTTAATGAATTAAACAAACGACAACACAAAATTAAATTTAGGAACATGCATACAGTCGAATTTAATTAATTCTATATTATGAACACAATCGAATTAAGTAAACGATTACAATCAAATTAAGCAGATGACTTCATAAAAGGAATTGAACAAAAATCGAATTAAATTGGTATTAGAATAAATTCAAAGCAGTGGAACCCGTAAGTAGCGGGAATTGCCTTCACAAATTAGTTCTCCATGACATTCATACAAATCAAAGAAAAATTCGTGAAAATAAAGTGAAAGGTAGTTCCCGATGAACCGTAACACGTCAGATAGGTTAAAGGAGAAACATCAAATTTCGGATTCTAACCCAACTGGGTCAAAAACATAATTAAAAAAACTCAGCCCAAAACAAATTATTTTTAAAGTCTGAAACTTCAACGAATTATTCAACACGGTTACACTCCGAATATGCTCTCGACTAAAACTCAAAACTTGTAGCTCTTTGTCTTAGCTTTCCAACGCCTAGTAGAACGCGTCAATCTGATACTCATAGCTTAAGTTATGGTCTGCACAATGAACGTGTATCAAATAACTATTAATGCTGAAATTAAAATACGAATTTAAATTAAAGGCAAAAATAAACAAAAATACGAAAACACATTAAAATAGTAAAAAATAATAAAGTAAACTAAATAAATAGATAAGTACAATACTAGAAGAATGTGCATCAAAATGCACTGATCAGACCCTATAACACAAGGTTGTTTATTCCATGTTACATTAAGCCCAAGACTTTCAAGTAATATTTGTCAAAATGCAAGTAACTCTATGATATTATGAAATCTTACACCAATATGGTTAGTCCTGTAATGATACATATGATTGTTTGTCAAATAAATGACACTTGACTATCATAATGCAACAAAAATTCACCTTGCTCAACACAATATTCTCTCACTAATCATGTAAGCCATAAGGTTTCTTTGGTAGCTTCACCTACTGCCGTGTACTCTACTTCAATTGTTGACATGGTCATTGTTCTGTTGCAGAACCATAAATGGATGAGAATGTGGAAACTACAACGAAGCAAAGTTTTGTGAGTGATTTTGCGATGTGGCACCGTGGATCAAAGGTTGCATCACGGTGCTTCTTGAACCAGATATGTTGATCTTGAAAATAATGTCGTTAATCAGTGTTGATCTTGAATTGGCGTTGGTTATCTCTGATACGGTGGACCTAGGGGGATACTTGCATCGTTAGCACTCAAACGTCCAAGTCAATTAGAGTTCATGATAATTCTCGTGAAACTGGAGATTAGTTCATACTTCATAGAATGCAACAGATATGTTATTCAAGTCAATCATCAGTGACAAGTTCAATTATTGCTTAAACTTGTTACATGTTTCTCAATGTTAAGTAAGAAGTGTACCTTCTCAATTGGCAGAATGTGATCGTCATGCAGAAAGTCTTCATAGGAATTTGATATTGAGTAAAGATCGTTGAGTATGACTATAAGACAAAGAGGAAACAATTTGTGGAAACTCCAAACGTTTCTTAATCCCAACTATTTGTTGAGGATAAGTGGTGCGAGCTTAGTTCAAAATGATATTGTAAATTGAATTGTAATATATATATATATATATATATATATATATATATATATATATATATATATATTGCATGTAACAGTAATTAATTATTAAAATAAAAATAAAAACGAACTATAAATATTTTATATTGATCATTGTTATAACAAAATACTTAAACATTATCCTTTGAATCACGTCGAGTGTATCGACCCTGAATCCATCAATCAAAATGCTAGAAATGAAAATTTGCCTCTTCAATTCATCAACAGTCCATAAAAAAAGTTAGATTTTACATCACCTACCTTTAATCATAAAATTCTAATATCCATACATTAAGGCTTGTTAAATAATAAAAACGCTAAATTATATATTTGGTTCTTGTCTTTATTTTAGGTTTTATTTGTTTTCTATTTTATTTGAAGTTTAAAATAATATTTTGTCGTTAAAGTGTACCCATGTAGTCCTTTTTGTTAAAAGTGTGATACAAACATAGCCATCTTAATATAACTTTACAAAACAAAAGGGTCAATTTTAAATGTGTTTCTAGAACCATAAAGGTTAAGTCATGAGGTGTCAGAAGATTTCCATGATCTAATTTAATTAATCCCAGTGGAAAAAAATCAATTTGATAAATAATTCCACTCACAAGAGGTAGTAGTAGTAGTATCATTATCTTGTTTTCTAAGGACGATTTGTCTCTTTATTGTCATTGCATGTTGATAAATAAAATCATAGTGAAATTGTATGAAAATCCACCTTCCTTTGACAAACCCACCATCATTAAATTTAATTTCAAAAATGCAATTTAAATTCAACTGTTTTTTCTTTGCTCACATTTTATTCACTCCATATTTTTATCTTTTTTTTATGAAGTTATTTTAGTCCTTCCATATTTAATTACATAACAATTTAATTTAGTTTGGACCATAGTTTTAAAAACCGAATATGACCGATTGAACCAGAAATTGGAGTGATAATTGGTCTGATTCAATTATTAGATCGGATATACAATTAATCAGGTGAGAATCAATAAAAAAATTGGCAAAAGTCTGGTGAGAACCAATAAAAAAATTGACAAAATTTTGGTGAGAATCAATAAAAAATTAGCAAATCAGCGATTTTGAAAAATCGACGGTTGCATTTTTTTTTCTTTTTTAAATTAAAACGGCATCGTTTTTTATTATTTATAAAAAAAAGTTAAAATAAAAATATAAGAGAAAGTTGATATTTTTTATCTTTAAAAATTTGTGATAACCGTGTTAAATATAATAATAGAGACTATTGTGAAAAGTTGTGGAATTTGAACATACTTTATTTTCTTTTCAATATGATTGATATCATTGATTTTTATTAGTTAGGTTGAGATTTGCATAAATTAAAAAATAAATGGTAATGCATGTTAGATAGGCTAGAAATATAAATTTATATTAGAGATTGATATTTTGATTAATTTTTAAATCAATTACTTGATTCAAATTTATAATTGATTCAAATTCGAATTTAAATTATAAACTTCGTAAAATTATGATATTATTAAAAAATTTAGGTGTTAGTGATTTTTTTAAGACACCGAAATATTCGGTTCGATCGATTTAATATCTATATAATTTTATTATAGTAACAGATTTATTCAATCAAATTATCGAATCGACCAATGAATTAGTGACCTAATACCCTCACCGATTCGATAATCTGTCCAATTTTTAAAACATTTGTTTGAACCGAGTACCCTTCCAGTTTTTAATTTGGATTGTAGAAGTTATTCACTCTATTTTAAAAGAATGTGTCATCTAATGTTTTTTAACAGAAATTAAGAAAAAATATAGACTCTTCATTACAAAACAAGTGTTATACACTTATTTTAGAACAAATGATTTTGTATATTGTTGTTTGCATTTTTAGTGGTGCTCACCCACCATAGTGAAAAAATAATAACATTTTTAAAATTTGAAATTTAAATTTCGAACGCAATAAAAATGCAATCCCAGTTAAATCTCATATCCAATCCCAAACACAGTTGAAAAATTCAAAGGTTAATTTTCATATTCTTTTACGGAGATAATCTCTGTATTTCATATTTTAATCCTTCAACTTTGTCCCCAAGTTATTATTCACACATATTTTTAAAGTATGAGTGACTAAAGACTCAATACAAGAGATAATTAATAATTAATAAACTTCAATGTACTAAATTTTACATCTAAAACAAAGAGAATACAATGTTCTAAGTTCTCATATAAATAATTTTCTGCTGAAAAAACATTTATAAATAATTGTAGATACATAGGCTTATACCTTACATTCTAACATACTAAGATTGTTCTTTGATTCCATGATCTCCAATAGACTCGCCATTCGGTGTCAAACCCCTAATCTTAACATCATAGTAGACTTCTTCTACTTTTCTTAGGTCATACTTCATGCCTGCCAACACCAGAAACATGTCAACCAAACAGACAGCAAAAAATGGTGGAGATGATGCATTGGACAAGGTTAATGCAGGAACGTACCATCAAACTTCTTACGCAGAAAATCATTTCGTAGATTAAGCATTCGGAATGCAGCATGAAGATCTGTTAAAAACTTTAAGACCTTCCTTGGACAATCATAGTCACCACCTGTTACTTGATTAACCACATACCTTGGCTGCAAGTTACAAAATAGATGCAACTGTTAAGATGCCTTTTCTTTAAAGAGAGCAGAATTTTATAATCTGTTGTGGCCATTGTTTTTGGCTGGTTGATATTTAAAATTTAGAAGAAAAATAGTTCTTACCAATTCATTAGACATGAAACAAACACCTGCACGAAAAAAATGCATCAGTACATGTTGCATAACTGTAAAAAATGATGGAAAAATCAAGATTTCTGAAACTCTCTGAATATACCAACCATGTCATTTTACTTTCTTGCTACTTTACCCTGAAAGAGCTACAGACTCTAACTGCTACACTCATTTCTTGATGATAACCATATTTAAATTGGTCTCTATTCACTCAAAGAAGCTAGTCTAAACAACTTAAAGTGCAAAAAGATGATTTTATTCATTCATCTCAAGTTCTTAGGTAATGCTAATTACTCCACAGCAACAAACAACTAATGCATTCCATTCAATGAAATAAAATACACATATGTAGAACACTCACCAACTAGGTAGTCTTCAACATCTAGACTAAACTCCTCCGGACCATTCACTGCAAAATAAGTAACAATATACGTAGATTAAATAACTAGCATTATAAATCTCATAATTTGTGCATGTTAGATGCTTGAACACTTTGTCTAACAACGAACCTCTACCAGCAGATTGATTTCACAGTCCCCGACTGGTTAGAATCTCAAGACTTCTTAACTATGAAACACGGACGCAGACACGAAGACACCGATAATAAATTTGAAAAACTAAATAAATTAAACTTAATCGCAAGTGTCGGTGCCGGACAAGAACACGGACAAGCCTTTTGTCAAAGTGACGTGTCGGTGTTACAGGGCTTCGTAATGTATTCAATTCAATTAGCAAGTAGCAACAAGATCAACATATGCATGCAGAAACACCCAAAGAATAGAAAATAATGAAACACAATTCAACGCAAATAAGTAACAGAGGAAAATATCAAGACATACACCCGAGTTTTTCCTCAGCTTCTTTGTGCTCTAGAAGTGTTCCTGTCTCAAGCCAGTACATAAAAGTGAGAATAGAAACAACAGACTGTGTCTCACTTTTCCAATCACCGTGATACCTACATTATATTGAACCAAAGTTAGCTTCCCACAAAACAACAAGATTATAGAGCATACAAAAGTTCACCAGGAACCTCAATCACCTATAATATTGACCAGGACATCCGCCAACAATATCAGCAAGTTGCTTGTACTTGTCCTTCAAAACATCAATCTGAGACTTAGCCTTCTCCAAAAGCTCTATCCAAATGTCAACAACAAAAAAACACATTAACAAAGAACAACGAGAAAACACATTCCAAAAAAGAAGCATGAGAGGCATTTGTACCTGGAGTAGGTCGGGAATGATGAACAAGAAGAATGTTAGCATACATGAGTCTAGTGGTGGACTCAATTTCCGAAACGACGGTTCGAATACGGTCGCGCAAGGTTCCGGATTCTTCGAGTTGAGTTCGGAACTCGCCGAATTGTTTCTCAATAGAGAGAGCAGAAGCTGAAGAGAAGTGAGTGGACGCCATTGATGAAGAGAAGAAGGAGATAGGGCGAATTGAAGAGGAAGAGAAGAAGAAAGGGTTAGGGTTTAAGGTTAATAATAAGGAGCGGGACAGGGTGTAGGCGTAGCAATAGCTACCGTTACGAAACGCTGGTTTCATAAATTGCATTTTTGTTTTTATTTATTCCTTGATTTAGTTCTAATATGTTAATGGCATGTACTATGTATGTACAACAAGTGTTACTATCAACGGTTACTTACTTGTGTCTTCAAACCGATCGTGTGATGCTCAATTTTTGTTTTTGCTTAGTGTACATCCACCTGACCTAGGTGTACCGTATTCTAACTCTCATTTTCTTACTATAATAACCATCGTATAATGTTTAGGGTAATCAGCATTCCCCATAATTTCCACTATACTTATCTTTCAAACAAATATATATATTTTATAAGGGGTGCTAATAGAATTTGAGTTTCTCTTAAAATAAAAATAGGAGGACGTTAATGTGGTTGGGGTGCATAGTTTGTCCACGGTTTGTAATACCATTGGTCTGAGACTTTACTATTGTGGTATTGCTTGAAACATCTTGGAGGCAGATGAATTTCTTGT
Organism: Lathyrus aphaca; assembly: GCA_963966055.1. Taxonomy (NCBI): domain Eukaryota; kingdom Viridiplantae; phylum Streptophyta; class Magnoliopsida; order Fabales; family Fabaceae; genus Lathyrus; species Lathyrus aphaca. The sequence goes on along the minus strand of OZ014525.1, from coordinate 64,189,805 downwards.
CGCATTCCAAATTGAAGTTTGACCCAATCATTGTTGTGCATCTCCCCCGTAGTGAAGTTAATAATCGTTGTCTTCGCAGTCCACACGACAGCGTCTCGTTGATTGACTTGATGTTCACCTTCTAAATCAAGATAAGGTCTCCAGATAAGTTGTAGATGAAAAAAATATTTGTTTAGTATATGCTAACGAATAATGTTTTAATAATAAATATATTATGTATTTTAAGTAAATAGTTTAGTCACAATGCATCGTCTGGATTCAGATGGTCTATTAGGCTTCTGTATGGAATGATGCTCTAATGGGGGCATTTGTCATAATCCATATCAAGTGCTGACCACCTACAGATTAAGTATAAATTATTTAGTAAATGTAATAAAAGTTAAGTAAGAGGAAATAAGTATGGTGTAAAATTACCTTGTTGCGTATGGAAATACGTATGGATTACGGTTTACTAGCGATAAATTGGTTATTCTCGACCAACCCCAAGCTTGTAGAAGAACATCACATCAGGTAAATATTGATGTATGTGTCGTTACGTTATTACACAAAGATCTATATAGACTCGATAGACAAGCGGACCACCAACTATATGTTTTTATTTCGTATATATCTTCTAATAAAGGTAAATACATAAGGTGAATAGAGGAACCAGTTGTATCCGGACATAAAAATAATCCTATTAATAACAATATATAAAATCTAGTTTTTACTATAAAAGAAATTTCAGGAGATTGTTCATTCAAAATTATAGCATTATAATTTCTTTTGAGCCACGTTAATCTAACATTTTGACCCCTCAAATCTCTTGGAGTCACGGGTAAACCTAATAATTCCTCAGTAATACTTAAATGGATATTTGCGTCGCCATTTACCACTTTACTGTCAATGGGTAAACCCAATAACATATATGTGTCTTCAAGGGTTACCGTACATTCACCCGTCGGAAGATGGAATGTACGTGTCTCGGGTCGCCACCTCTCCTGAAGTGCAAGAATAAAATTTGTATCTACCGAATAAGTTTTGAATTTTATTAGATCACCAAATCCAGCACGCTCCAAAAATGGTTCAATTAAAATGTCGTGTTCGATATATGAATGAACACGGGTACAGAACGAACTAGGGTCCTATGTAAAAAAAAGTAAGTATGAACATATACACACATAATATAATGAACAAATATATTTACATATGAGTAATTATACTTACATATGAGACAATGTTGGCTATTGCTCCCCCATGTTCTTCTCCCATTGTTAAAAGAGATATCCCTTGCCAAACAATAATTTGAATATTTGAATTTGTAGTAGTAAATATTATAGTTGATGAGTCTATATATGTTAGTATGCATCTATTTATAATGCATAATTTTATGAAGAAGATGAAGTCATGTATTAATGCATTCAAGAAGTGTATGTGGGATGGTTGTCATGCATTAAGAGATTCCATACGCAGACTGCATGCATGCAGACCTGCATGAAATTTTTTGGATGCATTAAAGGTGGCTCCAAAGCAGTTGACGGCCTTGACCAAATTTGTTGGATGCATTCAAGTCAATGGAACATGGTTGTATGGAAAACACAAAGGAACATTACTAATGGCGGTTGCACAAGACGAAAACAATAATATATTTCCAATAGTCTTTGCTCTAGTTGAAGGTGAGACATGTGGAGGATGGAGTTTCTTCCTTAAGAATCTCAGAACACATGTCGCTCTGCAGTCCAATTTATGTTTGATTCCCGACAGACATGTGTTTATCGTGAGTGCTTACAATAATCATGCAAATGGTTGGCACACTCTTCCTTCTATCCATGTATTTTGTATAAGATACATTGCTTAAAACTTCATGCGGGGAATCAAAGACAGAAATCTATGTAAAAAAGTTGTGAGCACGGAGTATGCCTTAAACAAACCATCATTCTTGTACTATTTTGAGGAAATAAGAATTTCAAATGGGGGCGCATTAAAATGGGTTGATAACATTCCAGTGGAGAAGTGAACAAGGGTATTTGACGGGGGACGCCGATGGGGCCACGTGACGACAAATCTCGTGAAATCCATGAACGGTGTATTGAAGGGCAATAGAGACCTTCACATCACTACATTAGTGAGAGCAACCTATTATAGGTTGGGAACACTATTTGCGAAAAGGGGTAAAAAATGGAGTGTGGTCTTGGATTCAGGACAATTATTCAGTGAAACATGCATGAAATTTATAAAGGAGGAAACTATTAAAGCGGCCTCACATCAAGTTAGGGAATTTGACCATCATGATAGCGACTTCATTGTTGACGAGACAAAGGATCACAATGAAGGCCGACCAATTGGATACTATCGGGTGGAGATTAATAAAAATTGGTGCGACTGCGGAAAGTTTCAAACATTCTGTATACCTTGTTCACATGTCATTGCGGCTTATTCGAGTGTTAGTCATGATCAATTCTACCTACTATCATACATTTACAAGGTCGTTAACTTATTTGGTATCTACAACAATAGCTTTCCAGTGATAGCCAGTGAGGATTATTGGCCAACATATCAAGGGGAAACCATTTGTCATAATGAAAATATGAGAAGGAACAAAATAGGTCGCCCCAAAGGCACGTGAATTAGGACAAAAATTGATACATATGAGAAAATGGAAAGATTGTGTGGATTATGTCGTCTTCCCGGTCATACACGAAAACGTTGTCCCAATGTTGGAACAAGTTCTAGATAGATTTATTTATGGTTTTTATAATTTTTGAAACCTTCAAATTTAATATATGGATAACAACTTTTGGTTACAAAATAATAAACTGAAAGATAATAACAACTAACACACCATAAAAACTAAGAGATAACAACAATTAAAACAATATCATCGGCTCCAAACATCATATCCCCAGCGTCGTTGTCATTTTTTATTCGCACCCAGTCCCACTTTATATTATCATCTACTAGCGAGAAGTACGTTACAAGTCTTTCTATACTTCTAATTCTTTCTCCATCTGGAATCTCTTCATCTAACCAACGATTCGAATTCCTTTCTAGTTGCTTTAAACTCTGGATGTTCCAAAATATCATCCTTATCGGAGGCTTGACTGATGAAAAAATAACATGCCCATATCTCCTAAGATACATAATAGAACCTGCAGAAAAAGATAGAAATTTTATAAGAAGGAAATGAGAAGAGTTGTGAACAAATTTGCAAATATATCTTACCTATATATACAAAAAATGATCCCATTAAAATAATAATATATTTAATATATTCAAAATATTTATAAAAAAAATCGTTTAAATGGAGGCTCTAGATGTATTGGCGCCCCCTATAAGTTTTTAAGGGAGGCTCCAGGTGTATTGACACCCCCCTTAAATTTTATGGAGACTCCGTTCCTATTGACGCCCTCCAACATTTTTTAAGGGAGGCTCCAATTCCATTGGCGCCTCCGTGTAAAATATATATTTTTTGTTTGAAAGATGAGTATAATTGAAAATATAGGGCAATGTTGATTACTTTGGATATTAATAGTCCAAATGATAGTTATTATAGTAAAAGAATCTCTAACTCTTTGTAAAGTTTTATTGATAATTAATTTTCTTTAGAACATTTCTATACTTTTATATATGCACATATTTTATACTATATGTTAGTTTTTTTTAATATATATTAGTATTTTATTGCTATTGATAACATAAATTAATTTTATATTATTAATCACTTAAATTTTTAAATTACTTATATGATAATATAGAGCGATATATTTTCATTAAATAATAGTGTAAAAATTGTATAATGTCAATCCATCTCTATTAAATTATATATATATATATATATATATATATATATATATATATATATATATATATATATATATATATATATATATATATATATATATATATATATATATATGTATATATATAAAACAAGATTTATATTGTTATATTTTTTTACATCGGGCAAAAATGACTTTTTACATCGGGTCTGAGTCCGATGTAATGGTAGGCGATGTAATAAGTCAAAGATATTTTACATCGGTTTTATGACTGATGTAAAAAGTATGTCAACCACATCGGTTAATTTTTAAGTCTAATGTGAAAAAAAATATATATAATTTTTTTTTTGTAAACGGTTGTTTTTTACATCGGTGGATTCAAAAACCCGATGTAAAAAGTTGGGTTATTGCATCGGTTTTCTCATAAAATCGATTTAATACGTGTGCCAAAAAATATAAAAAGTGTCAAGTCGGACTTTTTACATCGGTTGAGGGTTGGCCTGATGTAAAAAGTTTGGTTATTACATCGGTTTTCTCATAAAACCGATGTAATAGCTCTCCACCACTTCTTTGATTTTTCTTCAATCTTCATTCCATTCTCCATTCGCCAACCTTCAATAGCTCTCATTCAACCTTCATACGCTTTTCATCTCTTTCCTTCTTCATTCATCATTATCCTCACCTTCAACAGAATCTTGAAGCTTCAACCATTGCTTTCATCTTCAAACTTTTCATCAATCTCATGACTTTTGAAATTCTTTCTTATTCTATTTTTTAAATCGGTTTAACTAACACCCGATGTAATAGGTGCACTTAATAAAAATTTTAATTTTTTTTATATAGGCTATTACATCGGTTCATGAGAAACCCGATGTAATAGGGTGCGTGAATTTTTAATTTTTTTTTATATAGGTTATTACACCGGTTTAATGAGAAATCCGATGTAATAGGTTCGTGACTTTTGAAATTCTTTCTTATTCTATTTTTTAAATCGATTTAACTAACACCTGATGTAATAGGTGCACTTAGTAAAAAATTTAAATATTCTTTATATAGGCTATTATATCGGTTCATGAGAAACCCGATGTAACAGGGTGCGTGAATTTTTAATTTTTTTTATATAGGCTATTACATCGGTTTATGAGAAACCCGATGTAATAGGTTCGTGACTTTTGAAATCCTTTCTTATTCTATTTTTTAAATCGGTTTAACTAACACCCGATGTAATAGGTGCACTTAGTAAAAATTTTAATTTTTTTTATATAGGCTATTACATCGGTTCATGAGAAATCCGATGTAATAAGGTGCGTGAATTTTTAATTTTTTTATATAGACTATTACATCGGTTTATGAGAAACCCGATGTAATAGGTTTGTGACTTTTGAAATTCTTTCTTATTCTATTTTTTAAATCGGTTTACCTAACGCCCGATGTAATAGGTGCACTTAGTAAAAAATTTAATTTTTTTTATATAGGCTATTACATCGGTTCATGAGAAACCCGATGTAATAGGGTGCGTGAATTTTTAATTTTTTTTATATAGGCTATTACATCGGTTTATGAGAAACCCGATGTAATAGGTTCGTGACTTTTGAAATTCTTTCTTATTCTATTTTTTAAATCGGTTTACCTAACGCCCGATGTAATAGGTGCGCGTGAATTTTTTAAAAAATTTTATATAGGCTATTACATCGGTTTATTAGTAACTCGATGTAATAGGGTGCGTGAATTTTTAAATTTATTTATATAGGCTTTTACATCGGTTATGAGAAACCCGATGTAATAGGGTGCGTGACTTTTGAAATTCTTTTTAATACTATTTTTTAAATCGGTTGAAATAACAACCGATGTAATAGGCTTTATAACAAATTCTTTTAATATTTACGAAACTGTCACCGCGTTATTTGTTACATCGGTTGCAACCAATACCCGATGTAAAAGGCTTTATAACAAATCTTTTAATATTTATGAAACAACCACCATATTATTTTTTACATCAGTTATAATAAATGTCTGATGTAAAATCATTTAATCAAATATCTTATTTTTAATAGTGACATTTCTATACTTTTATATATGCACATATTTTATACTATATATTAGTTTTTTTTAATATATATTAGTATTTTATTGCTATTGATAACATAAATTAATTTTATATTATTAATCACTTAAATTTTTAAATTACTTATATGATAATATAGAGCGATATATTTTCATTAAATAATAGTGTAAAAATTGTATAATGTCAATCCATCTCTATTAAATTATATATATATATATATATATATATATATATATATATATATATATATATATATATATATATATATATATATATATATATAACAAGATTTATATTGTTATATATTTTTATATTCAAATGCATATCTATTAAAAATAATACTTATTGTTTTAAGAAACACAACATTATTATTTATGAGTTTTTGTAATTTGTAAAAATTCCACGATTTATGATGCTAGAAAGCCAAAAGTATCAAATGTAAATAGTATGGAAATATTTGATTGTTCGAATACAATTTCTCATGTTTGGCTACTTTACTTAAAGACAATTTGAGAACTACGAACCTTCAATTTTCATTCCCACGAGGGAAAAACCCCATTCAAGTTCATGCATGCGTGTTTCTATTCTATCCAACTGTATACTAAAACATGTGTTGGCCTAAGTGTCGATCTTGTGTCGTGAACGTCGGTCAAGAAACACATACACCTTTTTCTTCATAATTATATTTGATGTGGTTTTTATCTTCATATTTTCCATCTAAATGCCATAATATCTAAACTCATACTCCCTCAGTTCCTTTTTAAGTGTCACTTTTTTATTTAATACACATACCAAGAAAGTTAATCAATATTGTTACTTTTCATACAATAATTTTCATTTTACCTATACTACCCCTAATTATTTATTATATTCATTTTACCTTTTCTCTCTCTGTAATAATTACTTAGGGGTAATTTTGACAAAAATACTTTTAATATTATCTTGAAATTTACAAGTGACAATTAAAAAGAAACACAAAATTATACAAAAAGTGACACTTATAAAGGAACAGAGGGAGTATTTCATAATCGTTTTCAAAACAGCATCTCTTCCAACACACGTAAGTTTTCAAACATCAACTCATCCAACACATGTATGTTTCCTCCTTTTGAATGCCATAACGACCTTGAAGCACCAACATAGCTTGAAACGAAGGAAATACAACCAAGCATCAACAATGTTTCATCCATCATTATTGTATCTTCTTCATCACGTATTTGGTGCGTACCTCGCTTTAACCATGCGCGCAACTTTGAAATGTTAATTTTTGTAGTGTGGACAATGGATTGTTAATTTCTTATAGATTGTGATAAGGAAAGTTATTTTTTCTGGTTATAGATTTTGTTTTTCTTATTATGTTGATAAAAATGGAAATAGGTTATTCATTTTTAATGTTGATCTTTACAAAAGTCAATATGTACCATTAGTTAAGTAAAATATGTTTTTTCCTTTTTAATGTTGATGTTGACAAAAGTCCATATGTACCATTAGTTAAGTAAAATAAGTTTTTCCTTTTTAATGTTAATATTGACAAAAGTTCATACATATTATGTGTTAAGTAAAATAGGTTTCTATTGTTTGGTGTTAATGTTGTGTTAACTAAAATGTTTATGATGTTATTCTTATGAAGTGTTGTTAGGAAAGTGTTAAGTCAAATATTCAAATTAGGTGTTTTTGTTGAAATTACTATTAAGAAGTGATCTTAGGTTTCTATGTTAATATTGTATTAAGTAAAATGATTATGAGGCTACAGTAATGAAGTTCTCTAGTGTTGATGTTGTGTTATGTAAAATGTTCATTGTCGTCGTTGTTGTTTATACAAAGATGTATGATTCAACCACCACATCTCCTACGACCACCACCTTTACTACAACCACCTTTGTTAAGACTATAAAGCACAAAAAATTATGTAGGTGCCACGATGATGGCCAAGTTGAAAAAATCTTGCAACACCAGTGTTAGGATGCCGATCAATTTTGATTTAAGAAGTGATAAGTTTTATGGTGAAAATGCTACGACTTTTAATAGTTACGCGATGTTACTTGGTATAAGAAAATTGATCATTTTGTTAGATGATTGGAGTCAGGTTGATAATGACTTAAAAAAGTATATGGCTCAATATTGGGGTATTTATTTTAACTTTCATGATTTGTTTTACAAGTATATATGACCATTTTTTTTGTTTAATACTAATATCAACTTTATTATTTAAATATAAAATGTTTTTATTAATCCAAAAGATGATAAGTTGGAAAAAATTGATATCATATGTTGGTGAATGTTGGAGAGACTTTAAGACACAACTCACAACAAATTATATTGCAAATCTAAAGAGTACTGTCTTAAAATTTCCAAATAAAACTTATAATTTTTATTGATTAAGAAAATTACGAGAGGCTCGTCTAGTCTGACAACACTCTTGAGTTCCTGACTAAGAGTCAAAGAGGAAAGAAGGATAAGGCAACAAAATATTTATCCTCATAGATTATGTTATGGAGGATATGATAAACTGAAGGAGACATTAATTTAAAAAAAACAAAGAGAACAAGAGTTGGGAGACCCTTCTATAAGCCTTGCTCGTAGTCAATCTTCACCATCACGAAAGGTTTTTGTTCAGCCCCCAATACAAGATTTAGATCCCAATACTTCAATCAAATACATTGCAAAGTTTGACAAACATGGTAGAAGAGATGGAAGACTCTTATGAGATACAATTACAACATGGTCTGAATTAATTAGTTTTAATATCAAAAAGTTATATCGTGGATCTTGTTAAGGGTATTAATTGGTTTGGCATATCCTTATTGTAATTAGGGGTGAGCAAGAGACGGATCGGGATGAATTATGATTAACCCTAACTTTGTCTTAAATTTTGATCAGACTATTTTAATGACCCTAACCCATACCTAAACCCGAAAAAACCCGATAATCTATTAGTTAGTTTGGACCGGATTAATGTAAGACGATATCGGGTTGATCCGACATATACGGAAAACAAATTGTGACTTAAGAAATTTATTATAGTATTTAAGAATTTCATTTAAATAAGAAATATGAATAAAATTATTAACATGAATGAAAAACAATAAAGATACATAAAGTCAATTTTTTCAAATAAAAAATATGATGTAATTCTAGGTATGTCATCACCTTTTTATTTTCACTAAATCATAAATTCTTTATTTATTTGAATATATGAATCTATCATAATATTTTCTTGCATATATGTCTGCTATTTATTATTGAATTTTATGTACAATCATTTAACACCACACATATTCTTTAATAATTTCTAGCCAAAATCTACAATTTTAGATTTCTCTAACACCACACAAAAATGATACTTTCAACAAGTTAATGTTGTTTATGGACTATTGCATGAACTCCATAACCAATAAAAAATCATAAAAATTATTTATAAATATAATTGAAGAATACTTTATAAATATCAGAACCCACTAAATAATTTATCCATAATAGTATAATTCAAACTAAATTAAATAAATAAATAGTACCAACATTCATAATATTAGGACGGATTGAGTAACCCGAGGATTAACCCCATTCCAATCCGATACCGGGTTCATTTTGGACCGTCATTTTTTCTATTTTTTGCATGAGACGAGAAAAAGACTAACCCAAAACTATTGGGTTGAGACGGGTCTTCGGGTCGGGTTGGATTCTGCACACCCCTAATTTTAATTAGGGTGCATATAAGCACAAATTTTATGGTTATTTCAATTTATACTCATTGTCCTCAAAAACTTTTATTGTAAAATTATTTTTAATATCATTTAGGTACATGAATCACTTTTACACAAAGAAATTTACAAAAATATGATTTATTGAACTCATTCAATATTCAATTTTATCAACGTTCATCAAATGATATTCAAACATACATACAAAATAAGTTAAATATAGAGAAAAAAATATTGTTACATATGATCTTTTATCAATATGATCTTTTATCAATTTGTAAGTATATATAAATTTGTATTTTTCTCTTATTTAATATTCAATTTTTACCTATTATTAATTATTTTGGATGTTTATGCAGTGGTCATTGACAAATTTTATATATATATATATATATATATATATATATATATATATATATATATATATATATATATATATATATATATATATATATATATATATATATATATATGGATTTCTGTTTAAAAATATATAAATAAAAATGAAAAATTATGTAATATTTAAAAATTTTACATTTTAAAAAAATAATTATTTTTTCTTGGATGTAACTTTTAACTGAGGTAGAAACTCACCTTTTATCTCGGTTATTAAAAGCAACTGAGAGGAAAATGGTGTACGATTTTTAGTTTTGAAAATACAAAAAAATAAATATTGTTGTTAGGAATCAAATTCATGACTAGTAAAACTTTTCATCTCGGTTGGGAGTTCAACCAAGGGAAAAGTGACATATTTTTCATGACACTCTTTTTTAGCTCGTCCATCAATCTGAGATAAAATCCATTTTTCAACTTAGTATAATCACTTATTTGTTCTCATGTTCTCACATTATTTAAAATTAGGTAAAATATTCTTTTTGGTCCTTTAATTATACTATTGGGTTTAAATTGATTACTTAATTATTTTTTTGTGACAAATTGGTCTCTTTTTTCTTAAAACGTATCAATTAAGTCCTTTTTGGAATTATAGCGACGAATTTTTGAATTTTTTTTCGTCGCTAATTTGACAAAAAAGACTAACTTAACACATTTTAAGAGTTAAAGAATCAATCTGACACGAAAAAAATTAAGAAACCAATCTAAACTCAAGAATATAGTTAAGGGACCAAAAATAATATTTTGTCTTAAAATTACTAGCGTATAAGTGAAATTATTTATAATACTAAAATGTTATCTTTACTTTTGAATAATCTTTATTTATATTTAATTTTTTTTCAACATGTAAAATTATGGACGTATGTGTCGTGGACTAAGAAATAAAATGGAAAAAATTCAGTTTCCAAAAAGTAAGTGTTATTATTTGTCATTTTTTAATCATGTCCACTCTCCACACTAGTTGGTCATTCATTAATTGGTAACCAAGGTACAAGTTTCTCTCATTCAATTTCATATCAAAACTTTACTCTAAGTTCTTGGATCTCATTCATATAATGTAATCACTCATATTCATGTTAAGAGGATTGATGACCAATATGCAATATCTAGCCATGTTAGAACCATTATATTCTCTTCTAATTTTATTTTAACCAATGTGTTTTACGTACCTTCCTTTTCTTTGATTTAATTTATGTGTCAAAGTTGGGTAAAAAACACTTGGTTGCACAATTATTTTTAATGGTTTCACTTGCTAGATTCAGGAATAGAACACCAAGAAGATGATTTATTCTAGAGACTTGTATTATCTAGTCATGTCAAATAATATGTTACCCTGGATTAAAATATGTCATTCTACCTGACAATGCCATTTGGCCTTTTAGACTAGGCCACAAATTGATTCCACCTATACATGACTAGGCCACAAAGTGATTCCTTTTGATCTTATTCACTTTGATATCATCTATACATGACCAAGCATATTTTCTAATTGCCATAGATGTTTGTAGTAGATTTACCTAACCAACTCTTATGGAACATAAAGGTGAGTCCAGGCAACATGTCATAGATTTCATAAAACCTTATGTTAAGCCAACATAATCACAAAGTGGTAATTTCGTTATTCTCTTAATGTATGTTCTTAAACTACTACCAATTTCTACTCAAGAACAACTTGCTAATTTTCTTACCAAAGTTTTGGCTCCACCAAAGTTCAAGACATTTGTATCAAAGCTTGGAATGATAGACATTTATCATGGTCAAGCTTGTGGGAGGGTGTTAAATGACAAAATAACAAGTGATTGAAGTCTTCAAAAGCTAAGAGCATGCAATGCATATGATATGGATGAGGATTATGAAGTTACTTATTGCACAAGTCACTGAAGTTAATAGTTGAAATTAGTTGTAATTATCATAACAGAATTTCAAAATTCTGTTATGATTATTCTACTGCATGCTTGTGTATGTTATATATGGTGTATCATCATGATAAACATATATAATCTTGTAATCAATTTGCAATGATTAAGTTGCACAATAATACATTGCATCTTCTTTCTCTCTAAACTTCAAGCTTCTTCCATGGAGTTTCCAGAGTTTTTGTTCACTCAACACTGTATATTCTTCATGTTGAATTTCCTCTTACTGTCACGAATTTTGGTTTGATCCATTTCTTTTTGAGGAACTTTCTTCTAGATCATGATCATTGTTGTAATGGCTCTTGTCTTATTTCAAAGCCTGAACATCCTATAGAAGTTCGTGTAAGAATTTCTACAAAACCTAATTATAGGAAGCAAATGTTTAATGTGCTTAGAAAGCTCTACACTATCTTTTACTAAGTAAAATTTTCTTACACCAAAGTAAGCAAAAGTACAACAACTTTACATAAGAACCTAAAATGGTAAGAATACCTACAAGGCTAATCCTACTTAGTGGACTGAATCTAGCATCACATTCACATTTTATAAACTATGATTTATACACCGATATCACCTTCGAAACATCGAACCTATGTCCTATCAGATGTGTGTCTTGTACAACCAAACGCCACAGACCTTTGGTTATAGAGGCCAAAGACAACTGAAATGCGAAATGCAAAATATCACATCCCAAATCACCTCTTTTGGGAAATTACCAGACAAATGAAGGCTACAACTCGGGCAATTATTCCATATAAAACGAGGACAATTAGACAAACATTCCACGAGTTGACATTATAGCTACCGCTCATCAGTGAACTACACCGAGTTATCAGCCATACCCCTGTGTACCTATGGAAAAACATCAGATTCAAAATTTTATGTGGGAAACATTGAAACTTCAACTAATTTCCAAACATGAGCAATGCATAGTTTTACTCAGGTTAAACTGAGTTACATAATTGTATGTGTGCGTGAGTGTGTGCTCGTTCGCGTATATGATTTTAGATGTAAGCAGACCTTTCGGCATTTGCAATGATAAAAGCCTCCAAAGCCCATTTCGGATAGCAGAACTGTACAAGGATCTTCAAAAATGCAGTATCTCTAGTCTGGTTTGCAATGAGAGTCATAACAACCGGAAGAAGCACTGACCACTACAAAGGAAAAACCGATGCAGTAATTATCAGCAACAGCTTATAAGAAAATGTGTATGTCGATGCAGTGAGTTCATTGATATGATAATTACCAGCTGAGCAGGACTAGGTTGAAAGAAGATGGCTAATGCATAAGCCATGCCGGTGACACAGTACACCAAACAAACCAAAACTATATAATTACTTCCAAAGCTTGACCTTGGATTACTTAAAAAAAAGAACATGGAGAGATAAACTACTGGTTTGATGATTGTACTGAAAAGATCGATCGTATCTTTTGCGAGAAAATGGGCTAGACTACTGATCCCAGCTGCACTTTCCCTCCAGTATTGTAACTTATCCATAGTAAATGATCTGAGAGCTGCAATCTTGCAAAGTAGAGCTGCACATATACGCAAAATATAAGTACTTATGCATAAGTGAGGTTTCATTTCTAGAATCAGTGTACTGATGATATTCGAATGAAATAGTGAGGTATGAAACTTACAAACAGAAATGACTGTATATGTATAACCTAGGGACCCGAATGTTTCGTCATTTACTTTGGTAAGAGTTCCTAAGATAGCACCGGCGACCAATAAAAGGAGATAGTCAATTGCTTGTAATTTTGCTTCTCTCAACTGCTGCTTGCCAACCCTGAAAAGTTAAACTGAATCATGGATAAACAACTAATTCAAATTAAGTAATTTATTAAGTTTTTTTTGCAACAAAGATCTGTGTTAGAATAGGAATCCTGGTTCAAAAGAATAAAGATAAGTAAAACGTAAACAATGAACACATAATGTTTGATAAGGAAGTTCTGTCAATTGTCTACTTGTCTGACTGTAAAGCAAATGAACTTCCTTTCTATCAATATGAAACTGGTCTTATGGGATAATCAAAGATAAGAAACTAGTACTACTAGACAAGAAAAGATGATTTAGATCTAACATAATATCAATATACTATAAGATATTTTTTCATAAGCTCTAATAATGAAATTTGTACCGGCCAACGAAGTATCTATATTGGTGGGCTACACTAGGAGTTTCTCGGCCTGACAAATCTTTTGTTCTTGAGAAGATCGCTTCTATTTGATCTCGTTGGGTCCTAATATTGCTCTTCAAATCCTCCCAAAACTCTACAAAAAAGGATTGATCAGAAGATTCCTCACTACCCTTCGACGTGCTAGTTGTATCTGAGGCAGCAGATGAAGGAGCGGCAATTTGATCAGTCAAATGAAGCATATCAGGTGGTACTGGATATCCATTATGAAGCATCCATCTCACAGGAAGGGTTTCAACAGTTACACCTGAAGTTGGTTTCTCTAAACCTTCAAGAATATCAATGAAATGGTCTGGAGGATTGACACGATCCGGTACCGGGATTCCAATGCCTGCAAAGTATTCTTCCACTTTTTTCACAGGACCATGATATGCTGTAAGACCACCTTTCGCTAGAAATACTATATCATCAAACATTCTGAACAAAGTGTAGCTGCAACATAATAGAATCAAACTAAAACATATAAAGATATAAATATCTTGGAATGTTTGATGAAAAACTCAGAATAAAGTGTGCTACCTTGGTTGGTGAAGTACCATGCAGATGTTTACACCTTCAAGAGCTTCACGGCGAAGCGCTTTAAGAAGTAAACTTGAAGATGCGCTGTCCAAACCAGTTGTAGGTTCGTCTAAGATTAATAATGAAGGCTCCATCACCATCTCTAGTCCAACATTTACACGTTTTCTTTGTCCTCCGGATATGCCTCTCTTCTCTATTGTCCCAACTAGAGAATCTCTAACTAGCTGTAGCCCTAAGGCCTCGATCACTCTTTCAACTATCAGAACCTTATCTGGTTTCGCCATGTCTGCAGGGAGCCTACAGTGTTAAGAAACCGAAGTTTAAATATGGTAAAAACAATTACATGAGGATAGAAACTAAAAAGAACATATTAAAACAATTAGTGGAAAGAATAACTTCTGTGAGGAAAATCAGATACCTGCATCTTGCGCTGAAACGAAGATTTTCCTCTACTGTCAAGTTTCCATGGACAATATCATCTTGTGGCACAAAGCCAGTAATTTTCTTATAAGAGTGAATGGATTCATTTTTTCCATTAACTAGAATTGATCCCGACTGATTGCACCCTCTTGCTTTTCCCGCCAAAGCTGAAAGAAATGTTGTTTTTCCAGCTCCCGAGGGTCCCATAACAGCCGAGACTCGACCAGGCATGATTTTACCACTCACACACCTGAGTATGTGCTTGTTTTTACCTTTCAAAGTGAGGGTTAGATCATTGAAAGCTACCTCAATTGAAGGTCTTGATTTTACTTCCTCACCTTCGGCGGCCATTGAAATTAGTCCCGAGAATGTCATGTTCTTGTTTTGTTCTTGCTGAGCTTTCTCCTTCTCAATCTGACCATAAGCATACCTTAAAATTTGGCTATGAGTGTGTAAATTTTTTCCCTTCGGCATTTGCTTTTTAATGTTCTTATCACCAATCTGAAAATCAAATCCTTCAGGTGCATCATCCTCAATGGAATGCATCATTTTAGTAAGATTGCTAGGTTCCTTGTTTTTGGCTTTCGACGCTTGCCCCGGTTTGCTTGATGAATCTGGAGGCGTTGGTGGAAATAGATCTCCTTGCTTATTGGATTTCATGCGCGAAAATGTTCGAGACAACTGCTTTTGCAATCCCGCTGAACCTTTCTTAGCCAACTCTCTTGCTTGTTTCCATCTCTCGCGAGCTTGTACCGTTTCTCTAACGTGTTTTGCCGCAGCTTCTCTTGATTTAGCCTGCCTTCTTTCTCTAGTAGCCAGAACTTGATCAGAACAGTTATAAATCAAGATCAGAGTAGTACTCATACCAACCTACAAGGGAGAATAATACAGGAATGCTATGATACTTTTTTAATGTTGCTTAACCAATGAAGCAAGAAAATAATTTAAAAAGAGACTCAAATCAAAGATGCTTTCATTGAATTCTAGATCGGAATCTACTTACAATAATCAAAGCGCCGTAAGCGTGCATGTTTTGGGTTGATGTATTTGGATTGCAGTTACTCAACTTGGAGCATGCTTCACAAATGAACAATACAAAATAAGATCTTCACAGATAAATTTAAGCACACGGGATCATAAATCTATATAGTATGATACTATGATTGGATTTAATCGATCTGCACATATAGTGTAAGGAGTTTTTACACTGTCAATCAATCATAACTGTTTATCAATAAAAATATTTGATTTTCATCATATATACTTTAGAAGTCATACAAATTAATGGTTTCTGATTCATTGAGAGTGTAAGACATTTTATAACGAAAGTGTATCAAAATTAATCTTTGATTAAAACTTACGATTTTGCTGAGTTGAACCCATCCTGCAGTAATATCTGAAACGGGAGAACATGATATATATCAGTAACATGGATTCTCATAAGTCAATTATAGATTCTTATAAGTTGCAAAAATACCCTTCATCGCAAGAAACTTTGCGTGTGGGAGACGGACAATAAGATCCTGGAGAACAAAAGATATTACTATTGTTCACAACACCAGACCAAATATCAGCACTACCACAACTATGGTTTCTGTCTCCAGCAGGGATTTGGTAACTATATCTGCAAATATCCAAATTTCCATACATCAAAGTAGTTATTACACAGCTAAGTATAAACAACGACCGAGAAAAAAATCTAGAACAACATTAGAACTTACGGATCGCATACTCCAGTTGTTTCATTCAATTTAGCAATTGGACAATAAGAACCAAGTGGACATGCTTCATTAAGAGAAGAGAATAACAAAAGTTAAAAACATTATAGTAAGATAAAACAATAAGATGCATAATAAGTTGTGGCTACCGCACAAAGTTCATAATCGTGGCTAAACTATGCCTCATAAAATATTGTGAGAGTTAAGTCGTGGTTAAATAGAGTCTCTATTTGTTTTGTCCTGGTTAAACTGCGGCTAACCTACACCAGACCCACCAAAAACTTGAGACGGCTCTGATAATAAGATATATACTTACTTATCATGCAAGTTAATCCTTGAGGACAGAAAAACCCTTCACAACATGGTTGACAGTCATTGGTTCTAGAAGGAACATCCTTTGTATCCTTTTTGAGATCAATTCTCTGATCAGCACTACAACTCCAACCAGGCTCACAACCAGAAACCCATGATGTCAGATTGCAATTTTTGTTCGGTTTTACGTAACTCGCAGACGTGCCTCCTTCTAGGAAAAAACTCTGAAAGTAGTTCCTTATTTCAGCAGTGGTACAAATTCTATCAGTAAAATCACCTGTCAATTAAATCGAAGTATTTTAACACAAGTTGTAATTTGTAACCTTAAGTCTGTCAGAGACGTAGACACAATTGACCGAACAGTTGATGTATTACATTATACATACCTTTTTGCTTAACACAAGCCTCCACAAAATCTAATTTCTCCTTAAAATTAAAGGCTTCTTCCCAATCTTTATTCCTGAAAGATGGTGAATTAATTAACAACAACTAAGAAAAATTAATCTGACATAATAATTATTATGAATATATAATAATAATACATACACATCCTTTATGCAGAAACCTAAATCTTCTTTGATATCTTTTGTTAAAGTGATAGTGAGACCTTCAAGCTGTTTGTAGATTTCCTTTGTGGAAAACGAAGGTGCAGAATTACCTTTATCTAGAGATAGAACCTGTGGTAGTAGTAGCAAATTTGTGAAGATAAAAGTGGACAAGAGAAAAATGTGATTCATTTTCATTGCAACATTTTTTGAAGATGTTGCTTGTTCATGAAGCAATGCATAATGTGGCATGAATTGTGAACATGGTGATGAAGAGAATAGAAACAAGGGATTGTAAGAATGCAGAAATTGGAGTGACAGATTTTGATTTTGTTGATTGGTGTGAAGAAATGGAGGAGAGAAATGGAAGGCTTGATTGAAGGATTATTGCTTCACCTGATCTCTACATCATTTTTGTTTTCAAAATATAAAGCAATGTTTTCATTTCAAAATAATGTGAAATTTTATGCATTTTTTGTATATATAAATAAATAAATGTAAATACCAACATTTTGTTTTACGTCGCATTTGATCATTTTACATATTACAAAGATATGATAAACAAAGGAAGAAAAAACACAATTTATTCAATTATTCATATTAGTTGTAGTGTATTTAGGTCTCGTTTTGTTTTAGTTTTTTTTTTTTAAAATAATTTTTGTAGTGCTAAATATTTTTGTTGAAAAGAAGTTTTTTTATAAAAGTTTCAAATGTAAGTTTAGTTTGAATAATTATTCTTAAAATATATATTTATTTTTTGAATGAATATACTTTAATTAATTCAAAAAAATTGTTTACACAAATGCGATCCAATTCGGATCAAGCAACATTGAAATATAAACTAGGAGACTATGAGAGAAAACTACATAACTATCAAGCATCCATCATTAAGATAACTATATACTTCCTAAGCTTCTTATTATTCCTGTAACACCCTAATTTTTGCCATAAGATTTCTTCGCATTTCATCTGCATTTTTGCATACAAACAAGATCGCACAGGTTTCTCAGTTTCTTCTCAGATGAGGGTCTATGCTTCGCAGGGGATCACCTTTGCTTTTACTTCTTTATATTTGTTTATATTTACTGATCTCTAACCAAAATACCAAAAAATATGTGGCAGTTTGTTTCTTCTTCTTCTCTGTGTTGCAGGTTTTCAAAGATAAGACAGTGATTTCAATCCAAATGCGCTTGTTCAGTTACAATTCGATCCAAATGGATGTTTGACCTAATTTGGTCAAACTATCAAAATTTGTTTTGACTGCCAGTTATGTGTGCCAGTGGTTTAGACAGTGTGTTCAAAGATTCAAGTTGTGCTGTGTACAAAAGTCATCAGATTATCAAGAAGTGTTGCGAGTGAAGTCTGGTTTGATTCATCAGTTCACCAGTGATCCATCTGAGGATTTATTTTCCTCAGTAGGGATTCAGTTTATCCGGGAAGTAATCAGACAATTTTCAGATGACAGTTGGCTTAAGTTGTGAAATATTCAGTGGTTCAGAAGGGTTCGTGTTCAGTGGCTTGTGAAGAAAAATCAGGAGTAGGTTGTGGGCTTTAAATATCATCACCCATTTTTCTGAATAAACCATTTCTTTGTATTTTTTCTATTATCCGTTTATATTCATTTCTTAGTTCTTACCGATTATTCATTTTCTATTCCTATGTTGAATTCACTTTGCTAAAATTCCTATTTTTCTTTTCGATTTTTATTCATTTCACAAAAATATTCATTATCCTTTTTTTTTAATTCTCCAATTTCCTATATGCATTTTTCATTCTTTATCCATTTTCAAATATTTTTTTTAATCAATGTATATTTTTTTTATATAAATTTCAAAAAAAGGTCCATTCATTTTTAGTCCATTACAAAGTTCTTTTTTAAAGAAAAATAATAAATAAATAATGTGGTGATGATATTATAAGTTGAAACTCTCCATTCCCAGCCACATGTGAAGCTCACAGCTAGTACTTTCCAGCTGCAAAACAAGAAGCCGTACGCAGCCAAACGTAATTCCCAAAACAGCTTTCCTGCAAGTCCACCAAACAAGTCACTTCCAGCCGAATCTCACAAGCCAACGCTAGCTTCACACAGAGCAAGCAAAACAAAATACATAAGTCAAACACGCAAGCAGCCAAATATCCAAGCCGCACGAAACTCCCAGCACGCAGAAAGCTTCAACAACAGCTCAAGCCCACTCAACGCACACACTCAAACAAGCAAAACAAAACACCACACAAGCCAAAGCCGCATCACCTCAGCAAGTCACAAAATCCCGCACGTGAACAGCTTCCATCAGCTCAAGCATACCAAGCAAAATTCCAGCAGCTCACAGCTTCATCACGCATCCCGCACGCGGTAAACATAGCCTCAAACGCAATACACAGCAAACAGCAAAACGCATACATCATCACACAAAATGCAAAATAACCAAACGCATCACAAAGCACATGAAATGCAAGCAGCTCACGCGAAAACTCAGTACCTGAAACGCAACGGATAACAATCAAAACGGCAGCCAAAACTCAATTCAAAATTCATCCATTCCTTCTATAAATTAAGCATCTCTCACCTTCTAAATCTAAGCTTCAAAAGCCCTCTAAAGCTCTGCCAAAATCAAATCAGCTTCATATCCACCTTCATCTGCCGTAACCTTCAAATCACCATTCTTTTTCCCAATCACAAAAAATCGGCAATATTAATTTCAAACCGTTCTCAGTGAAACACAAATCAACAAGAACAATAACAAATTGAAACAGAAGAAGAGAGGAAGCCGTGGTTTGGAGAGCGAGAGCTTCGATCGTTTGTTTTTGTGATTGGAAATTTGGAAATCGGAAGAGAAAGAGAGAGCCGCGATTGAGTTTTTGAAGAGACTGAGATTTATTCACTGTGTGATTTGATTTTGAAGGTGAGGAAGAGCTGTTACCCTGTTTCATTTTCCGCCATTGTTGTCACGGCTCACATGTGGAGAAGAAGAGCTTTTGCTCTTACTTTTTTCTTTTTGTTTGTTTATTAAATTGTTTTATTATTTTGTTAAAGAAAGAGTGATGAGCTTTGGGCCTATGGCCATCTGGTTTGTGTTGCTATCCACCTCTATCCGCGGACGATCCCCCTCCCCTTTCCATTTTTTTTTCTCTATGTTTTATTTTATTTTATTACTCTTTAGTTTATCTTATATTTTAAAATGATTTTGTTATAGTTTACTTTTGATATGAAAGAATTTTATAAAATATGTTTTAGAAAAAGATTTAGAAAAATATTTTAGAAACAATTTAGAAAGGAAATTTTAAAGAAAAAGGATTTAAAAAATATTTTAAATTCTTTTATGGATTTATTTTTAGATCCATTTTCCTTTTTTTTTTATTTTTTGGTCAATGACAATCTCCGATTCGTAGATTGTTGTTTTTTCGAAGAGGTTTAATCTTCATTATTTCAAATCTATGGATAAATGATCATTTGGATCATTCTCCATACTTTGAGATCGTGATAGGTTGCCTTCGATAAATTCAACGAAAATCTCGATTAAGATTAGACCATTCTTTTTCTTTTAGTGCGACATGTTTTCGGAGAATGATTAATAATATCATTTCTCTAACATGTATTAGAACGAATATTTTCCACTTTAATTAGTGGTGGCCGGCCTCATTTGTAGGGTAATTACTTCGTAAATTACTCGGCGATTGCTTAACATAGACCTAAATTTGTCCCGATTCGGAATAAGATCCACTTGGATCCGGTTGCCTCGATATTTTTTTATTTTTTCGTGGTTGTGCTTGATTAAGTTCATCATACCACTTATATGTAAATATTATAATAATGTGAATATAATCCATTTAAATTCAATCTCTCGCACCTTATCCTTTTATTTCAATTTCTCGCTCCTTATCTCTTTATTATGCTATTATCATATTATATCATATATCATATTGTTTATGTTTATATTGTTGCTTGTGATTTTTCTTTTGTCCATTTGGACACAAAAACACTAATAAAGGATTAAACATTAAAAAATATTGGTGACTTTAATTTCGGACTATGGTTACTATCCTTAGCATTGGAGTTTGGACTTAGATTTTAGGATCTCTCCCTTTGCTCAAGTTGTGATGGATTGGAAACTTTGGCCTCAAGTTATTTCATTGGTCTTTGAAGATGGAATTCCGATTACTTTGAAGAAATGTGCATAATATGGTTTGATCGCTCTTCTCTTAACCTTTTAATTCAAGTATTAGGATAGTCCCTTCATCTCCTCCCCATTCTTAAATTTTCAAAACTTCTCCCTATTTCAAAAATCTTCTTTGTTTTCAAACTTCAAATGCTTTCGCAATCAAACCTTGACTTAGGTCAAGCGATTTTATCTTTTCACTTTATTTTCTTAATAAATGTTAATTCATGTAAATATATCGAAATTCTTTTCTTACATACTTTAAAAAATCCAAAATTCACTCAATTGTTTTTGTGCCTTTGTGCACTTTCTCTTTTCATATGTTTAGATATGATTCATTCTTTCTAGCGGAATTATTCGCTAAAGAATGACGACTTATCTCTACATTCTAAAATTAATACAACTCATTGTTTCTTTTCAAATTTTGTACCACGAACTACGAGGTTTTGATCTCGCATTGCACTTTGTGGGTACGTAGGCATGAGGCATTAAAAACCTCTTCAAACACAAAACATTAAAAACCATAAAAACATTCTTCTTCTCATCCCTTCAATCATTTTCAAGCAAACCAATTTCAAACCAAAAAGCAATAAATATGTTAAAGGGCTCCCGTGGAGTACCACAGACAAGTTGGGTGCGTAAAACCTTCCCGATTTGTAACCAATCCCCTTACCCGTTCTCTGTTTGTTTCTTTTAGCTTTTGCTTTTAGATTCCTTAGGTTTTTGTTCGTTATTTTACCTTTTTCCTTTTGGAAATAAATAAAAGCGCGGTGGCGACTCTGTGTACCTTGAGTTAAGTTAATCAATAGCTTACACTCACGATTTTACCGCTACAAAAAAGTGGCGACTCTGCTGGGGAGTAATCTCTAAGTGGATTCGGCCTACTTTGATTTATTTACTGCTTTGGTTTGATTTGTTTGTTATTTGGTTGTTCTGTTTTGGTTTCGGTGATTCTCTGTGTGAGATAGATTCTAACCCGGATCTGAGTGGAACTTATGATAGGACGGCGATATTCGAAGCGATAAGCGATGGAGTAGTCCAAAGCTATATCAATTTGATAATCTCCACTCGGTTAGGCTCTCTTGGACTATCAATGTCATGACGAGTAATCGTACGTGGCATTATTTTCCGACCTTGAGCTGATCATACTGAGGACCGTAGAACCCTTAACCCATCCAAGCCAATTTAGGAACGTAGTGCGGAAATTGTCTGGGTGTAAACCTAAGGCGGTTGTCACGCGATACTACACTCGGACAAGGTCTATTTTAAGAATGTCATTGGTTGGGGAGTAATCCAACGTACCGGTAATATTCTAAAGATGGTTGTTAACTCCGGGCACCTCTGTTAGCACCCTTTTGGTTTTCTGCAGGTACAATGAAGACAAAACCTTAGTACTTACCTGTGTGGGTTGGTGTTCTATTACCTTAACTTCATGCTCGTGACTTGGAACCTAAGCCCGTGTGCCTTGTGTGATCTTTTTTGTGGTTGTTGCATACATGCCATCATGCATTCATGAGCGTTGTGTTTAAGATTTCAAAGGACTTATAAGGAACTTTTGCAAAATTTCAGATGTCCATGGCTATGACTTTTGAAAGGAGGAACACAAAGAAGTACACCTTCAAGAATCCTAATGTAGTGGAGTTGAGAAAGCTAGGAGCTTTGGTTGTTGATACCCAAGAGTTCCGGAGATGTCATGGGAAGCTTTTGTATATGTTGGACACTGATGTACCTGAAGGGATTCTCCCTACTTTGGCTCAGTTTTATGATCCGTTGCACCATTGTTTCACCTTTCCGGATTATCAGCTTGTGCCGACTTTGGAGGAGTATTCTCATTGGTTAGGATTGCCTATTCTGGACAAGGAATTTCTTTTCAGTGGTCTAGAGAAGGAGCTTACTATCAAGGTCATCGCCAAAGAACTTTTTCTTAAGGAGTCTGATCTTAATGGGAAGTTTCTTCCAAAGGGGAGTGTTCGTGGTATTAATGTTAAGTTCTTGATGGGAAAAGCTTCTACTTCACTTACTTTGGGTCATAAGGATGCATTTGAGGCTATTCTTGCTTTGCTTATTTACGGAATTGTCTTGTTTCCGAACTTGGATGGTATTGTGGATGAGAATGTTATTCAGATCTTCTTGAAGAAGAATCCGGTGCCTACCTTGCTTGGAGATATGTATCATGCTTTTCACTATAGGACCTCCAAAGGTGACGGAGAGATTGTATGTTGTGCGCCTCTTCTTTATAGGTGGTTTATTTCACACCTACCCAAGTCGGATGTCTTCAAGGACAATAGAGAGAATCGAAGATGGTCTCAAAGGTTGATATCACTTTCTCATAAGGATATGACATGGTACTGTTCTCATTATGACACTGGAGTTCTTATCGATAGTTGTGGAGAATTTCCTAATGTACCTCTTCTTGGTACACGTGGGGGAATTAGCTACAACCACTACAAGAAAAAAAGAGATTTACGACACTTGAGTTGCGACAGTTATCACAAAACCGTCCTTATTTCTGGATTGCGACGGTTATCACGACAGTTAAGGTTAACTGTCGTAGATTTTTTGCGACAGTTATCACAAAACCGTCCTTATTCCTGGACTGCAACGGTTGTCACGACAGTTAGGAACTGGACTGCGACGGTTATCACAATATCGTCCTTATAGTTATTAATTATTTTAATAAATATTAATTATATTGGGAAAACAAAAATGAGGTTCAAGTTCTTCCTCATATTCACCATTAAAACAAATATTCTCTTATCCTTGTGAAAAAGTTTCTTTCTTAATTCATGATAACACTAAAACGAATTATCGTTCCCTTTCTGAAATTCTTGAGCGCTATTCTTCCCTCCCAAACTCATCAAACTTCAATTGCACCATAAACCCTAGACTTGGAATCCCAAAGTTCTAATATTTCCTAACTTCGAAACCCTACACCCTTCCCCAAATGGAGTCTTTGTTAGAAATTGTGATGTGGGTAGGGGGAATTCCTTTGTGATGAAGGCTTCTGCTTCGGTTGCCATCGTTGACGGTGCCGGAGATTGTGCTGGAACCCATTAGTGAAATTTATGGTACAATTACTTTGCCTAGATCAAATTCTTTATCCAATTGAATTCCGATTCTAGCTGTTCTCTCTGAGGTGAAGTTTATTTTTTTTAAGTTATTTACTTATTGATACATTTTGTGGTTCTGTGATTAGGAGCTGCAGTTTGACGTGTTGTTGATTTTGAGTTTTAGTTTGATTTTGTGTTCTTAATTTAGTTTGATTGTGAAATTGTTGCTTCATGTTTCATGGGACTTTGAGAAAAAATGTTTTTCTAATGAATGAACGTTTTTAGCAACCAGATTTGGACTTTGAGAAAAGATATATAATGCTATTAGAGGGTCCTAATTATGTGCTTCAACAAGCTTAATTTAGTGTTGTCGATGAGTCTAAGCAAGCTATTGGAGTGCCTGATGCTAATGATGCCTCTGGTGTGATTGGAATGGAAGCTATAGAGTCTACTATGGTTTCTGGTGACCATTCGTCTGTAAATGGCGGGGTTGATACAACTGGACATGAAAATGGAGAGGCACCTGAGAATGTTGATGGTTCAGTTGATGAGAAACAACTTACAGATGCTTACGGTATGTATATGTCTTTTCTGTCTGCTACCTAAACATACTCCATTGCCTTTGACTAAAGTGAAGCTATCCTGATTCCTTGCCTTATTGTTATTGAAGTTTTGTAATAAAAATCAGAACTCAATGTCAAGGTTAGGCTTAAAGTTCATAGGTGGTATAGTCAACCAATTAAGAGTCAAGAACTTGATATTTAAGTGGTTTATTAACTAGGAAATAGTTCATGTAGGTTTGTATCTATTACTATTTTGATAATTAGTGTCCCACATTTATTGGTTTTTGTGCAAGTTGCGTATCAATGTTGAGAACTAATGAATTTTCACCAATATATATATATATATATATATATATATATATATATATATATATATATATATATACAAGAATAAAAAAACTTCAATCGCTCATGGTGTTAGAAGCTTTATTTTTCATGCATTGGAGGTGGTGTTTAAGCCTAGAACAACCGGTCTTACATGTTTTTCTAATGAATGGTTGTTTTTAGCAACCAGATTTGGACTTTGAGAAAAGATATATAATGCTACTTCAATTCACTTATGTTTCATGGGACTTTGAAAATTTTCGAGGCCAAGAGTTGTAGCTTGACCTGGATCTCGACCATTGATATAATAGTTAGCTTTAACTGGTGTGTAAATAAGTTCAATCATTTAAATTTGATTCAATTTTGTTGGTTTACCACTTCATAAAGGTATTATAACTGGTTTGTAATCTGGTGATCACGTATTCTAAGCCAATTCTCCATCAACTTTTGGATGTCTTCTCTCATGTTTATTCACAACATCTGGTTTTAAGGCATATGGTCTTAATATACGTCTTATCTCCATACATCTGGTTTTAATGCATAGTTATTAATTATTCACAACCATGCGACTGTTCGACCAAATTATGATTTTTCCCTATTCATTTATTTCCTGTTTAGCAGCCGCGTCGTCTGTTGAAGAAGATCGTTTGTGGAACATTGTAATAGCTAATTCTTCAAATTTTACTACTTGGACTTCTCTGATTGAAGAAACAGAGAAGGTGGCAGAGGTATGTTGTGTTCTACCTAATTTTCTAAGACGTGAATTGCATGTTGAGGATTTGTTAATATTCACCTGTTTCAGCCTTGACCTATTTGGATAGTTGGACATGTCTCTAATGGCATTGTCATCTTCAAAGTTGTATCCTGTATTTTCTATAATTTTTTGCTGGGGTAGATTTTGATGGATGGACTGATACTGGAATTAATCTAGTGTCTTGGATTATTATGTTGTGTTTTTTTTGTTATTCAAGTTAGCTTCAACCAAATTCATGCGATGTTACCCTTTTGAGAATTCTCAGATTATTTTTGTACTTAAAAAGCCATTACTTGTCGACCATTAAGATGAAGCAATATGATAAGTATGAATTAAAATAAATGATTGATTCACAATGTTTTCGTAGTTGTTTGATTCGGCATGTTATGTGTGAAAAGACATGGACGATTCATATTGTTACATTTTCATCTGTTTCATTTTGTTATGATTAAACATGTGTGTAATGTACACACACGTTATATGGGTGGGTTCTCTGGTGCTTGTTGGTTCCAACCGACAATCTAAGTACCATAATTCCTGGTTTTGTAGCATTTAAGTAAGATTAGCAAATTAATGTAGTATATTTTTTCATTGATTTATTTTAAGACTTGTGGTTCTCATTTAATGATTTCTCCATTGAAGAGCAACATTTTGAAGATTCGTAGAGTCTATGATGCATTCCTAGAATAATTCCCTTTGTGTTATAGGTATTGGAAGAAATATGTTGACCATGAGGCGCGCCTTAGCTCTGCTGATAAAGTTGTTGAAGTTTATGAGCGTGTTGTTCAAGGGGTTACATATTCGGTGGACATGTGGTTGCATTATTGCATATTTTCCATAAGCACCTATGGGGATTCAGATACAGTTCATAGGTAATGGATGCTTAGTTACCTGTTAGCTTATTAATTTGTATGATATGAGGCTCAGCTATTTCTTGCTTGATCTCAAACCTGATTTCAGAGACCGTGCAACAGTGCTAACTACCTTTTATGGAGGAAAAGCTTTGATGGGATTGCATGTCAGAATGTTTTACATTTTGATGTTTAAATCCTTGGTTTTGAGTCCACTATGTGTAGTAGTTGAAGTTTTAGGTCCATTTCCCCAATAAACTTTTCCATTATTTCAAAGTTCATAGTTGTGTAGAAGGGTTATTTTCCCCCTTTACTGTTGAATTGGTATCTATTTTTATCTTTGACATTCTGAGGTGCATCAACTTGTAAATTGCTGTTGGGAAAATCTCGTCTGGTTAAGGGCTAGATGGCCACTATGACTACTCCATTTCTCGGACATAGTATGATTTTTTGCAGGAAGGTAAATGCAGCGTTTGGATGTCTTATATGATGTTACGAGTGATTTGTTTGTTACCCTAGAACACTAGTGTTGTTGTCTCCCACACATGGATGTGCATATGTAAATGGATGCTTCAAGTTACATATTAATCAAAAATGCATGCTTGCATATTTCAGGCTTTTTGAACGAGGATTAGCTTATCTTGGAACAGATTATCTTTCGTTTTCTCTTTTGGATAAATTCATTGAATATGAGTACATGCATCAAGATTGGACGCGTCTTGCGGTGATTTACACCAGAATATTAGAGAATCCAAATCAGCAGTTGGATCGGTATTTCAACAGGTAATTACTTATTTTACGATTGACATTTCACTTCAGTAGTTTCCAAAAAGGAAACAGTAAATCAAGCAGAGCTGCCACTTGAAGTCATCAATCCATCCAATAGCAGGGCTCATCCACATATGATGTCTCAAGTTTGTTTTCCTATCTTTATTTGGGGCTTTAGCTACTATTTGTGTTAATTTATAAATTGTTTTTCTGAATGTTTTCTGGGTGTATAATATACTTGTTTTTTAAGTGCCTACAATCATTTGTCACATTTTGTAACACAGTTCTTTATTTACTGTGACAGGGTTATGTCTGCCCTGGTTTTGTAGATGATGATGAGCCTGTTCAGATTCAATGATGTTTTGGTAGACATCCGGTATGAATGTCATGGTTTGTCCCAAATGATACAAATTTTCATGGTTTGTCCCAAATGATACAAAATTTCATGGGAGGAAAAAGCTGCTATGTTCGCCAAGTGGCTCTGATCGCTCTCATGGCCCAGGTAGGTCAATACACTTTCTGCTATATTTTTTTGATGGAAGGAAATCTATCCTTTTTAGGAAATATTTTTTATATATTGGATGTCTTGACATTGAGCTAGATTTTACTTTCAAATCGTCGTCTCATACTATCAAAGTTGTCGAATTATTTCCACCTCCAAAATATCAACATACTCCTTCTACTTGACAATGTTGTCCCTTATGGTTGTTGCTTTATTGGAACATTCTCTTATCTCTTTAGGTTGGCTCCTATGTTCCAGCATCATCAGCAAAGTTACATGTCCTTGATGGGATCTACACTCGGATGGGTGCTTCTGACGGTATTCAGTTAGGGAGAAGCATTTTCCTTGAAGAATTGAGCGAGACTTCACACATACTTCACAGATATACAAAACATTCACTGGTTATACTCGATGAGCTTAGGAGAGGTACAATTACACATGATGGCATGACCAGTCTTGTAGGCACTCAAAATGTGACAATAAATATTATACTTGTTGATCCCTCCTACTTTCTTTTTCTTGTACATGTTGATCCTTTCTTGTTGTTGTAAATACAAGTATAATTGTCTTTACACTTGTCGTTTGAATTTGTTCTCAATGTCAAATGGTTGTGATGCAAATGTTTATGTGATTCATATACACAATTGGTATTTTTGTTCTGATATTGGAATTCTGAAACATTTGGAAATTATCCTACATTCCTAACTAACAAAAGCAATAACAGAGGATGATTGTTGGAATTGTTGTGATATCTAGTTGTTTTTTTCTTTCTGACAACAAGATAAGATGGATAAAGTCATAGTAATAATAGATTTTTTTGTGCCTCTTGATAGTTTTTTGATTAGTAAAATTATAACTTTTCATGGTATTTTGAATTATTATAATTGAATATTGTAATAGTATTGGTATTCTACTAACATTAAGAGAGGAGATAATGTAGCAAATTTTTTTTTTTTTGAAAAAATAATATAATTTACGGTGGTTCTAAACCGTCGCCATTTTTAATTAAATATATATATTATAAAACTACGGCGGTTACATCCATCGTTATTTTTTAATTAAAATATATTATGCAAATTATGGCGGTTAGAACTGTCACTATTTTACATTGAATATATATATATATTATAAATTATGACGGTTACAACCGTCGTAATAGTATATTGGAGGCAGTTCCAAAACCGTTGTGAATGTTACGACAGTTGGAGCGACAGTTTTACAAACCGTCGCAAAACAGCCTCGCGACACACGTTTCTACGACAAACGCGGAATCGTCGTGACTTGCAAATTACGACGGTTTTAACCGTCGTAATCTGGCAAAATAACCGTCACAATCTGCCAGTTTTCTTGTAGTGAACCCTATTTTGGCTAGACGACAGTTCGGATATTGTTTGAAGGACATACCAAACAATCTCTCCTTATCCCGTTTCTTCTTTCTTAATGGTGTTGATCATGTAGAAATGAAGAAAAGGATTGCTCACTCTTGGCATGCGGTTCATCGGAAAGAGAGAGGTCAATTGAGAAGACAACACCTTCCTCCTTCCGAATGTTATATTCAGTGGGTTCGATCTAGGGCTTCCAAGCTCAAGATGCCTTATCCACCTGAGGAGCCTATGTTTCCCATATTGCCATTGTCCGCTTTTCTACCTCCCGTTGATGAGAAGGTGGCTCTTCAAGAAGAGTTGGACAAGATGAAGAAAGAGAAAGAAGAATGGCTACTTGAGAAGACTACGATGCAAGAGCAACTGAAGGAGAAGGATGATCTCATTGAGTTACTTGAGTGGCGTGTCACGAAGAGGCCAAGAGAGGATTTATCTTCCTCTAGTACTCCATCTACTATTCCTCCTACATCTGGTGCTTGGAAGGCCATTGTCGACAAGTTGGTGAAAGATAAGGAAGATATGGAAGATCGGTACAAGAAAGAGATCAAGAGGATTCGCATGAAGTATTAGCCAGGATTCGGAACTTCTTCAGATATGATTCCCTAGGCCTAGTTTACTTTTTCTCTCCTGTATTAGGATTATTGATGTTTGTACTTCACTTGTAATCCTCACTTTGATCTTAATGAGAATGAGTTTTTAAGTATTTCAAAAATGTCTCTTTATGAATATTGCAAGTTATCTTATAGTCCTTTGAAATCTTTGCATTTGCATACGCATACCATGCATCATACCCGCATTTGTCTTGTTTTTTGAGTGTTCTCCAGGGTTCTTATGTTGTTTCTTGGTCTTCATTCAGTTCTCTTGTCAAGCTGACTCACCGATTTGATACTCGAGCTAATCGGAGAAGGGTGATGGAAACTTTATAACAAGAGAATCGCGAGCTGCGCGAAGAGGTTACTTATCTGAGGGAAAGCTTGGAAAGAGTTTCTGCTATGATGGAAAGTTTGGTGGCTGCTCAGAATCAGCCACCTCCTAATTCTCCTGTTCAGAATATTGTCATCTCCGAGATTGTTACCGCATCAATCCCTGTTGAGACTGTAATTTCTCCTCGCTATCGTATGCCTTCTAGCACACCTTGGGGCATGCCAGTTGATTTTATTCCTGCTGGTTATCGTCCTCCTCATCATCCTGAGACTGCTGCATTTAATACTTTCCCACCAGTGTGGACTACTCTTCCTCCAGTTATGACTACTACACCGCCTGTGGTAGACACTATTCCACATCATGATGAAATGATTTACCATGCTGAGCCTAGTGAAGGCGCTGGAGTGGCTGAAAGACTTGATGACTTCCAAGGACGCTTTGTTGAGATACAGAGGGAGATGAGAGCCTTGAAGCATAAGGATTTGTTCGGAAAAGATGCCTATGATCTTTGTCTGGTCCCTAATGTTAAAGTTCCTTACAAATTCAAGTTGCCTGAGTTTGAGAAATACAAAGGCAACACTTGTCCATTGAGCCATCTGACTATGTATGCTAGAAAGATGTCAGCTCAGACTGATAATGATAAGCTGCTGATTCATTATTTCCAGGACAGTTTGACCGGTGCACCCATGAGGTGGTATATGAGTCTGGATAATAGCCAAATCAAGACCTTCAATGATTTGGGAGAAGCTTTTGTGAGGCAGTACAAGTATAACGTTGATATGGTGCCAGATAGAGATCAGCTTCGTGCTATGTCCCAGAAGGACAAAGAGACTTTTAAAGAATATGCGCAGAGATGGCGCGAGCTGGTGTAACACGGTGGGAGAACTGACTTTAGTTATGTTGCGGATAGCAAGAGTCGCCACCGACTTTTATTTTATCCAAAGGAAAGGCATAAAAGAACAGGAAAGACCTTTTTAAAAGATTTTTGGGTCCGGGGGGGTAGGTTATGTAAAGGGAAGGTGTTAGCACCCTTTACATCCATGGTTATCCATGGGCTCTTAGTTACTTAGCTCACTTTGAATTGTTTTTGAAAAGGTGAAGTGTGTGAATAGAAATTTTCATAAGAGTTTGATAATGATCCATGTACGGATGCGTAAAAAACTTGTGTTTGAAAATTGTTTGAAATTGTGAAGTGTTTGAGAAATTTTTGAATAGTGAGAAAGTAACTATGAGGAACCTACCCTAAAGTTTAAGTCTTTCTGTTCTTTATCCTTTAAATGGTAAGACTATCCCTATTATTAAGGAATAGGTAGTCATTACCCTGGATGTATGGGACATGTGAAGGGTCATCTGTGTTTAGGCAACTGTAAGGTGTCTTTAGCAATTCGTAGGGACTTATCATCTTTTATTCGAAAGGGACAAGATCATTTACGAAGGCAACATCGAAGGGACTTGATCTTATAATCGTAAAGGGACTTAATGATATTTTAGAAGAAGGGACCTTGCTTTTAGACACCTTACTTGACCTTAAAAATAGGCAACATGAGAGGTAACCTTAGAAATGTGAGATGGCGATTAGAAATCGACTTACGTGTGTGAGTGTTTAATTTAAATTTATCTTATAATTAAAATGATCTAAATTTATTTTTAAATAGAATACATATTTGCACTCCCTAAATTACTAACCATAGCATAAAAATTAAATATTTAAATATTTACAAAATTACACCAAGAAGCAATTACATAATAATTATAATAAGCAAATTAAAATAAATAGCAAAAATAAATAATAAGCAAAAAATATAAATAAATAAGCAAAGATAATAAATAAACAATAAATAAATAAATAGGGGTTAGTAATAAATATAATTAAAAAATAAGGTTAGTAAAAATATTAAAAAATAAATAAAGTTAGTGAAATAATAATAATAATAAAATATATAAGATTAGTGAAGCAAAAATAAATAATAACATGATTAGTAACAATAATTAAAATAAATAAAACTAGCCAAAATATTATAAGAATAAGAGATTAACAATTTTTAATATAGACAATTATATTTAGAAATAAAAAGAAATATGAACCAATAATTATTTTAATTTACAAATTATTAAATTATTTTTATAATTACAAAATTTAATTATCATAAGTTAGATTATTTCTAAACAAAAAGTTCTAAAAAGTATTTTACACATTATATAAAGAAAAATAGGCTATAAGCATAGTATATAAAATATATTTGCATATTATAAAAAAAATAAGTCATAATTATATTTACAATAAATTAATTATATTAAAGATTAGATTAAATAAATATATACATGATAATTTATATTAAGAATTAGAAAATAAATAACTAGGGTTTTTTAATAAGTACTTAAAAAATAAATTGGGGCTTGTTTTAGAAAATATTTTTAGGATTTAGTTTAATATACAAAATTATTTTACCTAATATATATATATAATTTAATTACACAAATAAAAATTTAAATTGAGAAAACAAGAGTTTAGAAATTTTTTAGAAAATAATATTAGGAATTAGAACACATAATATATACATATTTTATAATATAGAAAATAATATGATAATATAATTTTAATTTATTTTAATATGAAATATTAATTAATTAGAAAGAAAATAAAGAAAAACATGAGAAAACAAAAAACCTGATGGGGCTGGGGTTTGAACCCAGTCCCCTATGCTTGCAACCAACAACACACACCACTGGGCTGCCCTCACGCGCGTGTCATTATAGGGAGAGAAAGTAGTTTTGTGCCTTGTCTGGAAAATCAGGAAAATAATAGAAATAAAAAGGCCTGGGGTGGTGTTGAACCCATGACCTTTGAATCACAAGCAAACACGCATGACCGCCTGGCTGGAAGAGCCTACCTGATAATTGAATGGCAAGAAATCATAATATATTAAGTTTGCTTTTAACCTGAAAAAATAGACAAAATAATGTATGAGACCAAGACTCGAACTCAGGTCCCATAGATTACACGCATAAGCCTCCTACCACTGGGCCAGCACAGCTGTGGTGATAAACAAACAGAGTCTTAAAATAATATTTTAAATCAAAAATTTGAATATGGACTCCGCGCCAAAACCAGTCGTCTCCTTCCTCAGGCCCTTCGAATTTTCCTGCGATTTCTTTACAGACTTACCTGCGATTTTTGAATTGCAGCAAAACCTACAAAATTCGAACAATGACAAAACAGCATGGTTTCATAAAATTGATCATTCCATTAAGTTTCTAACAAGTTTTCCAATCATCCCACGTTCTTAGAATCCATTTATATGGGCAGGATTACAAAACCCTAATTGAAGCCATAAACCCTAAGTATGGTGAATCACGATTCAGGCTATGGAACTTCACCAAACGGTCCAGAATCCATCTATAGCTATCAACAAACAAGATTATGTAAGCAAAATTCATTGAAAAGCAACACATTAATGGAATCGAAAAAATTATATTCAAGGTTAAAGTGAGCTCGGGTTGAACAATATGGTGCATATGGGATGCATATGAGTGATGATTTAGCTTCAACAATGTCCAAAGAACATCTCTATGTTCATACTTTACCTTCAAATGCCCTGGATTGAAGAATCCGAATATGAATTTTGGATGAATTTTTGAGGTTTGGAACTTACACTTTGAGGCAGCCAATTCGTGTATGAGTGATAGGGTTATGTTCAGTACTTATATGTGATTGAATTTAGGTCAAAAACTTGATTGATTGTGTACAAGATTTGATCCAAAAAGATTCACAATGATAAGCTTTGAATTTTCAATATTTTTGCATCAATGCTTTCTATTTCAAGCCATTCCATATAATTCTTGTATCAACTTGTTCCATGCTGACTTTATGATCTTCTAGAATCAATAATAAAATTAAATCTTCATATTTAATATTTTATTTAAATTTAAAATGATTTTAAGTATAAAAAATCATAATAAATTAATTAAATAAAATAAAAATTATGAAAATAATATGGAAATTTTGTGCATGATGTTGTTGTATGGGTTGGGTCATAATTTGGCAAGCCCATTTGGAAAGAATTGTTTTTAGACCTCCATTTTCATTATAAACCATCACAAAATTTCCCAACTTTGCAAGGGCATATCTCCCTCAATTTTAAAGGTATGAGGGTGTTATTGGACATTTTGGAAAGCTTGAAGAGTCCTCTAAACAACCCCATTGGTTTCAGGTCCATATCATTTGCCAATCTCAAGTTATGCCCTTTTGAAGTTGTTGACTTTTTGTTGACTTTTGAAATGACCTATAATGTCTTAGCTCATATCTTCCAAATGAAGAATTTTTGGGCTTGACTTGCAAGATCAAAGTTGTAGAGAATTCAATTTCATTCAAAATGAGATTTGAGTGGAGACTTGGTGATGAAGCATGTGAAAGTTATGGCTGGTCAAAGTTCAGTTGACTTTTACTGAGGAAACCCTAATTTAGAAACTCCTGATTCTTGATGATCTGGAATCTCCTTGATGAATCATGATCAACCCTTGATCAAATGATGAATTTTACTTCATATACTTGATGTTGGCAAAAAATCATGAAGTTTGACTTTGGTTTGAGCACAGTTGACCTCAGTTTGACTTTTTAACTACTTTGACTGATTTTGACTTATCTGATCATCTGACTGAGCAAACTTTTGAGAAAAGTCTTGGAACTTGTCATGGGGGTTCTTACATACATATAAGATGTTATGAAGCTCACTTGAAGTCTTGAAAGTCCATTTAGCCTGATTAAAGTCAAAACCCTAGTTTTGGATGCACTGCTTAGGAGGTGCATTGTTTGAGGGGATTGTCAACTCTTCTGACCAATTGTGAACTTTGTGAACCTTGTGAACCATCATAAAATGTCTTGTGAACCTCATGGGAGGTATTGTGAAGCTTGTGAACCTTGTGAACCTCATAAAGTGACTTGTAGACTTCATGAACCTCATGAAAGGTTTTGTAAGCATTGTGAACCTTGTGAACCTTGTGAACCTTCATGAAGTGACTTGTAGACTTCATGAACCTCATGAAAGGTCTTGTAAATGTTGAGAAGCTTGTGAACCTTGTGAACCTTCAAGAAGTGACTTGTAGACTTCATGAACCTCATGAAAGGTATTGAATGCATTGAGAAATTTGTGAACCTTGTGAACCTTCAAGAAGTGACTTGTAGACTTCATGAACCTCATGAAAGGTATTGAATGCATTGAGAAATTTGTGAACCTTGTGAACCTTCTTAGCACACAAAGTCTTGTATTATGTGGGCAAATTTTGGGGTGCAACAGCTGCCCCTGTTCAATTTTCTGAAACCTGAGGGGTTAGATTGGTATGTTTGCCAGTCGTGACCTGGAAGGTTGAAGGGGATTGAACACAAAAGCCCAAAAATTTGCACTCATCAGTGCATGGCTGGTTGAATATGATTGAGTGGGCTTAAAGATGCCACTTGGAAGAACTGGGGATGGGCTTAAAGATGCCATCTAAAGTATCAGAATATGATGATGTCTTTATGTTGATACTGGATATCAGTACTAGATCTTTGTATAGGCCGTCTCTGAATCATTTATGCAACATGATTTGAATTGTTGGATGGACTAGTAGAAATAAATCTTGTGATGATTATCTCTTCTGGAAATATTTTGGATTAGGGAATGGATCTTTGTACAGACCATTTGCCTATTCTTCAAGGGCCAAAAGAACGTCAGGATTTGTTCTTAAGGATCAAAAGAACGTCAGGATTTGTTCTTCTGAGTAAGATGTCTTGAACAAGTAGCCAAAAGAGCGTCAGGATTTGCTCTTAATGATCAAAAGAACGTCAGGATTAGTTCCTCTGAAAATGTCTTGAACAAGTAGCCAAAAGAGCGTCAGGATTTGCTCTTAATGATCAAAAGAACGTCAGGATTAGTTCCTCTGAAAATGTCTTGAACAATGGGTTAAAAGAGCGTCAGGATTTGCTCTTGAGGATCAAAAGAACGTCAGGATTAGTTCCCCTGAAATACGTCTTGGAGGATGAAGCAGTCCAGAAGCAATGATGATAGCTGTCAAGAGGATGGAGCAATCTTGAGGTAATGATATGATTTCAGGAGACTGGAGTAATCCTGATGTAATAATATGATATGCTTTCAGGAGACTGGAGTAATCCTGATGTAATAATATGATATGCTTTCAGGAGACTGGAGTAATCCTGATGTAACAGCATGTCTTCAGGAGGATAGAGCAGTCCTGATGAGATTATAAGCTTTCAGGAGGATGAAGCAGTCCTGAGAGATTGATGATATGCTTTCAGAAGACTGGAGTAATCCTGATGTAACAGCATGTCTTCAGGAGGATAAAGCAGTCCTGAGGATCATAAATTTCTTTGTTGGATAATTTACCTGAAACCAAGGTAACATTCTGTATAATAATATTAGTTTATGCTTTATGTATGCATGTATAATATGATGCACTTAGATAATGTACTATGTATCTATGGATATGTATGTTATGGTATGATGTAAATGATGTATGTATGATATGATACTGCCGGAAGCGCCTGGATATCCTCGTACAACAACTGCTGGCCAAGGAAAATAAATCCTGATTCATTGTTGAAGAATATATTATACATAACCTTCCGTATGCTGGTGATAGTAGGGTATAGATAACCTCCCGTATGCTGGGGATAACAGGGTATATATAACCTCCCGTCTGCTGGGGATAGCAAGGTATATATAACCTCCCGTCTGCGTTTGATAGTAGGGTAGATATAGCATCCCGTCTTCGTTCGTCGTACCCTTATTGGAAAGTAAATTCCCGAATATCCGTATGAGGATAAAAGAGATGGATATAAATTCCAGGGGAGATGAGACTTTATGAAGATGGATTCGTCCTACTGAGGGTTTTGTAGTTTTCTTGTAAAGAGAAACCGGCGAAGCTTCGTTGAAATCCTTCCCTCGTTCGTCTTTAGTAAATACTATTACTGCATTTTTATGCATTTTTGGTAAACATCAATCATATTAAAAGCATACATGCATTCAAACACAACCAATGGACGTTTCGCTTATGTAAATAGGGTAAAAGTAAATCTGGATTCAAAAGATGGAATTTATTTATATCAAAAAGTGACCCATACACGGGTAAGTTTGTACAAGGAGACATAAACCCAAGTAAGAGGATTTTGTCATAAAGTTTTTACAAAACAGAGAAAATCAGCTATGTGGGAAACAATCCTATTGAGTTTCAATTCTACTATTGCCATTCAAGTATCTCATCTTCTTGCTGTTGAGACGAAAATGATTGGATTGAGCTTTATCTGTTCGAGCTTGAGTAAGTAGTACAACTGGTTGCAGTTTTATGAGTGATCCAAACGAGACATAGTCATACGCTTTAATCCCTAACTTTTGCCTGGATTGCCCTTTCAGGTTTTCAATCCACCGGGATACCCTTTTTTGCCCAAGCCTCCTTTTCAGGTTTTCGACTTGCCGGGTGTACATCTTTTTATATATATCCCTAATTTTTGCCCAAACCCTTTTGGTTTGCCGGGATGCCCTTATTTTTGCCTAGGCCTGTCAACCTAGCGGGTCTCTTTTTATGCGTAGTATTTTTTAACTATGTTTGCGTTTACAGGCTGTGGGAAGTCTTCACCATCCATTGTAGTAAGTATCATGGCACCTCCTGAGAACACTGTCTTGACTACAAATGGTCCTTCATATGTTGGAGTCCACTTGCCCCTAGGATCACCTTGTGGTAATATGATACGCTTGATTACCAAGTCACCAGCCTGATATACCTTTGGCTTAACCTTCTTGTTAAAAGCTTTGATCATTCGTTTTTGGTACATCTGGCCATGACAAACTGCTGCTAACCTCTTCTCATCAATCAAATTTATCTGGTCAAGTCGGGTCTGAATCCACTCATCTTCGTCCAAGCCTGCATCCTTCATAATTCTTAAGGAGGGAATCTGAACTTCAATGGGTAGAAATGCTTCCATACCATAGACTAAGGAGAATGGGGTTGCCCCTGTTGAAGTACATATTGTAGTACGATAACCATGAAGAGCAAATGGTAACATCTCATGCCAATCCTTGTAAGTAACAGTCATCTTCTGTACAATCTTCTTAATGTTCTTATTAGCAGCTTCAACTGCCCCATTCATCTTTGGACGATATGGAGAAGAGTTGTGATGCTTAATCTTGAACTGCGTGCAGAGATCAGTAATCATAGTGTTGTTCAGATTAGAGCCATTGTCAGTGATAATCCTTTCAGGGATGCCATACCT
Source organism: Lathyrus aphaca (assembly GCA_963966055.1). Taxonomy (NCBI): domain Eukaryota; kingdom Viridiplantae; phylum Streptophyta; class Magnoliopsida; order Fabales; family Fabaceae; genus Lathyrus; species Lathyrus aphaca. Next base: position 64,150,722 of record OZ014525.1, on the reverse strand, counting down.
ACATATGAGATTATTCTTAATGAACCGAGCCACAACATTCTTAGTAACAGATGCAAATGAAGCTGCCTCTACCCACTTCGTGAAGTAATCAATAGCAACCAGGATGAAACGATGCCCATTAGAAGCAGTAGGCTTGATCTCACCAATCATATCAATGCCCCACATGGCAAAGGGCCAAGGAGCAGTCAACACATTCAAGGGTGATGGAGGTACATGGACTTTATCAGCATAGATTTGACACTTATGACAAGTTCTGGAGTGTTGATAGCAGTCAGCTTCCATGGTAGACCAATAGTAACCTGCTCTCAATATCTTCTTTGCCATAGTATGACCACTAGAATGAGTGCCAAAGATCCCATCATGCATATCTTCCATAATCTCAGTTGCTTCTTTCTTATCCACACAACGAAGCAACGTTGAATCATGATTGCGCTTGTACAAAATGCCATTACTCAAAAAGAACTTGGCAGAGAACCTTCTCAGAAACTTCCTATCTTTGACAGATGCCCCTTCAGGGAACTCCTGAGCTTCAAGATATCTTTTTACTTCATAGAACCAAGGCTTCTCCTCTGCCCCTTCTGTATCAATCTCATTGCAATATGCAGGTTTTTCAAATCTGTCAATAGTAATCTTGGGAGCTTCATCATCCCAACTGATCTCAAACATTGATGCCATAGTAGCTAATGCATCTGCCAACTGGTTCTCTCTTCGTGGAATGTGTCCAAAGGTAATCTCTTTGAAATGTGGGATCAAAGACAACACATGCTCTCTGTAAGGAATGAGGTTATCATGCTTGGTATCCCAATCTCCTTTAATCTGACTTACTACCAAGGCTGAATCTCCATACACATCAAGGAACTGAATCTTCATATCAATAGCAGCTTTAATACCCAGGATACATGTCTCATACTCAGCCATGTTATTGGTACAATGGAAACAAAGTCTGGCAGTAATCGGGGTATGACAACCTTCAGGGGAACTAATCACAACACCAACACCATTACCAAGTGCATTAGAGGCACCATCAAAAACCATAGTCCATCGGGATCCTTGTTCAGGTCCGTCATATTGTCCAGGTTCTTTGGTAATAATCATAATGTCTTCATCAGGGAACTCAAAATTCATTGACTGATAATCATCCACTGCTTGATGAGCCAAATGATCAGCAACAATACTTCCTTTAATGGCTTTCTGAGTCATATTCTGTCAAGATCATTTGCCATCTTGCAATTCTTCCGGAGAGAGCAGGTTTCTCAAATATGTACTTGATTGGATCCATCTTTGAAATCAACAAGGTAGTATGGGTCAACATATACTGTCTTAGTCGGCGAGCGGCCCATGCCAAAGCGCAGCAAGTTTTCTCGAGCAGTGAGTATCTTGTTTCGCAGTCGGTAAACTTTTTGCTAAGGTAGTATATTGCCTGCTCTTTTCGACCAGACTCGTCATGTTGCCCCAACACACACCCCATTGAGTTGTCTAACACTGTTAAGTACATAATCAAGGGTCTTCCATCAACTGGTGGCATCAAAATTGGTGGTTCTAGCAGGTATCTCTTGATTTCATCAAAGGCAGTCTGGCACTCATCATTCCATTCCATCACCTGATCTTTCTTCAACAACTTGAAGATTGGCTCACAGATGGTAGTTAATTGGGAAATAAATCTTGCAATGTAATTCAATCGTCCCAAGAAACCTCTAACCTCCTTCTCAGTACGGGGAGCTGGCATCTCTCGTATAGCTTTCACTTTTGCAGGATCCACTTCAATACCTTTTCCACTGACAATGAAACCCAGGAGTTTACCAGATCTAACTCCAAAAGTACACTTGTTTGGATTCAATCTCAACTTGTATTTCTTCCACCTCTCAAACAACTTGTGTAGATGATCAAGATGTTGCTCTTCATTCTGACACCTGGCTATCATATCATCCACATACACCTCTATCTCATGATGAATCATATCATGAAACAAAGCCACCATAGCACGCTGATATGTTGCCCCTGCATTCTTCAAACCAAATGGCATTACCTTATAGCAAAAGGTGCCCCACTGTGTCACAAATGTTGTCTTCTCCATATCTTCAGGTGCCATCTTGATTTGATTGTAACCAGAGAAACCATCCATAAAAGAGAATACCTTATGCTGAGCAGTGTTGTCTACCAGAATATCAATATGAGGGAGTGGAAAGTCATCTTTAGGGCTAGCTTTGTTCAAATCTCTGTAGTCTACACACATACGTACCTTACCATCTTTCTTAGGAACTGGTACCACATTTGCAACCCACTGAGGATAAGAAGTCACTGCTAAGAACCCTGCATTGAACTGTTTCATTACCTCTGCCTTGATCTTTTCTGACATTTCAGGACGCATACGACGAACCTTCTGCTTCTTTGGACGACAATCTTCTTTCACCGGCAACCGGTGAACCACAATGTCTGTATCCAACCCTGGCATATCTTCATAAGACCAAGCAAAGATCTCCACATAGTTACGGAACATCTGAATCAATATGCTCTTGACACTGTCCTCTAAATCAGCCCCTATCTTGACCTCTTTCCTGTTTTCTTCAGTTCCCAGATTCACAACTTCGACTGGCTCTTCATGTGGCAGTATGGCTTTCTCTTCTTGTTGTAACAACCTAGCAAGCTCTACAGGTATTTCACAATCGTCCTCATTTCCGTCTTCAGTTTGATAGATCGGATTCTCGAAATTATAATTGGCAATAGTAGAACTGTTATCAACAGGATCCAGAGTGGATGAGGATCTGCATTTTAGTGATGTGGGTGTGTGTAAGAACACATAGCTGATAAAACAAAATAAAAGAAAAAAGAAAGACAAGGAACACAATATTTACGAAAACGAAACGTCCACTGATTTTATTGAATGAAGTATGCAAATGAAATGACAGCCCGTAACAAGCACACCATTGTGCCTCGGGTAAGGCACATGGCTTGAAAGTTTTATTGTTCAAGAAATTACAAATTTAAAATATAACAACACAGTAATAGTATTTACTCCTGACTAAAGGAGATAGGGATAACATCTTCAGCTTTCCAATTATTGAGTCCAGCACCCACAGTAGGAAAAATCCATGCATCCAAGTTGTAGTCTTTATCTTGATCTCCCACAGCATTAATCTGGTCCTTCACAACCCCTTGATTAGTGACACGGGCAGCACGAGCATGACGAACAGCCTTCTGGGACTCTGCAGTGAAACCCAAACCAAACTTGTCAGACTTGTATGGAATATCAGGAAGCTGACCCCAAATAGTACAACCACCTTCATCCACCACAGCTCTAACATCATTGAGGGAGGCCATTGCCATTGTTGGAGGCTTTCTGGTGACCACAGGGACTTTCTTCACAACCGGAGGAGCTACATAATCATTAACAACCCAGGGAACCACTTCAAATGTCTGACACGGAGTCTCAATGTATTCACCTTCCATTTCCAGATACTTGAAGGTATTCACATGGCTGACAAAGTATTCTTCTTCTCCATAGACAGTAACGACCTTTCCATCCACCGGATATCTCAACTTTTGGTGCAATGTAGAGGTTACAGCACCTGCCCCATGGATCCAGGGACGACCAAGCAGACAAGAGTACGAAGGACGAATATCCATCACAAAAAATGTAGCAGTAAACACCTGGGAGCCAACTTTGATTGGAAGATCAATTTCCCCATGCACTACTCTTCTAGAACCATCAAAAGCCTTCACCACAATATTACTGGGCTTCAGCACAGCATCTTCAGGGCTTAGCTTGTTTAGGACTTCCTTAGGCAACACATTCAAAGAGGAACCATTGTCTATCAGCACATGTGACAGGGTAGTGCCCCTGCATTCAATTGAAATATGCAAGGCCCTGTTATGATCCCTCTTGGCAGGGGTCAAATCAGCATCAGAAAACCCTAACCCATTGTCATAGGTCAGGTGAGCAACACAGTTCTCAAATTGGTCAACAGAGATTGCACTGGGTACATGAGCAGTCTTCAGAAACTTGATCAAGGACTTGGCATGAGCCTCAGAACATAACAACAAGGATAGCATAGAAATCTTTGAAGGAGTATGCCCCAACTGATCAACAATGTCATAATCACTTTTGCGAATGATTTTCAATACTTCCTCCATCTGTTTAGAGAGGTCGTCAGCAGTTGGCACATCAGTAGATACAGGCTCAATAACAGGACCTTTTCCCCGAGCATCAGTGGTGGAAGTAGTAGCAGGAGTAACTGCATTCTTAGAAGCAACTGGAGGAGAGAAGACTCTTCCACTACGAGTGATCTTGCTGGATCCAGCAATATTATCAATGTCAGCAGGTACATCAGCTACAGGCTCTTGCTTAACACCATGGATGTAAACATCAGACCCATAGTGCCAAGGCACAGCTTTGTCAGACGTATATGGGATAGGACCAGGAGTAGTAATGACCACAGGAGCTACTCTGGCTTCAGCAACGACCTTCACAGGACCTTCAGCAGTAATCTTGATTGGACCTTGATGAGTGATTTTAATGGGACCCTTTGAAGTGATTCTTATTGGTACTTTGTTAACCATGTCAACCTCTTCAATCTTCCTGCCCTAAGTCAGATGATCCACCATACTTTCTACAGACGACGGAGTCCTCTCAAACATTATAGTATACTTATCCATGAGACGTTGAATTCCATCTCTCAATATGAAGCAACTATCCGGCTTATAGGTACAATACAAACAATCTTCAAGACAACCTGGAAAGATCCCAGCTTGTACTAACCTCTTTTTGATAACAGACAGTGGTGTGGTCAACTCCATAACTGAATAGACATGTAGATCTTCATCAATAGCATTGACAGTCTTCTCGTGATTTGGCATTGGAGCAGTAATCACATTGGGAGTACCCGGAGGATCAAATTCAATTTCTCCAGCATCAATCATATCTTGAATTTTATTCTTCAAGATCCAGCAGTTATTAGTATCATGCCCCTGACAGTTTGAATGGTATGCACACCGTGCATTGGGATTGTACCTGGGAGAGGTAACATTAGGATTCTGAGGAGCCTCTTTCAAAGTAATAAGTTCAGCCTTCAACAAGTGTTGCAATGCCTGAGCCATTGACATGTTGATCTTCGTGAACTGTCTTCTAGCCCTCTGTTGGTTGCCCTGTGGCTGCTCTGTTGTTGCAGGAGTTGGATTTGAAATATGAACTGCATTAACAGACTGATGCCTTCTGTTACGATCAGGCTGACCATAAACAACATTAGATTCTTTCTTCCCAGTGGGAGGCTTCTTTGCAGCACCTGATGAGGAAGCACCCACTTGGATCTTACCATTCTTTATACCATTTTCAACGCGCTCTCCTGTCATGATCAACTCAGTGAAGCCAGATGATGAGCTTCCAATGAGATGACTGTAGAACGGACCATTCAGCGTACACATGAACATATCAACCAGCTCCCTGTCAGTCAAAGGGGGTTGAACTCTTCCAGCTAAATCTCTCCACTTCTGAGCATACTCTTTAAAACTTTCCTTGGCACCCATTGACATGCTCTGAAGTTGCATGCGAGTGGGGGCTAAGTCAGCATTGTATTGGTACTGCTTATAGAAAGCTTCAGCAAGATCATTCCAGTCTCTGATATTGACACTCTCCAACTGATAATACCACTCCAACTGAGCTCCCGATAAGCTCTCTTGAAAAAAGTGGATCCACAACTTCTTATCAGCAGTGTGGGGTTGAATTCTTCTGACATAGGACCTCAGATGCAGTTTGGGACAAGAGACCCCATCGTAGACAACAAATGTAGGAACCTTGAACCCAATGGGTATGACTACCCCAGATATCAGACTCAAATCCTCAAAATCCAGCCCAGATGACTTCTGCAATTCCATAGCATCCATTCTATCCACCAGCATCTTGAATTTGTCTTCATTAGGCTCATGGTAGTAATTAGCCTCAGAATCAGAGTCCCCCATAGTATGGTGGAGACTGCCTACCTCTTGCTCAAATTCCTCAGATTCATAGTCTTCAGCTGGTTCCTTGGTCTTGGCAAGACCTTTGAACCTTCTTCCCATGTTGATCAAACCAGCAGACCTTCTAGTCTTCTTAGTCTTCTTGGCCAGCAGTGCCTTCAATTCATCCTGCCCCTTGGACAGGTTCAAGATCAGCTCTTGGAACTGTGCATTTTGTGCCTGGAGATCCTTAACTGATTGTTCAAGAGCCATTGCTGAAATAAACAGCGAGAAGATGAGAAACCTGTGCACAATTATAAACCTGTGATACAATGAAATGATATGGGAATGCATATGCAATGTTTTCAAGGACCGCAGGATTTAAATTTGCTTAAACAAACACGAAAGTAAACTTTTATTAGTAATAACTTTGTTTTGCCTTTTAGGCTTACAAAAATGAAAATGAAATAAGTACAAAAGATGGGGTTTTAAGTCTCCCATGGACGCTTCCTCTTTGTGTTGAGGTATGAGTTGAGGTTTCGTTCCTCATGAAGTTGCTTTGTTAGTTCTAGGATTCTTGCTTGGCTTGCTTTGTAATGATCCTCGAAAGTATCCCTTTGCTCCTTCAATTGGATCCATGATCTCTGCAAGTCTTCCATATCAGTAGGCATGTCTGGGTGAAGGATGGTATAAGCTGTGTCTCCTTCAGCAACAGGTTCCATGGTAACTGGTAGGACGGCAGGATATGGCATCATGAGAGTCTGAGCACGAGATCGCACCCATCGGAGATAAGCCTCCATAGGAATAGTGTACTTAGGCTCCAGTGTCTTGCTGTCAATCCTGTTTACCTTTCCCCAAGCTCGTATGAATCTCTGACGGTAACCCTGAAGATCGTTGTCATAATCAAACACAATGCCCTGAATCAACATGTCATGTGGACCATCGCTCTGGGCGTAACCAAACTGTCGTAAAGCTAGAGAGGGGTTGTAGGTGATGCCTCCTCTTATGCCTAGAAGTGGCACATTAGGGAACTCCCCACAACGGTCAATGATGGTGACGTTCTCCATAGATCTGGAGCACCAATGGATATCTGAGTGAGAAAGTGACATGATCCTCTTGGACCATCTGAACCCTTGCTCATTCTTCGTTACTGAGCGAGGAAGGTGAGAAATAAACCACCTAGAAAGCAAAGGTATGCAGCACATCAAAGTTCCTCTTCCCCTTGTAGTACGGGTATGAAGAGAATGTAGGATGTCTCCAAGCAATGTAGGCACTGGATTGTGACTCAGGAAAATGTTGATGGCATGAACATCTATGAACTGATCTGGATTGGGGAACAATACTAAGCCATATATCAGCAGGGCTAAGACCTCCTCAAAAGCATCATAGCTCATGGCCTTCAAGAACATTTGAGCCTTATCCATTAGCACCTTGGCAAGAATACCCTTGACTCCGCTTCTCGTTTCTAGAACAATATCAGACTTCTTCAGATGTAGGGCTGCAACAATGATCTCTGGTTTGAGCTCCTTCTCCAAGCCTGTGAAGGGTCTTTGATCCAGAACAGGTATACCCAGAAGTTTAGAGAACTCCTCCATGGTTGGAACCAGCTGATAATCAGGGAATGTAAATCAATGGTGCTTAGGGTCAAAGAACTGAAACAACACACTCATCATGTCTTCATTGAACCCTGAAGTGACTAGATCCAATAGGTGACCATGTCTCTTGATGAACTGGGAATGATCAGGCACTTGAGAAACCAACTCTTTAAGCTTAGCAGGTATGCCCACAAAGTTGATCCTGATGGTGTTTCTACGAGCAGAAGCCATGACCTGCAACAAAGAACAAAGATAAATCCTTTGGTCCTTGAAATGGTTAGTGAAAATGCTATGCTTATGATGCATGATGATGTCATGATGTTATGTTAAATCACAAACATGTGGCACACACAAACAAGTCACACCATAGCCCTAGGTTTAAGGCTTACATGAGGTTTAAGGTAGGTACCCTCCCCTGAGTTTAGATGGTTCATCCTGTCCTACAAAAGTAACCGGGTTCTGAGGGATCTCAATATCATTGATCCTTCACAAGGGTGGTTGTTCAGAAGGCAATTTACTTGCCAACCAAAACCCTCCAAGTTCAAGATCTCAATGAGCGTAGTATCGAGTGTCAACCAACTTCAGTCTGCACCAAAGCCGGTTACCTCACTACTTTCTAAAGGCAAAGATGAGTTAACTAGGGTTCTAAAAGTTAGTTAGTGCATTGACAACATATGGCAGCCTCATATTATCCTCAACTTGACTTAAGGAACATAAGCACCAACCAAGAAGTCGCACTAACCATGGCCACCAGATCAACCGTATCGATATACGTCGTACAGTTTCCTTGGTCTATTGCCATTTACCTAAGGTACACTAGATCCGGGTTAGGACCTTTCACACATAAGAGCACCCCAATAAGATAATATAAAGCAAACAAGGCAAACAATTTAAAGTGATCTTAATTCCTAAGGGTACCCCTCTTAAATAAAAATCCCCAGCAGAGTCGCCAGTTCTGTAACACGGTGGGAGAACTGACTTTAGTTATGTTGCGGATAGCAAGAGTCGCCACCGACTTTTATTTTATCCAAAGGAAAGGCCTAAAAGAACAGGAAAGACCTTTTTAAAAGATTTTTGGGTCCGGGGGGGTAGGTTATGTAAAGGGAAGGTGTTAGCACCCTTTACATCCATGGTTATCCATGGGCTCTTAGTTACTTAGCTCACTTTGAATTGTTTTTGAAAAGGTGAAGTGTGTGAATAGAAATTTTCATAAGAGTTTGATAATGATCCATGTACGGATGCGTAAAAAACTTGTGTTTGAAAATTGTTTGAAATTGTGAAGTGTTTGAGAAATTTTTGAATAGTGAGCAAGTAACTATGAGGAACCTACCCTAAAGTTTAAGTCTTTCTGTTCTTTATCCTTTAAATGGTAAGACTATCCCTATTATTAAGGAATAGGTAGTCATTACCCTGGATGTATGGGACATGTGAAGGGTCATCTGTGTTTAGGCAACTGTAAGGTGTCTTTAGCAATTCGTAGGGACTTATCATCTTTTATTCGAAAGGGACAAGATCATTTACGAAGGCAACATCGAAGGGACTTGATCTTATAATCGTAAAGGGACTTTATGATATTTTAGAAGAAGGGACCTTGCTTTTAGACACCTTACTTGACCTTAAAAATAGGCAACATGAGAGGTAACCTTAGAAATGTGAGATGGCGATTAGAAATCGACTTACGTGTGTGAGTGTTTAATTTAAATTTATCTTATAATTAAAATGATCTAAATTTATTTTTAAATAGAATACATATTTGCACTCCCTAAATTACTAACCATAGCATAAAAATTAAATATTTAAATATTTACAAAATTACACCAAGAAGCAATTACATAATAATTATAATAAGCAAATTAAAATAAATAGCAAAAATAAATAATAAGCAAAAAATATAAATAAATAAGCAAAGATAATAAATAAACAATAAATAAATAAATAGGGGTTAGTAATAAATATAATTAAAAAATAAGGTTAGTAAAAATATTAAAAAATAAATAAAGTTAGTGAAATAATAATAATAATAAAATATATAAGATTAGTGAAGCAAAAATAAATAATAACATGATTAGTAACAATAATTAAAATAAATAAAACTAGCCAAAATATTATAAGAATAAGAGATTAACAATTTTTAATATAGACAATTATATTTAGAAATAAAAAGAAATATGAACCAATAATTATTTTAATTTACAAATTATTAAATTATTTTTATAATTACAAAATTTAATTATCATAAGTTAGATTATTTCTAAACAAAAAGTTCTAAAAAGTATTTTACACATTATATAAAGAAAAATAGGCTATAAGCATAGTATATAAAATATATTTGCATATTATAAAAAAAATAAGTCATAATTATATTTACAATAAATTAATTATATTAAAGATTAGATTAAATAAATATATACATGATAATTTATATTAAGAATTAGAAAATAAATAACTAGGGTTTTTTAATAAGTACTTAAAAAATAAATTGGGGCTTGTTTTAGAAAATATTTTTAGGATTTAGTTTAATATACAAAATTATTTTACCTAATATATATATATAATTTAATTACACAAATAAAAATTTAAATTGAGAAAACAAGAGTTTAGAAATTTTTTAGAAAATAATATTAGGAATTAGAACACATAATATATACATATTTTATAATATAGAAAATAATAGGATAATATAATTTTAATTTATTTTAATATGAAATATTAATTAATTAGAAAGAAAATAAAGAAAAACATGAGAAAACAAAAAACCTGGGGGCTGGGGTTTGAACCCAGTCCCCTATGCTTGCAACCAACAACACACACCACTGGGCTGCCCTCACGCGCGTGTCATCATAGGGAGAGAAAGTAGTTTTGTGCCTTGTCTGGAAAATCAGGAAAATAATAGAAATAAAAAGGCCTGGGGTGGTGTTGAACCCAGGACCTTTGAATCACAAGCAAACACGCATGACCGCCTGGCTGGAAGAGCCTACCTGATAATTGAATGGCAAGAAATCATAATATATTAAGTTTGCTTTTAACCTGAAAAAATAGACAAAATAATGTATGAGACCAAGACTCGAACTCAGGTCCCATAGATTACACGCATAAGCCTCCTACCACTGGGCCAACACAGCTGTGGTGATAAACAAACAGAGTCTTAAAATAATATTTTAAATCAAAAATTTGAATATGGACTCCGCGCCAAAACCAGTCGTCTCCTTCCTCAGGCCCTTCGAATTTTCCTGCGATTTCTTATACAGACTTACCTGCGATTTTTGAATTGCAGCAAAACCTACAAAATTCGAACAATGACAAAACAGCATGGTTTCATAAAATTGATCATTCCATTAAGTTTCTAACAAGTTTTCCAATCATCCCACGTTCTTAGAATCCATTTATATGGGCAGGATTACAAAACCCTAATTGAAGCCATAAACCCTAAGTATGGTGAATCACGATTCAGGCTATGGAACTTCACCAAACGGTCCAGAATCCATCTATAGCTATCAATAAACAAGATTATGTAAGCAAAATTCATTGAAAAGCAACACATTAATGGAATCGAAAAAATTATATTCAAGGTTAAAGTGAGCTCGGGTTGAACAATATGGTGCATATGGGATGCATATGAGTGATGATTTAGCTTCAACAATGTCCAAAGAACATCTCTATGTTCATACTTTACCTTCAAATGCCCTGGATTGAAGAATCCGAATATGAATTTTGGATGAATTTTTGAGGTTTGGAACTTACACTTTGAGGCAGCCAATTCGTGTATGAGTGATAGGGTTATGTTCAGTACTTATATGTGATTGAATTTAGGTCAAAAACTTGATTGATTGTGTACAAGATTTGATCCAAAAAGATTCACAATGATAAGCTTTGAATTTTCAATATTTTTGCATCAATGCTTTCTATTTCAAGCCATTCCATATAATTCTTGTATCAACTTGTTCCATGCTGACTTTATGATCTTCTAGAATCAATAATAAAATTAAATCTTCATATTTAATATTTTATTTAAATTTAAAATGATTTTAAGTATAAAAAATCATAATAAATTAATTAAATAAAATAAAAATTATGAAAATAATATGGAAATTTTGTGCATGATGTTGTTGTATGGGTTGGGTCATAATTTGGCAAGCCCATTTGGAAAGAATTGTTTTTAGACCTCCATTTTCATTATAAACCATCACAAAATTTCCCAACTTTGCAAGGGCATATCTCCCTCAATTTTAAAGGTATGAGGGTGTTCTTGGACATTTTGGAAATCTTGAAGAGTCCTCTAAACAACCCCATTGGTTTCAGGTCCATATCATTTGCCAATCTCAAGTTATGCCCTTTTGAAGTTGTTGACTTTTTGTTGACTTTTGAAATGACCTATAATGTCTTAGCTCATATCTTCCAAATGAAGAATTTTTGGGCTTGACTTGCAAGATAAAAGTTGTAGAGAATTCAATTTCCTTCAAAATGAGCTTTGAGTGGAGACTTGGTGATGAAGCATGTGAAAGTTATGGCTGGTCAAAGTTCAGTTGACTTTTACTGAGGAAACCCTAATTTAGAAACTCCTGATTCTTGATGATCTGTTATCTCCTTGATGAATCATGATCAACCCTTGATCAAATGATGAATTTTACTTCATATACTTGATGTTGGCAAAAAATCATGAAGTTTGACTTTGGTTTGACCACAGTTGACCTCAGTTTGACTTTTTAACTGCTTTGACTGATTTTGACTTATCTGATCATCTGACTGAGCAAACTTTTGAGAAAAGTCTTGGAACTTGTCATGGGGGTTCTTACATACATATAAGATGTTATGAAGCTCACTTGAAGTCTTGAAAGTCCATTTAGCCTGATTAAAGTCAAAACCCTAGTTTTGGATGCACTGCTTAGGAGGTGCATTGTTTGAGGGGATTGTCAACTCTTCTGACCAATTGTGAACTTTGTGAACCTTGTGAACCATCATAAAATGTCTTGTGAACCTCATGGGAGGTATTGTGAAGCTTGTGAACCTTGTGAACCTCATAAAGTGACTTGTAGACTTCATGAACCTCATGAAAGGTTTTGTAAGCATTGTGAACCTTGTGAACCTTGTGAACCTTCATGAAGTGACTTGTAGACTTCATGAACCTCATGAAAGGTCTTGTAAATGTTGAGAAGCTTGTGAACCTTGTGAACCTTCAAGAAGTGACTTGTAGACTTCATGAACCTCATGAAAGGTATTGAATGCATTGAGAAATTTGTGAACCTTGTGAACCTTCAAGAAGTGACTTGTAGACTTCATGAACCTCATGAAAGGTATTGAATGCATTGAGAAATTTGTGAACCTTGTGAACCTTCTTAGCACACAAAGTCTTGTATTATGAGGGCAAATTTTGGGGTGCAACAGCTGGCAGCCCAGATTGTTCCTCCGCTGGAAGAAAAAGAAATGACGAAGATCTTCTTGAAGAATTTGGGTTCTTTTTATTATGAGAGGATGATAGCAAGCGCTCCTTCTGATTTCACTGAAATGGTGAGTATGGGGATGCGTTTAGAAGAAGGTGTTCGTGAGGGACGGTTGAGTCAAGAGAATAGCAGTGGCTCAAGCTCTAGAAGGTTCAACTTTGGAAAAAAGAAAGAAAATGAGACTAATGCAGTATCTCGTGAAAGTTATAGAAGACCTCATAGTCGTGGGAATCACTATTTGCAGCATGTAGCTTCTGTAACTCCGATGATTAATGTGGCTCCAACTGTGCCAGCAATTCCAAAGTACCAACCTCGTTATCAACAACCTTCTGTGCAACAAGGTGGTAATCAACAGGCTCGGGCTAAGCCGAGTTTTGATCCTATTCCGATGTCGTATGCGGACTTGCTTCCATCTTTGATTGCAAAGAATCTTGTGCAAACACGTCCTCCACCTCCAGTTCCAGAGACTATCCCATGGTGGTATAAGCCAGAGGCTCGCTGTGCTTTTCATCAAGGTGCTCCGGGACATGATGTTGAGAATTGTTATCCATTGAAGTTTGAAGTACAGAAGTTGATAAGGAACAATGTTCTGTATTTTAATGATGTTAATCCAAATGTGCAGAAAAATCCGTTGCCGAAGCATGGTAATGCGTCTGTGAATATGGTTGATGGTTGTCCTGGTTTGTTCAAGATCTATGAAGTCTGTCATATTCGAAGGTCTTTAGTTGAGATGCATGCTTTCTTAAGTGAATATCACGATATTAATCACGATTATGCTGGATGTTGTATTTGCTCGGTGAATCCTCGTGGTTGCGTGATTGTTAAGAGAGATATTCAAAAGATGATGGATGATAAATTGATTGAAGTGACAGCAAAAAGAGATGAATATGAAAATGAAGTGAATGTTATTATGCTTCAGTTCAATCTTCCTGAGAGAGTTGTTCCTGAGAGAGTGGTTATTTCTTTTGATAGTCGCAAAAATGCTGTTACTCCATTGGTGATTAATGTGCCTAGTCCAGTGCCATATGAGTCTGATAAAGTTGTTCCATACCGGTATAATGCTACGATGATAGAAAATGGTAGGGAAGTTCCTATTCCTACTCCAAAGTCTGTGGTTAGCATTGCTGATGTGACAAAGGTTACTGTAACACGGTGGGAGAACTGACTTTAGTTATGTTGCGGATAGCAAGAGTCGCCACCGACTTTTATTTTATCCAAAGGAAAGGGCATAAAAGAACAGGAAAGACCTTAAAAGATTTTTGGGTTCGGGGGGTAGGTTATACAAAGGGAAGGTGTTAGCACCCTTTATATCCATGGTTATCCATGGGCTTTTAGTTACTTAGCTCACTTTAAATTGTTTTGAGAAGTGTAGTGTGTGATTAAAAAATTTCTTAAGTACTTTATAATGATCCTTGTACGGATATATATAAAGACTTTGTTTTGAAAATTGTTTGAAAATGTGAAGTGTTATGAAGTGTTTTTGAAAGAGTGAGCGAGTACTTAAGAGGAACCTACCCTATGATTAAATTTTTACTGTTCTTGAATGTTCTTTCAATGGTAAGACTATCCCTATTATTAAGGAATAGGTAGTCATTACCTTGGATGTTATGAGGGACAAGTGAAGGGTCATCTGTGTTTAGGCAACTGTAAAGTGTCTTAGCAATACGAAGGGACTTATCATCTTTTATTCGAAAGGGACAAGATCATTTACGAAGGCAACACCGAAGGGACTTGATCTTATAATCGTAAAGGGACTTGATGATATTTTTAGGAGAAGGGACCTTGCTTTTAGACACCTTACTTGACCTTTTGGTTTAGGCAACATGAGGGATAACCCTTAAGGAAGTGAGATGGCGATCAAAGATCGACTTACGTGTGTGAGTGTTTATTTTCAAATATTTATCTTATTTAATTAATTTTCTAAATTAATTTTAGTCACAAACATGTTATGCACACCCTATAGTTACTAACCACACAGTTAATATCTTTACAATAAAAATAAAGCAAAAATATAAACCTAAACTATTACAAAGCTTTAGGATAGTTACAATATAATCGGAAAAATAATAATAGCGATAAAATAGAAAATAAATAAGCAATAATTTAAATGGTTAGTAATAATGAAATAATAATAATAATAAAAGGGTTAGCAAAAATATAAAGAAAAATAACAATCTAAGAGAAAATATTATTTTTTAAGTTAAATAAATGATTTAGAAAAATTTTAGAAGAAAATTATAACAATTATAATAATAAACAAATAATAATTACTTATAATAAAAAATGATTAATTATTTAATTAAGTTAAATATTAAAGTTAATAAAAATTAGGGTTAATAAAATTAGAGTTTAGGGAAAAAATTAAGGTTTATGAAAAAAAATTTAAGGTTTATAATAAAAATGTAAGTTTTAAAAATAAAATAAAAAAAGGATTATGTTTTATCTTTTAGAAATTAGTTTAATAATAATAATAAGGAAATTCATAGAAAATACATAATTTGATGAAAAGGGGAAAAATAAAGTTAGAGATATCCAAAATATTGGGGGTTTGCCCTTTTTGCTTCATTGAGTTCTTTGCCACTGGGACACCCACGTTTCTTCATCAAAATGCTCAAAACCTCAGTTCCTTGCCACTAGGTTGTGGGCCTGCATATGAATAAGTGTAACAAATACCTATTATATAATAAAAATGAACCTTAGGTCTTTGTCACTAGGTCAATCAGCGCATGCCACACACCATCTTCTTCCTCCCACCTGCATATTTTTGGTATATACTGTTGGAAGAATAAAAAAAGAAATAAACAGGATCAAATAAAATTGCTGTAGATTTTAAAATAATGAAAAATAAGAAAAGCGATTAAAATAAAATCTAAAAAATATTAAAACGATGCTAAAAATCTAATAAAATCAAATAAAGAACGCACAATTTTTTTAAGATTTTTTTGAGAATATGAAAATAGAAAATAAATCAAATAAAATAGAAAAAAGAGGAATTTGCGATTTTGAGGGTCGAAATCTTTTAGAATTTTATTCTAAAAGAGTATTGTTTGTCGATTTTTTTCTGAATTTCTGGAAAAAATTCGGAGCAAATCGAAACAGTAGTACTTACCTGACTTACCTGTCAGCCTGTAATGTTTATCACTACTGCAGCCTTCGAAGTATCGACGAAAACAGATTACAACAGATTAACCAATAGTTTAGTTCTCCATGGTGCCCTATGATTCCTGCATCGAAACTTAAATCCAACTATCCAAAAACCATCTACACAATCAAACAAACATATTATGCAAACAAATATATTCAAAAATGCAATGCTTATGTCTGTCTTGAAGTTTTGAAAAAGAGTTATTTTAGAAAAACAGTTTTTGTGAAAACTGTGATATTAACTCAAGTTTTATAATAAGCCCTAAAGGAGTCAGGATACCTTTTTGTAGCAGTACGCTTTCGAACTAACCATGCTTCAGTTAGGACTTTTAAAGGGTTGTAACGTGGCCTGGTTCACGGTTTAAGAAACAAAGGATAAAGGCTCAAATTTTATTTGTACCCAACCCAATCTCCATGATGTTCTTCAGTCCTATGCTTAGTTAACTTATGAATTGAGGCTCAAAGGAGTTTGGAATTGTAACACTGACATTTGTGATGGTTCAGAAACCAAATATTTATTTGAACATTCAGTCATCTTTCTTTGTTGAGGATTCATAGTGACCTCTTTTTTCTTTTGACTTTGTTATCCCTTCTTTTTGCCTGAACTGTTTGTTTCAAAATTACAGTCAGCGGAATTTCTCAAATTTTTTTACTAAGTCTCCTTCATAGGTTTTGACTTAGTGGGTTTTTCTTTTGCTGGATATTGACTGTTAGGTTTAATGATTACAGAGAACCATTATTAGTTGCCATCATTAGTTGTGTACAACACAGATAATTGGCATATTTGAGTTAACCGAGTAACTACCCTGCCCCGGGTTATGAATAAGGGTTTTAATTTGCATGAGAATGAAAAATCCTACTTCATAGGCTCAAAAGGGTTGACTAGGGATCAACTTCCTTATATCTCCACTGTTTAGGAATTGAAACAATGCCTGTACATCGTCAGCATAGTCTGTTCAAAAGCATACTGCATAAGATTATGGTATTGTTTTTGTCATCCTCCCTCTACAGGCTTATAGCTTTATCAGGAGTTAAATATCACAAAATAGAAATATGAAGCATAGTTCAAAATATAGTGAAACGAATGGATTAATTCAAGACAAACATATGCAATACATTAATGAAAACAAAAGTTTGACATCATAGTAAGTGTTTAAACAAACAAAAGAAATTACAAATGAAAATTCAAATGTTCTCAAAGCCTCTTCCTCTAAACCCGTCACTCCAGTTATCTAGAAACTTTGATGCTTGATGGACGATAGAAGAACTCAACCTGGCCTTCTGGAGTAACCTCGAGTATTCCTTCGTCAATTAGGTCTTGAATCTTATTCTTCAATGCCCAACAGTTATTTGTGTCGTGTCCGGGACTGTCGGAGTGGTACATACACCTTGCTTTGGGATTATAGCAAGGAGAAGAGGTATTAGGATTTTTAGGAGAATTTTCCAAGGAAATCAGCTTCATTTCCAATAGGCATTGCAAAACTTGTGACATTGGTGTGCTGAACCGGATGAATTGTCTTCTACATTCCTTGTATCGACGTGGATTAACCTTACAAGGTCTTCTTTCTTCAATTGAAGGATGATCAGGAGTAGCCTGTCTCTTTCCTTCTTTTATCATTATCTTCCTTTCAACCAAGTCGGCTTGTTTCAACGGAGGTTGATTGATGATTAGATTCCCAACTCCGTTATGTCGAAGCTTATTGACAAAGCTTCTCAACTCTTCTTGACCCTGGGCCAAACTCTGGATAAGAGCCATTTGGCCATTCATCTGAATCCTCATCTCTGTTATCTCAGCTTGTAGTTGTTTCAGCTGATCATCTTTGTTGTCCTCAAGATTCTTCTTCTTCGTGTCCTTAGAGAGGAGTGCTTTCAACTCTTCTTGCCCCTTGGACAAATTAAGAATCACTTCTTGAAACTGAGCATTCTGAGCTTGAAGATCTTTGACAGATTGTTCGAGAGCCATTTCTGCTGAAATAAACAGCGAGAAGATAAGATACTTGTTCATAAGAAACCTGTGATGCAATGACATGGTATGTAAATGCATATACAATGTTTTCAAGGACCGCAGGATTTAAATTTGTTTAAACAACCAGAAAGTAAACTTTTATTAGTAAATGTTAAAATTATTTTGCCCCTTGGGCTTACAATGAAGGGAAATAAGTACGAAAATAGGGTTTTAAGTCTCCCATGGACGTTTCCTCTTTGTAAGGAGGTATGTGTTGAGGTTCCGCTCCTCATGAAGTTGCTTGGTCAGCTCCAACACTTTTTCTTGGCTAATCCTGAATTGAGCTTCGAAGGTATTTCTTTGTTCCTTCAGTTGGATCCAGGATTTTTGCAATTCTTCCAGGTTAGTGGGCATGTCTGGATGAAGGATGGTATAAGGAGTATCTCCTTCTGCAACAGGTTCCATAGTAACCGGTAGAATAGCAAGATATGGCATCATAAGAGTCTGAGCACGTGATCGCACCCATCTGAGGTAAGGTTCCATAGGAATGGAGTACTTTGGTTCCAGAGTCTTGTTGTCAACCTTGTTCACTTTACCCCAAGCTCGTATGAACCTTTGACGGTAACCTTGCAGATCGTAGTCGTAGTCGAACACAATTCCTTGAATAAGCATGTCATGAGGACCATTGCTCCGAGTATAACCAAACTGACGTAGAGCTAAAGAAGGATTGTAGGTAATGCCCCCTCTTATGCCAAGGAGTGGCACATTAGGGAATTCACCACAACGGTCAATGATAGTAACATTCTCCATAGATCTAGAACACCAATGAATGTATGAATGAGAAACTGACATGATCCTTTTAGACCACCTTAACCCTTGTTCATTCTTCATCACTGATCGAGGAAGGTGAGAAATAAACCACCTAGACAATAGAGGTATTAAACACATCAGAGTTCCTCGTGCCTTCGTAGTACGGGTATGAAGAGAGTGTAAGATGTCTCCAAGTAATGTAGGCACTGGATTGCGAGTCAGAAATATGTTGATGGCGTGTACGTCTATGCACTGGTCTGGGTTAGGGAACAACACTAGGCCATAGATTAATAAGGCCAAGATCTCCTCAAGGGCATCATAACTCATAACCTTCAAGAATACCTGAGCTTTCTCTATCAATACCTTAGCAAGAATACCCTTAACTCCGCTTCTCGTTTCTAGGACAATGTCTGATTTCTTCAGATGTAGAGCTGCAGCAATGACTTCAGGTTTAGGCTCTTTTTCTAAGCCTGTGAAGGGTTTCTGATCAAGTATAGGTATACCCAGTAGTTTAGAGAACTCTTTCATTGTAGGAACCAGTTAATAATCGGGGAATGTGAAACAATGATGTTTAGGATCAAAGAACTGAAATAGGACACTCATCATGTCTTCATTGAACCCTGAAGTGACTAGATCCAGTAGGTGACCATGTCTCTTGATGAACTGGGAGTTTTCAGAAACTTGAGAGACCAATTCCTTAAGCTTAGGAGGTATTCCTACAAAGTTGATTCGGATGGTATTCCTACGAGCAGAAGCCATAACCTGCAACAAAGAACAAAGATAAATCCTTTGGTCCTTGAAATGGTTAGTGAAAATGCTATGCTTATGATGCATGATGATGCTATGATGTTATGCTCAATCACAAACATGTGGCACACACAAACAAGTCACACCATAGCCCTAGGTTTAAAGGCTTGCATGAGGTTCAAAGGTAAGTACCCTCCCCTGAAGTTTAGATGGTTCATCCTGTCCTATGAAGTAACCAGGTTCTAAGGGATCTCAATATCATTGATCCTTCACAAGGGTGGTTGTTCAGTAGGCAACTTACTTGCCAACCAAAACCCTCCAAGTTTAGGATCTCAATGAGTGTAGCATCGAGTATCAACCAACTTCAGTCTTCACCAAAGTCGGTTATCTCACTACTTTCTAAAGGCCAAGATGGGATGACTAGGGTTCTAAAAGTCAGTTAGTGTATTGACAACATATGGCAGCCTCATATTATCCTCAACTTGACTTAAGGAACATAAGCATCAACCAAGAAGTCACACTAACTATGGCCACCAGATCAACCATATCGGTATACGTCGTACAGTTTCCTTGGTCTATTGCCATTTACATAAGGTACACTAGATCCGGGTTAGGATCTTTCACACATAAAGCCCAACAAGTAATATAAAGCAAACAAGGCAAACAATTTAAGTGATCTAATTCCTAAGGGTACCCCTCTTTTATTAAATCCCCAGCAGAGTCGCCAGTTCTGTAACACGGTGGGAGAACTGACTTTAGTTATGTTGCGGATAGCAAGATTCGCCACCGACTTTTATTTTATCCAAAGGAAAGGGCATAAAAGAACAGGAAAGACCTTAAAAGATTTTTGGGTTCGGGGGGTAGGTTATACAAAGGGAAGGTGTTAGCACCCTTTATATCCATGGTTATCCATGGGCTCTTAGTTACTTAGCTCACTTTAAATTGTTTTGAGAAGTGTAGTGTGTGATTAAAAAATTTCTTAAGTACTTTATAATGATCCTTGTACGGATATATATAAAGACTTTGTTTTGAAAATTGTTTGAAAATGTGAAGTGTTATGAAGTGTTTTTGAAAGAGTGAGCGAGTACTTAAGAGGAACCTACCCTATGATTAAATCTTTACTGTTCTTGAATGTTCTTTCAATGGTAAGACTATCCCTATTATTAAGGAATAGGTAGTCATTACCTTGGATGTTATGAGGGACAAGTGAAGGGTCATCTGTGTTTAGGCAACTGTAAGGTGTCTTAGCAATACGAAGGGACTTATCATCTTTTATTCGAAAGGGACAAGATCATTTACGAAGGCAACACCGAAGGGACTTGATCTTATAATCGTAAAGGGACTTGATGATATTTTTAGGAGAAGGGACCTTGCTTTTAGACACCTTACTTGACCTTTTGGTTTAGGCAACATGAGGGATAACCCTTAAGGAAGTGAGATGGCGATCAAAGATCGACTTACGTGTGTGAGTGTTTATTTTCAAATATTTATCTTATTTAATTAATTTTCTAAATTAATTTTAATCACAAACATGTTATGCACACCCTATAGTTACTAACCACACAGTTAATATCTTTACAATAAAAATAAAGCAAAAATATAAACCTAAACTATTACAAAGCTTTGGGATAGTTACAATATAATCGGAAAAATAATAATAACGATAAAATAGAAAATAAATAAGCAATAATTTAAATGGTTAGTAATAATGAAATAATAATAATAAAAGGGTTAGCAAAAATATAAAGAAAAATAACAATCTAAGAGAAAATATTATTTTTTAAGTTAAATAAATGATTTAGAAAATTTTTATAAGAAAATTATAACATTTATAATAATAAATAAATAATAATTACTTATAATAAAAAATGATTAATTATTTAATTAAGTTAAATATTAAAGTTAATAAAAATTAGGGTTAATAAAATTAGAGTTTAGGGAAAAAATTAAGGTTTATGAAAAAAAAATTAAGGTTTATAATAAAAATGTAAGTTTTAAAAATAAAATAAAAAAAGGATTATGTTTTATCTTTTAGAAATTAGTTTAATAATAATAATAAGGAAATTCATAGAAAATACATAATTTGATGAAAAAGGGAAAAATAAAGTTAGAGATATCCAAAATATTGGGGGTTTGCCCTTTTTGCTTCATTGAGTTCTTTGTCACTGGGACACCCACGTTTCTTCATCAAAATGCTCCAAACCCCAGTTCCTTGCCACTAGGTTGTGGGCCTACATATGAATAAGTGTAACAAATACCTATTATATAATAAAAATGAACCTTAGGTCTTTGTCACTAGGTCAATCAGCGCATGCCACACACCATCTTCTTCCTCCCACCTGCATATTTTTGGTATATACTGTTGAAAGAATAAAAAAAGAAATAAACAGGATCAAATAAAATTGCTGCAGATTTTAAAATAATGAAAAATAAGAAAAGCGATTAAAATAAAATCTAAAAAATATTAAAACGATGCTAAAAATCTAATAAAATCAAATAAAGAACGCACAATTTTTTTAAGATTTTTTTGAGAATATGAAAATAGAAAATAAATCAAATAAAATAGAAAAAAGAGGAATTTGCGATTTTGAGGGTCGAAATCTTTTAGAATTCTATTCTAAAAGAGTATTGTTTGTCGATTTTTTTTCTGAATTTCTGGAAAAAATTCGGAGCAAATCGAAACAGTAGTACTTACCTGACTTACCTGTCAGCCTGTAATGTTTATCACTACTGCAGCCTTCGAAGTATCGACGAAAACAGATTACAACAGATTAACCAATAGTTTAGTTCTCCATGGTGCCCTATGATTCCTGCATCGAAACTTAAATCCAACTATCCAAAAACCATCTACACAATCAAACAAACATATTATGTAATCAAAATCAATTAATCATGCGTAAATCATTGAAATTGAAAAAAATCAAAAGAAAGGCAAGAATATGAATTTGGTTTGTATGATTTGGCATGAATTTGATGATGAGGATGATTGGAATAGGTTCAGGAAACCTCAAGGATTCATTTGCAGCCTTTAATCAACTAGTAAAAGTGGTGGATTGTGGAAACCTAATTTTGAATTATGTGAAATTTTAAAGTATGAATATCATCCTCTTGCTCTCCATCCTTTTTTTTGTCTTGTGATGTTGTTGTGGTTATATAGTAAAAGAAAATTAGGTCAAAAAAACAATCTATTCCTTGGACTTTTGGATAGCTTGATCATGAAGAAAGATATGATTCAAATATTGAAAAAAAATCTAATATCTCCTTGCTATTTTGGTTGATCTGATTTTATATGATTCCAATTAACTTTTAAATGAATATTAATACCTTCTAGAACCAAAATCAAATCAAATATCCATCCTTTTATATTTTATTTTAATTTAAAATGATTTTTAACATAAAAAATCATAATAAATAAAATAAAATGAATAAAATTATGAATAAATAAATTTTAATTCGTGCATGATGTCATGGAAGTGTTTGGATCATAAAAAAGCAAGCACATTTGGTGAATTATGGTTTTAAGACCCCATTTGCTTCATAAACCTCTCAAAAATTTCCCAACTTTGCAAGGGCACAAATCCTTCAATTTTAATGCTATGAAGGCGTTCTTGGACATTTTGGAAAGCTTAAATAGTACTCTAACCAACCTCTTTGGACTCATGTTCATATATTTTACCATTCTCAAGTTATGCTCTTTTGAAGTTGTTGACTTTTTGTTGACTTTTAAAAGGACCTATAATGTCTTAGCTCATACCTTCCAAATGAAGCATTTTTGGGCTTGGCTTGTGAGACACAAAGTTGTAGAGAATTCAATTTCCTTCAAAATGAGCTTTGGATGGAAAAAATTTGATGAAGCATGTGAAAGTTGTGGCTGGTTAAAGTTCAGTTGACTTTTCCTGAGGAAACCCTAATTTAGAAACTCCTGATTCTTGATGATCTGAAATCTCCTTGATGAATCATGATCAACCCTTGATCAAATGATGAATTTTACTTCATATACTTGATGTTGGCAAAAAAATCATGAAGTTTGACTTTGGTTTGACCACAGTTGACCTCAGTTTGACTTTTTAACTACTTTGACTGATTTTAGCCTATCTGATCATCTGACTGAGCAAACCTTTGGGAAAAGTCTTGAAACTTGATATAGGGATTCTTGAAGACATGTAGGATGCTATGAAGCTCACTTGAAGTCTTAGAAGTCCATTTAGCCTGATAAAATCCAAAACCCTAGTTTAAGATGCATTGCTTAGGAGGATGCATTGTCTGAGGGGAATGTCAAATCTTCTGACTGATTGTGAACCTTGTGAACCTCTTAGTATACAATGGATTGTCTTGTGAGGGCAAATTTTGGGGTGCAACAGTTACTCGAAGTGGTAGAGTGTATGCTTCAGACCCTCCGCAGAGAGTTGAAGATACAAGTGCGAATAAGCAGATTATGGATGCTGTTGTCCAATCAGGCCAATCTGGTAATAGTGAAGATGAGGTGTTAAAATTGATAAAGAAGAGTGAGTACAACATCACTGAGCAGTTGTTACATACTCCGTCGAAGATATCAGTTTTATCGCTCTTGATGTGCTCTGAGGCTCATAGGCAGTCTTTGCAGAAGATTCTTGATCAAGCATATGTTGACCATGATGTGACTGTTGATCAGTTTGATAGTATTGTGGCTAATATCACATCTTGCAACAATTTAAGCTTCTGTGATGATGATTTGCCTGAAGAAGGAAGGAATCATAACTTGGCGTTGCATATTTCGGTGAACTGTCAGGAAGATGCTATGTCCAAGGTGCTAGTTGATACCGGATCTTCTCTGAACATAATGCCGAGGTCGACTTTGTCAAAGCTGGCGTATCAAGGTGCTCCCATGAGACATAGTGGGATTATAGTGAAAGCATTTGATGGGTCGAAAAAGACAGTGATTGGTGAAGTGGATCTTCCTATTCTTATTGGACCGTTTATATTCAAAATTACTTTTCAAGTAATGGATATACGTCCCGCTTACAGTTGTCTCCTCGAAAGACCCTGGATCCACGAGGCAGGAGCTGTGACATCCACTCTTCATCAGAAGTTGAAATTTGTGAAAGAGGGGAAATTGGTGACCATTGAAGGTGAAAGGGCGATGCTTGTGAGCAATTTGTCTTCTTTCTCCTATATTGATGCTGAAGAAGAGGTGGGAACTTCATTTCAAGCTCTTTCTGTCGTGGATAATGTTGCTAAGAAGAATGCCATGCCCATGTCTTCTTTCAAGGATGCTTTGCGAGTGCTTGAAGCTGGCCAGTCTGATGGTTGGGGACGCATTATTGATGCTGTCAACAACAAGGAAGGTTTTGGTATCGGCTTTGCACTAGGTGCAGTTCTCAAAGACCCAAAAACTATTCAAGAAAGTTTCCGAAGTGCTGGATTTATCAACGATCATTCCGCTGCTGCCATCATTGAAGATGATGAAGATGAAGAAATGCCTGACTTTGTTACGCATGGAAAGATTTGCCAGAACTGGATTGTTGTTGATGTTCCTTTTATTGTTCATTCTTCAAAGTAATTTGTTTTATTTTCTTTCAAAAATCCTTTCACTCTGCCCAAGGTGAAAGTGATGTTTGTCGGGCTTTGTTTCAAATTTTATCATCATCAATAAAATGTTATTTTGTTATTTCCATGTGTGTTTTCCCTTTTTGCTTTATTCTGAAAAGTGGTAACATAAAAAAAACCAAGATAATAATAATTGTTTATCTGCATAATGTTTGCACTTTTGTTCATACTCTAAAATAAAAATAAAATCATTGTGCAGATTGATTGATAAACCCATTGAAAACAATGATCATATGCCCTCTCCCAACTTTGAATTCCCTGTGTTTGAAGCTGAGGAAGAGGATGTTGAAGAGACTCCTGATGAGATTTCTCGGTTGCTTGAGCACGAGGAGAAGGTTATTCAGCCTCATGGAGATTCTATAGAGATGGTTAACTTGGGCTCTGAAGATGAAAAGAAAGAAGTCAAAGTTGGAGCATTGCTTGGTCCTGATGTTAAGAAGAAGATTGCAGAGCTTCTCAGAGAATATGTTGATGTATTTGCTTGGTCTTATCAAGACATGCCAGGTCTTGATACTAATATTGTGGAGCATAGATTGCCGTTGAAGCCTGAATGTCCACCTGTAAAGCAGAAGTTGAGAAGAACTCATCCAGATATGGCAGTAAAAATCAAAGAGGAGGTTCAAAAGCAGATCGATGCAGGTTTTCTTGTGACATCAACTTATCCTGAATGGGTGGCCAATATTGTTCCTGTTCTGAAGAAAGATAGAAAAGTCTGAATGTGCGTTGATTACAGAGATTTGAACAAAGCCAGTCCAAAAGATGATTTTCCATTGCCACACATTGATATGTTGGTAGATAATACGGCTAAGTTTGATGTGTTCTCTTTTATGGACGGATTTTCCGGTTATAATCAAATAAAGATGGCACCCGAGGACATGGAAAAGACCACATTTATTACACCATGGGGAACATTCTGCTACAGAGTGATGCCCTTTGGATTGAAGAATGTTGGTGCGACGTACCAAAGAGTTATGACCACACTTTTCCATGATATGATGCACAAAGAAATCGAGGTATATGTTGGTGATATGATCGCCAAGTCGAAGACTGAAGAGGATCATGTTGAACATTTGCTGAAGTTGTTTCAGAGATTAAGGAAGTATAAGCTTCGTTTGAATCCGAACAAGTGCACATTTGGTGTACGTTCTGGAAAGTTGTTAGGTTTCATTGTCAGCCAAAGAGGCATTGAAGTTGATCCTGATAAAGTGAAAGCTATTCAGGAAATGCCTGCTCCAAGAACCGAAAAGCAAGTAAGAGGATTCTTGGGCCGTTTGAATTATATTTCGAGGTTTATCTCTCACATGACTGCCACATGTGCTCCGATCTTCAAGTTGCTTCAAAAAGACAAAGGTTGTGTCTGGACCGATGATTGTCAGAAGGCGTTTGAAAGTATCAAAGAATATCTGCTTGAACCTCCTATCCTGTCTCCTCCGGTGGAAGGTAGACCGATGATCATGTACTTGACTGTGTTGGAAGATTCCATGGGTTGTGTGCTTGGTCAGCAAGATGAATCTGGGAGAAAAGAATATGCAATTTACTACTTGAGTAAGAAATTCACTGATTGTGAGTCTCGGTACTCCATGCTTGAAAAAACTTGTTGTGCCTTAGCTTGGGCTGCAAAGCGTCTTCGCCAGTATATGCTGAATCATACAACTTGGTTGATCTCTAAAATGGATCCAATCAAGTATATCTTTGAAAAGCCTGCTTTAACTGGGAGGATTACTCGTTGGCAAATGTTATTATCAGAATACGATATCGAGTACCGAGCTCAGAAAGCTATAAAAGGTAGTATCTTGGCTGACTATTTGGCGCATCAACCGATTGATGATTACCAACCTATCAAGTTTGATTTTCCAGATGAGGATGTGATGTTTTTGAAAGTGAAAGATTGTGATGAACCTTTGATTGAGGAAGGGCCGGAGCCTGGATCTCGATGGGGTTTAGTTTTTGATGGTGCTGTGAATGTACGCGGAAGAGGAATTGGGGCAATGATCATTACTCCCCATGGTTCACATATTCCTTTTGCCGCAAGGTTGACTTTTCCTTGTACCAATAATGAAGCTGAGTATGAAGCCTGCATTATGGGTCTTGAGGAAGCTATTGATTTGAGGATTAAGCATTTCGATGTGTATGGAGATTCTGCCTTGGTAATTAATCAGATCCAGGGTACGTGGGTAACTCATCAACCCCACTTGATCCCTTATAGAGATTATGCCAGGAAGATATCAACTTTCTTCACTAAAGTTGAATTTCATTATGTTCCTCGTGATGAGAATCAGATGGCAGATGCTTTAGCAACTATAGCTTCTATGATAAAGGTGCACCAGTGGAATGATGTTCCCATGATCAGTGTGATTCGATTTGAAAGACCAGCTCATGTGTTTGCAGTTGAAGAGGTCCATGATGACAAGCCTTGGTATCATGATATTAAATGTTTCCTCCAGAGTCAAGAATACCCGCTTGGGGCATCCAATAAAGATAAGAGGACTTTGAGGAGATTGGCAGGCAATTTCTTCCTGAATGGAAATGTGCTTTTTAAGAGAAATTTTGACATGGTCTTGCTCAGATGCGTGGATAGACACGAAGCAGACATGTTAATGAAAGAAATTCACGAAGGATCTTTTGGCACTCATGCTAATGGGCATGCAATGGCTAAAAAGATGTTGAGAGCAGGTTACTATTGGTTGACGATGGAATCTGATTGTTGCAAGTATGTGAAAAAGTGCCATAAGTGTCAAGTGTATGCTGATAAGATTCATGTGCCACCAGCTTATCTCAATGTGATTTCTTCCCCATGGCCTTTCTCTATGTGGGGAATTGATATGATTGGCATGATTGAACCCAAGGCTTCGAATGGACATCGTTTTATTCTTGTGGCAATTGACTACTTCGCCAAATGGGTGGAAGCAGCATCATATGTTAATGTGACCAAGCAAGTTGTGGTTCGGTTTATCAAGAATAATATTATCTGCAGATATGGTGTTCCGAATAGAATCATTACTGATAATGGTTCGAACTTGAATAATAAGATGATGAAAGAGCTTTGTGAAGAATTCAAGATTCAACACCATAATTCTTCTCCTTATAGACCGAAGATGAATGGGGCTGTTGAAGCTGCGAACAAGAACATTAAGAAGATCATTCAGAAGATGGTTGTGACGTACAAGGACTGGCATGAGATGCTCCCTTTTGCTCTGCATGGGTATCGTACATCTATCCGCACTTCAACAGGGGCGACCCCTTTCTCACTTGTTTATGGTACAGAAGCAGTGCTCCCCGTTGAAGTTGAGATCCCATCAATGAGAGTTCTGATGAAAGCCAAGTTGACTGAGGCTGAATGGTGTCAGAGTAGATTTGATCAGTTGAATTTGATTGAGGAAAAGAGAATAACAGCTTTGTGTCATGGTCGGTTGTACCAGCAAAGAATGAAGAAAGCTTTTGACAAGAAGGTCAAACCTCGTGTATTCAGAGAAGGCGACCTCGTGCTCAAAAAGATTCAGTCTTTCCTTAAAGATTATCGAGGCAAGTGGACTCCGAACTATGATGGCCCATATGTTGTTAAGAAATCCTTCTCTGGCGGTTCATTAATTCTTGCAACTATGGATGGTGAGGAGATCACTCGCCCTGTGAATGCGGATGCAGTCAAGAAATACTTCGCCTAAAAAAAATAAAAGAACAACTCGCTAAGTTGAAAACCCGAAAGGGCGGCTTAGGCAAAAATGAGCGTCTCGGTGGATTGAAAACCCGAAAGGGCGGTCCAGGAAAAAATTAGAGACATAAACAGAAATAATTATCCCGGTAGATTGAAAACCCGAAAGGGCAATCTAGGCAAAAGTTAGGGATCATGGCAAGTAACTGCGTCGACAGACTGGATCACTTGTAGCAACCGAGGATTTCAGGTTCTATCCCTCAGAAGAATTTCCCATCAAAGATTCTTATTCACTCATCCTCAACTGAAGTTTCGGACACAGTGGAGTTCAAAGTTGATAGGGAGAATAGTGATTATTGTATCTCAATGTAGCCCTTTTCCATGTATTTACCATTTTTCAAACTTGTAATGATCCATGGAGTCATGCCATTTGCTGACTACCATTCTATCAATGAATTTGAGCTTTTATCCAATTGTTTGCAATTCTTTATATTGTTTCTGTTTACAAAATTTCAATTTATGGTTGATGATGATTTTTGAAACAAACTTAATAAATTTAATCTTTGAAGATTTTAAAAACATTTTTCTTTTGATATATGAACAAAGAAAGGATATCAATAGTGATTCCAAAGATGGTGAAGTCTGGATGTGTGTAACTCGTCTCTCCCAAAGCAGGGTTTGATTCGGTTGTGTCCATGCGAAGTTCCTGGATAGTCTTGACAAGTTGATAATAATGATGATGAGCGGGAATTGTATGATTGTATTTAAGTTCTAATGTATTACCCATAAGAGTTGTTGGAAGGGATATTTTTAAGAATCCCTAGCTGAGTTTTGATCTCTTCCTCAGCAAGTTATCTTTAAAATGAGAAGCATTGGGAATCCTCAGCTGAGCTCTTGTTCTTCAGCTTGAGTGGTTTGCATCCTTGAGTATAGAAGTATTGATATAGCAGTCAGTTTAGAGGTTTTCTTTTACCCGGTGGTGGATATAGATTTAAAATCCCTCGTAACTGTGTTTTGGCTATGATGTTAACTTCTGATATCCCCATATGGATCCCCAGTAGGTCTGCATGTGTTAATTTCCAGCAGATTCCTATGTGATTTTTAGCAGGTCTTGCACCCTATCCCCAAGTGGAGCAGGAGTGGTATGACAGTTATTCCTCGTGAAGTTTGATTTTTATCAAGAATATTTCCATCCTCAGTAGATTATTACCTTTCCTCAACAGGATGATATCCCTAGCAGATGCTGTCTCATCATGATTTAAGCCTTGTAGTAGGATTTTATTCCTTTGATGGCTTATGACAGTCCCCTGCAAGATTTCAAGTTGAATCTCCAGCATGGTTCCCTGCATTGTTGCCTTAGGATTAGCAGAGTATCCGGTTGTTGTGGTGTTCATGTCACCCGTTTCTTATCTTTATGTCTGTTTTGTCAGCATATTCATAAGCATGTTCATACGCATAAGCATAGCATTGTTTGCTTGCATTCTTGCGTTTATCATTGCTCTCTGCTCTTTGGTGTGGACTTTCCCCATAGAGTGTGTGTGTTGTCTTCCTCTCAAGTTTAGAGTGTCGACCATTGAGCAGAAAGTGTTAATCCTTTCTAATTTCCCACTGAGTTTGTTTCTCGTGGATGATGATTGATTCAGTTTCCTCCCCAGTTTATTATCTGGATGGAATTTTCCCCGGTTGAGATATTTCCTCCTCGGGATGAGTCTTGTTTGACCGTTTCTCTCCAACTTGTTCTTGGATTGAACTTTGGTCCCCTTTTGTGAGTATTTTTGCTTTGGAATTAAGCTATCATTGTTTGATAGTGGGCTCCAGCTTGAGTATATTACTTTGGAATTAAGCTATCAGTTAATCGATAGTAGGTAATATTACCAAATTAATCAAGTTCTTTTGCTTGTACTCTTACCCAGTAAATCCGGTAGTCGAGATTTCTTCTTCTTACCAAGTAAAAAGGTAATTGAAGTTGTTTCCTTTTGCTCAAGTGTCCTACCCAGTAAATCCGGTAGTTGAGATATTTTCCTCTTACCCAGTAAAAAGGTAATAGAATCAGATATTTTCCTCTTACCCAGTAAAAAGCTAATAGAAGATGTTTCCCTTTGATTGAGTTCCTACCCAGTAAATCAGGTAGTTGATCATACTCCTATCCAGTAAATCGATAGTTGAGTCCTTTATTTTTCTGCCCAGTAAAAAGGTAGTAGAGGTTATCCTTCTGTATTTTGCTCCTACCCAGTAAATCAGGTAGTTGAGATTTTTTCTGCCCAGTAAAAAGGTAATTGAGGTTATTCCTCTTTATTTTGCTCCTATCCAGTAAATTGATAGTCGAGTTCTTTATATTTTCTACCCAGTCAACAGGTAGTGGATGATTCTTTTCCAACTCAGTATTTCTCCATTTTCGGACTCGAATACTTTGTTTGATTGATAGTTCCTGGCAGGGTGTTTATCTTTCCCTCGTTGAAACTTGTACTTTGATTTTATCATACCTTTTCCCAAGTGGAGTCAGTTATCCAGTGATTTATTTTCCTGGTAATCTCTTT
This sequence comes from Lathyrus aphaca, assembly GCA_963966055.1. Taxonomy (NCBI): domain Eukaryota; kingdom Viridiplantae; phylum Streptophyta; class Magnoliopsida; order Fabales; family Fabaceae; genus Lathyrus; species Lathyrus aphaca. The sequence continues at coordinate 64,119,343 of OZ014525.1, read as the reverse complement.
GTTGTCTGTTGTTGTTTCCCCAGCGGGATTTTCTTCTGTGTCCCCAAGTTTTGCTTTCCTCTGGTGGTCATATTTTCCCCACAAAGATCTTGGGTTGGCATATCATATTCATATCATATCATTGTTCTCTTAGGACAAAAATTGGGTTTTCTGTATTTAAGTCTCTCCCATCTTGTAGAGACGAAGATGTCAATCTTCATATCTCCGGATTGAAGAAACTTAAATAGGGGCAGCTGTAACACCCTAATTTTTGCCATAAGATTTCTTCGCATTTCATCTGCATTTTTGCATACAAACAAGATCGCACAGGTTTCTCAGTTTCTTCTCAGATGAGGGTCTATGCTTCGCAGGGGATCACCTTTGCTTTTACTTCTTTATATTTGTTTATATTTACTGATCTCTAACCAAAATACCAAAAAATATGTGGCAGTTTGTTTCTTCTTCTTCTCTGTGTTGCAGGTTTTCAAAGATAAGACAGTGATTTCAATCCAAATGCGCTTGTTCGGTTACAATTCGATCCAAATGGATGTTTGACCTAATTTGGTCAAACTATCAAAATTTGTTTTGACTACCAGTTATGTGTGCCAGTGGTTTAGACAGTGTGTTCAAAGATTCAAGTTGTGCTGTGTACAAAAGTCATCAGATTATCAAGAAGTGTTGCGAGTGAAGTCTGGTTTGATTCATCAGTTCACCAGTGATCCATCTGAGGATTTATTTTCCTCAGTAGGGATTCAGTTTATCCGGGAAGTAATCAGACAATTTTCAGATGACAGTTGGCTTAAGTTGTGAAATATTCAGTGGTTCAGAAGGGTTCGTGTTCAGTGGCTTGTGAAGAAAAATCAGGAGTTGGTTGTGGGCTTTAAATATCATCACCCATTTTTCTGAATAAACCATTTCTTTGTATTTTTTCTATTATCCGTTTATATTCATTTCTTAGTTCTTACCGATTATTCATTTTCTATTCCTATGTTGAATTCACTTTGCTAAAATTCCTATTTTTCTTTTCGATTTTTATTCATTTCACAAAAATATTCATTATCCTTTTTTTTAATTCTCCAATTTCCTATATCCATTTTTATATGCATTTTTCATTCTTTATCCATTTTCAAATATTTTTTTTAATCAATGTATATTTTTTTATATAAATTTCAAAAAAAGGTCCATTCATTTTTAGTCCATTACAAAGTTATTTTTTTTAAAAAAATAATAAATAAATAATGTGGTGATGATATTATAAGTTGAAACTCTTCATTCCCAGCCACATGTGAAGCTCACACCTAGTACTTTCCAGCTGCAAAACAAGAAGCCGTACGCAGCCAAACGTAATTCCCAAAACAACTTTCCTGCAAGTCCACCAAACAAGTCACTTCCAGCCGAATCTCACAAGCCAACGCTAGCTTCACATAGAGCAAGCAAAACAAAATACATAAGCCAAACACGCAAGCAGCCAAATATCCAAGCCGCACGAAACTCCCAGCACGCGGAAAGCTTCAACAACAGCTCAAGCCCACTCAACGCACACGCTCAAACAAGCAAAACAAAACACCACACAAGCCAAAGCCGCATCACCTCAGCAAGTCACGAAATCCCGCACGTGAACAGCTTCCATCAGCTCAAGCATACCAAGCAAAATTCCAGCAGCTCACAGCTTCATCACGCATCCCGCACGCGGTAAACATAGCCTCAAACGCAATACACAGAAAACAGCAAAACGCATACATCATCAAACAAAACGCAAAATAACCAAACGCATCACAAAGCACATGAAATGCAAGCAGCTCACGCAAAAACTCAGTACCTGAAACGCAACGGATAACAATCAAAATGACAGCCAAAACTCAATTCAAAATTCATCCATTCCTTCTATAAATTAAGCATCTCTCACCTTCTAAATCTAAGCTTCAAAAGCCCTCTAAAGCTCTGCCAAAATCAAATCAGCTTCATATCCACCTTCATCCGCCGTAACCTTCAAATCACCATTCTTTTTCCCAATCACAAAAAATCGGCAATATTAATTTCAAATCGTTCTCAGTGAAACGCAAATCAACAAAAACAATAACAAATTGAAACAGAAGAAGAGAGGAAGCCGTGGTTTGGAGAGCGAGAGCTTCGATCGTTTGTTTTTGTGATTGGAAATTTGGAAATCACAAGAGAAAGAGAGAGCCGCGACTGAGTTTTTGAAGAGACTGAGATTTATTCACTGTGTGATTTGATTTTGAAGGTGAGGAAGAGCTGTTACCCTGTTTCGTTTTCCGCCATTGTTGTCATGGCTCACATGTGGAGAAGAAGAGCGTTTGCTCTTTCTTTTTTCTTTTTGTTTGTTTATTAAATTGTTTTATTATTTTGTTAAAGAAAGAGTGATGAGCTTTGGGCCTATGGCCATCTGGTTTGTGTTGCTATCCACCTCTATCCGCGGACGATCCCGCTCCCCTTTCCATTTTTTTTTCTCTATGTTTTTATTTTATTTTATTACTCTTTAGTTTATCTTATATTTTAAAATGATTTTGTTATAGTTTACTTTTGATATGAAAGAATTTTATAAAATATGTTTTAGAAAAAGATTTAGAAAAATATTTTAGAAACAATTTAGAAAGGAAATTTTAAAGAAAAAGGATTTAAAAAATATTTTAAATTCATTTATGGATTTATTTTTAGATCCATTTTCCTTCTTTTTATTTTTTGGTCGATGACAATCTCTGATTCGTAGATTGTTGTTTTTTCGAAGAGGTTTAATCTTCATTATTTCAAATCTATGGATGAATGATCATTTGGATCATTCTCCATACTTTGAGATCGTGATAGGTTGCCTTCGATAAATTCAACGAAAATCTCGATTAAGATTAGACCATTCTTTTTCTTTTAGTGCGACATGTTTTCGGAGAATGATTAATAATATCATTTCTCTAACATGTATTAGCACGGATATTTTCCACTTTAATTAGTGGTGGCCGGCCTCATTTGTAGGGTAATTACTTCGTAAATTACTCGGCGATTGCTTAACATAGACCTAAATTTGTCCCGATTCGGAATAAGATCCACTTGGATCCGGTTGCCTCGATATTTTTTTATTTTTTCGTGGTTGTGCTTGATTAAGTTCATCATACCACTTATATGTAAATATTATAATAATGTGAATATAATCCATTTAAATTCAATCTCTCGCACCTTATCCTTTTATTTCAATTTCTCGCTCCTTATCTCTTTATTATGCTATTATCATATTATATCATATATATCATATTGTTTATGTTTATATTGTTGCTTGTGATTTTTCTTTTGTCCATTTGGACACAAAAACACTAATAAAGGATTAAACATTAAAAAAGATTGGTGACTTTAATTTCGAACTATGGTTACTATCCTTAGCATTGGAGTTTGGACTTAGATTTTAGGATCTCTCCCTTTGCTCAAGTTGTGATGGATTGGAAACTTTGGCCTCAAGTTATTTCATTGGTCTTTGAAGATGGAATTCCGATTACTTTGAAGAAATGTGCATAATATGGTTTGATCGCTCTTCTCTTAACCTTTTAATTCAAGTATTAGGATAGTCTCTTCATCTCCTCCCCATTCTTAAATTTTCAAAACTTCTCCCTATTTCAAAAATCTTCTTTGTTTTCAAACTTCAAATGCTTTCGTAATCAAACCTTGACTTAGGTCAAGCGATTTTATCTTTTCACTTTATTTTCTTAATAAATGTTAATCCATGTAAATATATCGAAATTCTTTTCTTACATACTTTAAAAAATCCAAAATTCACTCAATTGTTTTTGTGCCTTTGTGCACTTTCTCTTTTCATATGTTTAGATATGATTCATTCTTTCTAGCAGAATTATTCGCTAAAGAATGATGACTTATCTCTACATTCTAAAATTAATACAACTCATTGTTTCTTTTCAAATTTTGTACCACGAACTACGAGGTTTTGATCTCGCATTGCACTTTGTGGGTACGTAGGCATGAGGCATTAAAAACCTCTTCAAACACAAAACATTAAAAAACATAAAAACATTCTTCTTCTCATCCCTTCAATCATTTTCAAGCAAACCAATTTCAAACCAAAAAGCAATAAATATGTCAAAGGGCTTCCGTGGAGTACCACAGACAAGTTGGGTGCGTAAAACCTTCCCGATTTGTAACCAATCCCCTTACCCGTTCTCTGTTTGTTTCTTTTAGCTTTTGCTTTTAGATTCCTTAGGTTTTTGTTCGTTCTTTTACCTTTTTCCTTTTGGAAATAAATAAAAGCGCGGTGGCGACTCTGTGTACCTTGAGTTAATTTAATCGATAGCTTACACTCACGATTTTACCGCTACAATTCCAACATCTATAAACAACGGTATCTATAATTCTTTTCCCTATGTTCGTGGTATCCATTTCATTTCTAAAACTTTTATTATTCCTCAACTTCCATAATTCGTATAAAGTTTCTGTCACCGCCATTTTAATGACATTCGCTCGGAACCTTTTTCCTTTTGTTTGTTGAATAATCCATTTTACTTCATTATGCCATCCTTCAGGTGTATGTGAAACCTGAATGTGTGTTAGTACCTCCATCCAAACCTCTTTCATATAATTGCATTCAAAGAATAAATGGTTAATCGATTCAGCCCTTGTACAGAAACAACAATTCATATTATCCAGCATTCCAAGTTTGAAAAGTCTATCCTTAGTGGTTAGCCTTCCATGACAAGTGAGCCATACAATAAATCGTGCTCGTGGTCTTGCATTATTTCCATACATCAAATCCATTCACTCAACCTTTTGGTCATTTTCTTGGATCATGTTGTAGACTTTTTTCATTTTGAACATATTCCACTTCAATATATCTTCCCATTCAACCATCTTTTTAATCCTCTCTTTGGCTTAAACTTGATTTCATGATCCATGTATCGGTAGGCTTGACGGGAATCTCCATCAGGTTATTATTCTTCATATAATAAGCTTGTATCAATCTAACCCAAAGTGAATCAGCTTTGTCACTTAAGTTCCAAAGAAGTCTGAACATATTAGTTTTATTCCAAACATCTATGTCAATTATATTCAACCCTCCATGACTTTTGGGTTTACAAACTTTCTTCCAAGCAACAAGTGCCTTCCTGCTTCCTTCATACCCTCTTGTCCATAAGAAAATCCGACAAATAGATTTTATTTTTTGAATTACACTTTTAGGGACAGGGAACACTTGTAACCAATAGTTAGTTAATGCAAAAGTTACACTGTTAATAAGTTGAAGTCTTCCTGCATACGATAACATCCTTGCAGTCCAATGTTTTATTTTGCACACTATTTTATCCACTAGGGGCATATAATGGCAAGTAGAGAGTTTTTTACCTGTGACTGGTACGCCTAAGTATTTAAAGGGAAATTGTCCCTCTTGGAATCTCGTCACTTGAAGGATTTCTCAACGAATTTTCATGTTAATACCAGAACAATATAATCTACATTTTTGTGGATTAACCTCCAACCCTGTTGCTTTTGAGAATTTTCTGAATGCTTCCATCATCATTGCAACAAAAATCCTATCTCCTCTAGCAAACATCAAAAAATTGTCAGTGAAACACAGATTAGTAATTTTCAGCTTCTCACATTTATGGTGATAATTGAAATTACTATCCTGCTGCATCTTGTTAAGGTAACGATTCAAACATTCCATTATTATGACAAAAAACATTAGTGATATGGGGTCACCTTGTCGTAACCCTCTCCTTGCCTCCATAACATCCGTATAATGACCATTTATGTTGAATCTATAGGATATCGTAGTGACAACAATCATAATCCAATTTGTGAATTGTCTCGGACACCCTACTTCATTCAGAATACACTCCAACGCATTCCAATCTACCGCATCGTACGCTTTATGAATATCCATTTGAATTAAGCATCTAGGAGAGTTGGTCTTCCTTTCATATTCTTTGATTAGTTCATACGTGAGGAGTATGTGATTATGAATGTTCTGACCTTTTATAAATGATGCTTGGTTGTCTCCGACAATTGAACCTAATACCTTATTCAATCTATTTGCCAGCACTTTAGAAATGATTTTGTACAGCGTGCTACAACACGCGATCGGTCTGTAATCTTTCACCCTTTTGGTTCCATTATGCTTAGGAATCAGTGTGATAATCTTAAAATATTATTTTAAATATTTCATTATTCTATTGAATTTTTAAAATATAACTTTCTGACAAAATTATCATTTTAATTATATTTTGATCTTCAGTAATGTATTAATTATGTTATAGAATGTCAATTATTTATTTATTTTTTAGAAAATAAATTTTAAAAAATTATAATATTTTTTTAAAAAATTAATAAAAATAATTTTAAAAAATCTATAAAAAAATCTGTTTCCTTAAAGCTAAAACAAATATACACTTTTTTTATTAAACGGGGCGCAAAAAGCCCAAAAGAAGAAAAACAATTATGTTGTCACATGCCTTGGGGTGGGGACACCTAACAAGTCAATATCTAACAAATGAATGACAAAAGGAGTACAACAATTAAAAACACAAATATCTTGCGAGAGTGAGAGACTATTTCTACCGAGGACATTTGCACAATGATTAGCCTCACGGAAAACATTGTGAGTGCTTTTGTATTTTGAGTGATGTCAAAATTAGGATAGTGCATCGTTATGTATATTTAACAGTATCCTCTCATCTTATATGTGCATCTTGGCATTTAGAAGCATTCAAATGAGTTTAAAAAGGAGTCAACATCATATTTGCATTAAAAAACATGTTTTTGGGCATACAAGTCAGTATAAGCCGACTTATGCATGAACATGTCGACCTATACGAAATATGAATTAGCATAGGTCGACACATACGATCTTCATGTCGGCTCCTACTCATGAGCAGTATTAAAGCTTGTAGGCTCTTCCAATAGGTTGCATCATAGGTCAACCTATTAACCTTGACAAATCGACTTATGACCTTCACATGCCGACCTATGCATGTTCATTCCTAAAAAATATCATTATTTTCTCCAACTTATTGCATTCTTTTTGCTCATTTTTCACACACACACACACACACACACACACACACACACACACACATATATATATATATATATATATATATATATATATATATATATATATATATATACTCATACGTGCACCTCATTCTTTTCAAGGGTTTTTCTAAGAGTAAAATACCTAACGAAACCAGATTACAAAGTTGTCCATCATCTTCAACTTCTCTTTTATACATACATACAATTGAACTACACATAATCATTTTTCGATTGGGTGAATATCTAGATTAGGGTTGATAACCTCCAATTAGGTTTGATGTAACCGAGAATATTGAGTTGGGAACTTTGTATGTTTCAAATATGAAAACCATGATGGAGTTTTCCTTCAAGATCATGTTTGATTTGAAGGTTTTGGACAAGATCACATCAACACAAATTTGATCGAGTGAAGGCTTGAGACAAGGTGGTTTCCTTGAAAGTGAGTAGCACGAGACGGTGAATTATAATCGTAAATCTTGGGTTTAACAAGTTGCGTACTCGGGATAATCAGAAGGATTGTAGCCGCATTATTGGTCACCTCATCAAGCTTTTTATCAAGGGTTTGGAGGTGGAAGAATCAACACAAAATAATTGGGTTTTTGGGGTTTGCATTCTTCATCTCTTCTATTAACAATTTCGCAAAGAAAGGTTAATAGAAATATCTCAATTCGATTTTGAATTGAGGGCATACGTACCCATAGCGAGGCCGATTGGGGAACTACCTAAACAAATTTCGGTCTCTCTCTTTTATCTTTTTATTGCATTAATTGTTGATTTTGCAATTTATCGAGTTCATTATTGTTTGATCATTTTTATTGAAAATTGTTTTCAATAATCTTTTAAAAGTGTTTTTGTTGATATAATCATAATCACTTTGATTGTGATTGGATTTTAACATCAACAAACAAATTAAATTTCCAATAGATATCCATTGCACACCAAGTATTTGATAATAAAAAATGTGTGTTTTCATTGGATTTTGGTTCATTGGATACATGAGTTACGAATAACATTGCATTTAATTGATTCGTAGCTTGATCGCTGTTGAACATTTACGTTCATTATCTTTCTGTTTGGTTTGTGATATGTATATTTCTTTCTGATAGTTGGTTCGGTTAGACGATTTGATTCGGGTCGTATTTTCGCTGCATTATATTTTTGAAAATAGATTTTTGCCAAAAATTTGGTTGTAAAATTTGTGATCTATTCACCCCCTCTAGCTTGAAGCCTATCGTTTAAAAAGTGGCATCAAGAGCTCTGGTTCATTCAGTGCTTAAGATACATTACTTAGAAGAATGGCTATCGAACATAGGGGTGTGTACAATAAAGCACCAATTTCTCCGGTAAAAATTATAGATATTTGAAAGCACTTATGCGTATACATGTTAACTCTGTTGACAAAGGTATTTAAGACGTTGTCCAAAATGCTCCAAATGAAATAACTATGACCAATGAGGAAGGTGTCACAATACTTAAACCGGAAGCACAATAGGATACTAATGATTGGATATTATGGTCACATGATTGGAAAGTAAAAAATATTCTCACTTCTGCTTTGGGAGTTGATGAGTTTTATCATGTTTCTCATTGTGAGAGCATCAAAGCTACGTGGGAAGCATTAGAGATTTCCTATAAGAGTACTAATGATGTCAAACGAGTTAGGGTCAACATATTGAATCAATAGTTTGAGTTGTTCTGTATTGAGTATGATGAAACCATTGCGGATATGCGCAAAAGGCTCTCACATCTTATTAATCAATTACATAATCTCGTTTCCAATGAACTTGCTACTAACAAAGTTTTGAGATGTTTAAGTGGGGAATGGCCACTTAAAGTCACCTCGATTAAAGAAGTAAACGATCTTAAGACGCTTGATCTTACGACTCTGTTTGGTAAGTTGGAAGAGAACGAGAAAAAGCTTACTTGTTTGGAAAAATACAAGAAGGAATACGAAAAGCGATCGAAAAATAAGAAATGGAAAAACAAAGAAGAAAGGAAGAAGTTCATTTCTCTAAATACTTCTAGCTTAAGGCCTTCATATTATGAGCATTGTGGTAATGAGAGTGATGATGACAGTAACTCTTGTGAGGAAGATGTGTGGTTGTTCATAAAGAGATACCAACAGTGTATAAGGAAAAACAATGTTAAAAATTCTGACAAGAACATAGCCAAGTTTAGAAGGTTATAAGGTCTTGCTATCATTATGGTGAAATCAGTCATTATACGCTGAAATTTCCCATGAGAATGAAGGATAAAGAAAGGAGCCATCACAAGTCTTCTTGAAAATCTAGAAAAGCTCATGTCGTTTGGGAAAGTGCTAGTGATTCCTCTAGTGATGAAAGCATAACTTAAAGTGTGGAATCAACTCAATTTTTTCTCGTGGCTAAGGGGAAGAAAAAAAAGAACGTAAATTCCTCCAAACTTGAACCCACAAATGATTTCTCCTATTTTCAATTATAATATGCCTTCGAAAATCTACGCAGACAAGCCTTAAGAGCTTTTAACAAGTTAGCTTCACATGAAAAAGTGATTTTAAATTTGGAAGCTAATGTGTTAGAAATCGAAAGGAAGTTTGAAGCTATTAATAAATCTATGATAGAAATTTAAAGTGACAAGAGAGAGGAAATAATACCTCATAGGTTTGGTTGCGAGTATTGTCATGATAGACAAGAGGAAGTAAAATCTCTTCAAATAAAAATAGATGATGCCTTGCAACCTAATATTGTGTTTTCAATTGATCCCTCTAAGGTTGAAAAGCCTTTAAATCATTCAAAAAAGAAACATAAATATATGTATAAGGATCTTAATAGCAAGGACATGTCTCGTAAAAACCTATCTTGTCATTATTATTGCAAAAAGGGACACACTATTGAAAAGTGAAAATTTAGGAAGTTATTTGTTCCTAAAGGAGTTTTCAATGGTTATCTAAGAGAAACTTTGATCTCACTCACTCTCAAGGACCCAATGAAAAATGGGTACCTATTGCCTTTGTTTAAAATTCCAGGTTGATCGTCTTGAATCTATCGAAAAGATGTGGTATCTTGATAGTGGATGTTCAAGGCATATGAAGGGTGACATATATCTTATCAGTGACTTCATGCCAAAGAAAACGAGGTTCGTCACATACAAAGATAGAAACAAAGGTGATATACTTGGAAAAGGTAGTGTAGGTAATCCCTCGTCTACTACTGTCTCTGATGTTATGCTAGTTGATAGACTTAAACATAATCTTCTAGGCATAAGACAACTTTGTGACAAAGGTTTTAAAGTTACCTTTACAAAATATTTTTGTTTGTTTGTGCATGATGAAAAGAATGAATGTATGTTTAAAGGATTGAGGGTGAATAATACTTATACACTAAGTTTAGATGATGTATCCATAAGAGGTGCTAAATGTCTAGCCACCATGAGTGAAAACTCATTGTGGCATAAACGCCTAACTCATATAACTTAGACCTATTGAATAAAGTATACTCAAAGGATTTGGTAATTGGTCTACCTAAAATAAATTTCACTAAAGACCACCTATGTGAAGTTTGTCAAATGGGAAAGCAAAAATGGATCTCTTTTAAATCTAAAAATCTTGTCTCTACATCGAGACCTCTTGAGCTCTTTCACATGGACGTTTTTTATCCTTTTAGAACTAAAAGAATAGGCGGAAATTACTATGACTTTGTTTTTATAGATGATTACTCGAGATTTTGTTGGGTATTATTCTTGTCAAGTAAAGATGAGACCAATCTGGATTTAAAGAAATTTGCTAGGTTATTTCAAAATAAAATGAATTTAAAAATAATTTCCATTATAAGTGATCATGGAGAGTTTCAAAATCACCTCTTTAAAAGTATTTTTATAAACATGGCATTAAGCATAATTTTTTCGCTCCTAGAACTCCACAACAAAATGGTGTTGTGGAACGTAAAAATAGAATCCTTGAGGAGCTAGTGATGACTATGCTTAATGAAGGTAATTTGTCTAAGTATTTTGCTCTAAACTTGCATATCTCTAATCTTGCTGAACATAGTTTCTTATTGCATGCACTTTATATACTTTTGCTCTAAATTTCATTAGGATTTTCAATCTCATAAGAGTGCATGGTTCTCAATCTACAAAAGAGGTAATATTGTTCCTTTTTATTTCTCTTGCTTAGTGAGTGTTTTGTTGCTAGTATTCTAAATGATTAATATCTTTAATGTATGAAGTATTTTATCAATATTCACTTCCAAAAATTCCTATTGATCTTTGTCAATTATATTCTTATAGTGATATTGTAATATTTCTTCAATAAACTTGAAACATTTACTTTGGTGCATTTAGCTTGTTATGTATTATCTCATGAACTTTGGTTGAACATGTTATGACGTTGAAAACTATCTAGAATCGATTGTACATGATCACTGATACAAGTTCCAACCTCTAACCAACTATCATATCAATCATCAAAACTGATACAACCACCAATATGTCATTTACTATGCTTCAATAAATAAGGAATGTAATTATTTATAGCCCTCCATAGACCAGACCCTAACTTCTTCCTTGTTGGATTACAACTCCAGTTCTTCCTTGTCCCGATGACGTATAATACTTCATCTTCAGATGTACCGTAGAAGGTACTGCGATCAGTTCAGCTATGGTTGGTCGTCCTAGAATGCACTTGTACAAGGATGGGTAGTGTATCACAAGGAATTCCACCTTGATGGACCTTGCCATTTCTCCCGTTCCAAAGGTAACTATCAGGTCGACATAGCCCTATGGTCGGGACACCGTCCCATTGAACCCTTGGAGGTCTGAACCAACATACGGTGTTAGGTGTGTTTCGTTCAGCTGCAAGGTTGTGAATAGCTGGGAATACATGATGTCGACGAACTCCCTTGGTCGACGAGGATTCTACGAACGTCAAAATTTTCCATCTGAGCGCGAACCAGTAGGGGAATGCTAGCGTTAGGTGCCCCTTAGAGGAAATCTTCCTTATTAAAGGAGATGGGTGTGGATCCTTCTCGAGGAGGATCGAGGGTCGAACTCCGATTCGAGCTGGTGCTGATTAATTGATCGAAACGTCGCTTGGCCGATCCCACCATGATCTTGTTAGGTCCTCCAACGGATATTACCATTGCAGATGGAAAAGAATCCCACGGGCTGTATGCAGAAAAGTATGTTGGACCAGTATATGGCTCAGGGATACAAAAATCTTCTGGTCGCGCAATGCTTAGAGCGACCTGAAGATTTGCCTCTGCGACCGGTGGGGTAACATCTTCAGCCTTTCGGGTTTCTTGGACCTCTTGCCTTGGAGCATCCTTATTCTTGGAGAACTGCTTGAGGTTACCATCCCGGATGAGTATCTCAATAGCGTCCTTCAGGTGGATGCAATCTTCAGTATTGTGCCTGTGTGATTTAAGGAAGCGACAATACTTGGTCTTATTAGTATTTGGCTTGCTCGACAGCTGTTTCGGGAATCTGACCCCTGCTTGGCGGAATTCGCGCACTAAGATTGGATCTTTTCTCGTGTCGCTGTGATATGAGTGTAATCATGGAACCTCCCTACGGGTCCCTTGTGCTCCCTCGGTTCACGTGAGTGTTCTTCATTTCTTTTTTAACCTCCCCAATGTGATGTTGAGATGTCATCGTGTTTGGAAGGCTTGGCGTCTTCATTAAGCCGAGTGTCACGAACAGTACTTGTTGCTCTTTCTCCTCATATTGTATGTAGGCTTGCGCCTTGAGGAGAAAAGCGTCAAGCGTGGCCGGTGTTTCAATCCATACGGCCTTTCTGAAATCACTTTGAGTTCGGAGTCCCCACTCTAGGAGGTATTTTTTCTTGTCGTCTGTGGTCGAAACCTGGACAGCTTCTTTGTTAAACCTCTCGATGTATGCTCATAAAGGCTCTTCTTTTCCTTGAACGATCGCTTATAAGGATGCCTCGGTTTTAGGATGACATTAAGAGGCTGTAAAATGTCGGGAGAAGGTCCTCCCAGTTGTCTCCACAAGGTGATGGATTTGTAGGGAATGCTCTTGTACCAGGCCATGCCTCCCTTTCTCAAATTCGTGGGGAAGAGGCGGCATTTGATAGCTCCCTGGACGCCTCAATAATCCAACAAAGCATCGATGTTCTCCATGTGATTGTCTGGATCCGTTGTGCCTTCGTAGGTTCCCAAGGGTGGGGGTTTTTCAAGCCCTTTTGGAAGCCTTGTAGACATGATTTCCTCAGAGAGATGGCCGCGAGGCTCATCCTCGTCATTGAAAAATAGGGTGACTGAGCGGGAACGATCATCACGATGTCTGCGAGGAGGAGACCTTGACCGATTTCTGGTATCTTTGGGGGATGGTCGCGCCCTAGGATGGAGGTTCCTGCGTGTTTTCTTCGTTTGCGGGGATTTATTTCGCATGGGAGACAAAAGGGTCCTCTTCTTGATAGAACCAGAAGCTTCTGGTTGTTGATCCCTCTTCTGTCTGGGCGACCTGTTGCGGGACCGACGATGCTTCCTCGTCGGGGTGGGGGACCTGATGCATCTTGATTTTTTAAGAACGTCCAACCTTTTGCTCTGGCACAAGAGGAGGAGGTAAATGGTGTTGGTCGCTTCGACCAACGCTTCCAGTGTTTGGTTTGTCCCCTCTAGATATTGAATCCCCCGAAAATAGTTAACTACTAGGAACCAAACGACGAACGAGTATGACAGTCGGGGGATGTTGTGTCGGACACGAGGTCTACCGACCAAGAACTGTCCCAGCTGATCCTGGGCGGTCTCTACAGTTGTCGAGCATAGACCATGAACGAGGAGGGAAGGACGACCACTATGGTAATGAGTCCCTTGGATCTTGGGTTATTGGGTCGTTTCATGGGCCAGAAAGGATTGTGTCATATCTAGTCGTAGGGCCAGTCCAGAACAATATTCTTATCAACTTTAATCGCACGAACTACTCGATTACCAATAAAAGTTAGCACTATAATATCATAGTATTCTATTGGTAATCATGCAATTCTAATCCAAACAACTATTTCATCAATGGAATCCTTCTCCATATGAAAGTTTGGACACCAATCCTTGATCGTAAGATAATGATCGTATATAAACCAATGATTGTTTTCCATTAATACCCTTTTATCATCCTCTTGAGAAACTGCTATCAGATAATAATCATTGCTTATATCAATGATTCTGATAACACCATTCTTCACCCACATATGTTTCAATCTCGTCTCAAGCGCCTTGTAGCCAATCTACCCCAAGAGCTTTGACAATCGCTCCTCTTCTCCAAGGCCGATGTATCATTTTCTCCTCTAGTTCAGATAGAACAAAGGTTGGACAATCATACTCTCCTACTTTGTCATCTACAATCTTCAGTCCTTATCCTTCCTTCTGATGATTGGTTGTAAGCAATTCATCCTCAACCTCCTTGTTTATATCAGGGTTGCTTGAATGACCAGTCACCATATCCCGATACAATTTACTCAGACCAGAAATATAATTCTCTGTCACCATCATCCCATCTAGCGTACCATCTTTAATCTTTTTAATACTCTTTTCTAATAAATCAATCTCATCTAGACTTTTACCCATGTTCTCCGACGATATAAACCCTAATAGAGGATTCATATGGGACTTTGTATAATAGATTCAAATGTTTCAATATGCAAAAATTACAATATTTAATAAAAGATAGGCAAAATACCCAAATTGGTCCCTTAACTCTACATCAGGGTCCAATTTGGTCCCTTAACTCTAAAAAGTGACAAAATTGTCCCTTAAGTTTTTAAATTGTGTCAAATTGGTCATTTCCGTCAACCACCCTCAAACAGACGTTTTCTTAGTCATATGTGGCAGCTGACATGGCATACGTCATCTTCTTCTTCGTTTATACTCTGCCTCTTCATAGAACCCATGCCAATCTTATGAAACCCAGCATATCAATCTTATGAAACCCAACAGATAGAGGCCCAATACCAATCTTATGAGAATCAATACAATTAAAAAAACCTAATTCCAACATCAAACTCATGCCTTTGCTTCATACGTTATCTTTTTCTCCTTTCCTCAACAAAATCACTTCCTTTCTTCTTTCACGGCGAACCGGAAATTACTCCATCATCTTTAACAACACAAACACAATCCTTCCATCATCTTTAACAACAACAACCTAATTCCCATCTGATGCCATAATCGTCCTTCCATTTTCCTCTCATCTCCGCCTTAACATCAACAAAACCAGATCTGGATTTGGGGATATGTTTTAGGTTGTTCATAAATCGCAAAATCAGATCTGGGTTTGGGGATAACGCCTCTCTAAATCGCAACCCACCACCACCATTATTCATAAACCGAGTTTCAAACGATTGAAGCATAAAACGACAGAGAGAGAAACGACATTGAAATTGCAGTGGTGTTTCGGTGTTTGGGGATATGTTCTAGGTTGTTCTTCTTCACAAAATCAGATCTGGGTTGTTGTTCTTCACAAAATTACTGTTGTTCTGGGTTGTTATTCTTCACAAATTGATGAAATTGTTGTTCTTTACAAAATCATATTTGGGGATATGTTTGAAGAAGAAGAACAAAAGCTAACATAATTATTTATTATTTTTCAGAAATTTGTTTTTTTATATAAATATTATTAATTATTTGAGATATATTTTTAATTTGGAATTTATAAAAACAAATATGAAACGACATCCAACATGGCATCTATATGGCACATGACTCATCACATATCAACACCACGTGTACAATTTGATTGACTTTGACTAACGATACTAACGGCAGGGACTAACGTGGACCATTTTAAAAACTTAAGGGATCATTTTGTCACTTTTTAGAGTTAAAGGACCAAATTGGACTCTAATGTAGAGTTAAGGGATCAATTTGGGTATTTTGCCTAAAAGATATAAAGAAAATTATTCAAAACATGAGGTGCTATGTACAATTGAGAGTGACAAGTTAAATGCTCCTACCCTCACCTCTCACACGACCCAAGCTTAGTAGTCGGTGCAGCGTAACATAAAGAATGGCTCCCATTTATTTTCCGACCATTTTTCTTTCTTTCTTGTTACTTGTCAATCCCTTCTTCATCTCTCGGTCAAATACAGTAACAAACAAGACAAAAATTAGTCCTGGACACTAATACCCTTCCCACATTCAAACTAAATTAGTATAATGTTAAAAAATACATCAACACATATTCACTATTTCTGTTGACCTTAACCTTAATACATGTCATATTTCCGTATTTCACGGGTTTAATCCTAAAACACCCTTTCCAGTTTTCACATTCAACTCCCTTTCTTCTTCCTTTCATTCTTGGAACTTTCACTTAAACCGGTCTTCACTGCATCAACTCTTTTCTCTTGGCACCATAGCTCACTTTCAATTTCTTAATACATGCAGTTTTCTAATATGTAGAATTATAAACATATTTAACCTCTTAATTAATCATGCTTCTCCAAATTTAGAATTGTTGATACTGGAAATTGGGCTGTTGCTGAGGCTGCTTTGATGATACAGATGCAGTTATTTGATACAAGTAGGCATGTTGATTGTTGAATTCAATTTCACAACTTTTCATCATTCTATAGCTTTCAATTTTGATTTTCAATGACTATATCATGTTTTCCTTGTGAAACTGCAGTTTGGTTTGGTATTATGAAGTGTTTTTTATTCCAATCTGGAAATAAGAAAGATGAACCAAAAGGCTTACAATCGGTGTCGGGCCGGTCGGATAGTTCTGCGTATGTTGATGTTGAAGATAGAAGAGGTAGCTCTGAATTGAATTCTCGGGATGTTTCGGATAGTGGCAGCGTGGAATCGCTCAGGAGGAACGCGCCTCCTAATTTGTCGCAAAGGCCGAGTGATCTTAGAGTGTTTACTGTATCTGAACTGAAATCGGCTACAAAGAGTTTCAGTCGGTCGGTTATGCTTGGAGAGGGCGGGTTTGGTTGTGTCTATCTGGGTGTAATTAGAAGTGTGGATGACCCTTCGAGTAGAATTGAGGTTGCTGTTAAACAACTTAGTAAAAGAGGAGTGCAGGTAAGGTGTTTGCTTATGTTTTTCTGTTGCAGGATTGGCCGAATTCCGTGATCTATCGTTGTGATTATGTGCGTTTATCTTATTGCTTTAGAATTGGATTTGGTTTTCAGGGGCATAGGGAATGGGTGACGGAAGTGAATGTTTTAGGCATTGTTGAGCATCCAAATCTTGTGAAGCTAGTGGGATATTGTGCCGATGATGACGAAAGAGGAATACAACGGCTTCTGATTTATGAATACATGCCGAACAAAAGCGTGGAACACCATTTATCTCACCGAGCAGAGACTCCTCTCCTGTGGAGTAGGAGATTAAAAATAGCTCAAGACGCTGCTCGTGGATTAACATACCTGCATGAAGAAATGGATTTTCAGGTATATAGGTCTATAGAAACTTTTTCCAAAAACTAGGATACCCGATGAGCCAAACTTGAATACTTTGAACCGATTTTATACAATATTCGTATATGTTCTGTTGATGAATGTCATGCTAACTGTGTAGTCATTGTTTAGATAATTTTCAGAGATTTCAAATCTTCAAATATCCTTTTGGATGATCAGTGGAATGCAAAGCTATCGGACTTTGGGTTAGCGAGACTAGGACCATCGGATGGACTAACTCATGTCTCAACAGCGGTATCGGTTTTTTTGTTAATCTATAATTTGTTATTGAGATGTCGTTAACATATGCAGAGAGCTTGTTAGATTGTGTTGCTATGCGGAATCTAGTAACTTGGATACACGACTTATGTTGAAATGGATGTTTATGTTCGTCAGGTTGTAGGAACAATGGGGTACGCAGCTCCTGAATATCTCCAAACCGGACGTCTCACATCGAAGAATGATGTATGGAGCTACGGTGTTTTCCTTTATGAGCTCATTACCGGTAGACGCCCTTTAGATCGAAACCGCCCCAAAGGTGAACAGAAGTTGTTGGAATGGATAAAGCCATACCTATCAGATACAAAGAAATTTCAACTGATATTGGATCCAAGACTTGATAAGAAACAGGTAATCAAATCAGCCCAGAGACTTGCCACGATAGCTAACCGATGCTTAGTTAAAAACCCGAAGAATCGCCCGAAGATGAGCGAGGTTTTGGGAATGATGAATGGAATAGTAGAATCGTCGTCGTCCGACTCTAATTCACAACTACCCTTGAAGAATGTTTCGAGAGAAGTTTCTCAAGATATTGAAATGAACAGCGTGGATCAGAAGTCTAGAGAAAGTAATTGGTTTTTTAAGATGTGGAGACCAAAGCTTTTAAGAACATGAAAAATGCAAAATGATTATTGAGCCTGAAGTGAAATGATTGTTAGTTTAGATATAGTTTTAAACTGTTACTATATACATATATCTTGTAATTTTACCTGTTACATATGAAGGACCTTAGAAATTTTGCAGAGTTTAATATCAAATACACAAAATGCATGGATGATTCTTGCATAGAAATTCAAGTTTAAATCCCAGGGAAGCAAATCTTGTCCAGAATTTGCTTGATCCTTGTGCTGTTGTATTTTAATTTTGATACCTTGATTTGTGTCTGTAAATATGCTATAACACTATCAGATAATCGTGTATGTAAGTAAATGTGTGTCTTGTTCACTGTTTATCTCATTTAACACTACTCATTGTACTATTGTAGAAGTTAAGGATTAAGAATTGAGGGTCAAAATCTGGATGAAAATAGTAGTTGATATGCATTAATCGTTATTGACTTCGGATCATTTTCAGTACTTGTTGCTTAGGTGTTAAGAAATAACGTTAAAAATCTTGTCAATCTTTGTTTTGTTATGCATAGCGGGTTCCAGGCTCGGATAATAAGAGAGGGTTGTGTCAAGTAGCATAAAACATTGTTGAATCTTAATGACATGGATTAACTACGAAATAATATGGATATTAGGTCATTGTCCGTAAGTAACGTGCTGTAAGGCTTGAGTACAATTCTTAGATAGAATATTATGGCAAAGTTAATCAATGTAGTCAATCCATTTAATAAGATAATGTTTGGTTGTTGCTTAAATGTTTAATTTTTAATGTCTTGCAAGAGAAATCAAACATTTTTGTTTGTTTCTTTTGATATCTGCATAAATTCAAAAGTATTGTCGTGTTTAAATGAACAACACCAAAAAAACGTAGCATCCATCATAAAGTTAGAGAAAGTAATTGGTTTGTAACTAGGATGTTGAGATCAAAGCTTGTAAGAATGTATTGACTATTGAGCCTTAGAAGTCATATTGCTAGAAATTAACCACTTAAGTGATATGGTTGTTACTTTAGTATGTAGCTTTAAATTGATTGGATCGTGTAATTTTGCTAGCAATTCTTAGAAGTTTTGTAGAGTCTCACATCAAATACACAAATTGTATGGATGGTGTTTCCTTTCACGAGTAGAAATATTTGGTGGAAGGGCGAGGTAGGAACTTGGATCAGTGGAGCAAGAACTTAGTACAATGGAGAGGAGTTTGACATATAAGTATAACACTTCTAACATCCAAGTCAGTGAGAGGATCATGAGTAAAGTGAGAGTGAGAATGAATTTAAATATTTGAAATGAAGCATTTCCTTCCTTATATAGCGTGAGTGGTTAAAACCGTTTACGAGGGGGAATGTGCACTATACATATGACTGTTGGATCTAATAAGATGATGATTGATGCATCTAAAGGACAAAATCCTCTACCTTTGGTCTACATATGACCATCTATGTCATCTGCTTCTTCGCTTAATATTAGTATTAAGTCTTCTTGTAAACTGTCTTTAACACTTGCCACAAGCCATTGTCTCTACTTTGTATAACAAGGATTTGTCACATACATTCATAGGTCGACTGCTGGCAGGAGCAAGTGAAAAGTCTTAATGGGATGTCACTATTGTTGGGAACAAGCGTATTAAATGTCTTTTTTGTAATGGGTAGCGTTTCATAAGGAGTTTTGATGTGTGTTCCTATGTTGATTATTAATGATGTTTCCTTTATAGTAGGATACTAGAGTATTTTGAACAATTTTTTTTATGAATTCTTGACCGTTGGTGGTGTGTTTCGCATTTCCCAACTCACTGAATCGTATGGTCTCCTACTGGTGAAATGCCTATAAGAATCTTGTAGATTGTTGACCTTCTATTTTTTTGCTGATTATGGATTTGAGCAACTCTTCTTCTTCCTTGTTAGTGATTTCTTCCATCGTTATTAGCTTCGTTACATAGGTCTTCATTTTCGACTAGTCTGCACCCTTTTCTTCCAGCACGCAAATATCGAAAATCAATCCCTTTAAAAGTAATGTCCAGGTTTGTCTTTCTTTCATTTTTCTTTTTCTTTTTATGGTTTATAGGGGAGAAAGTCGTGGGTTTCGTCTTTCTGCATGGCATCTTGGTGAATCTCTTTTCCATGGATGTATTATGTTAAGGTTGTTATATTTACCTTTAAGCTTATCTATAGTTGTGTACTTATATTTTCCCTTTTATGTGTTGACATAACCTTTACAATGGAAGGCGTTCAACTTGAAATTTGTAAAGTGATATGAGATACCTCTTTATTTATGGATAGACAAAAATACATTGAGTGTTACCTTAGTCTTTGTTATTGAATGTGGTTTAAATCGTGGGGGGTGATTCTCCATGAGGAAGACAAGAGAAATTGTAGTAAATTTGATGTGTGTCTAATTCCTATCAACAAATATATTTATTCTCTTTGATAGGCTTTTGTTAGGTATCAACAAATGCTTATTTTTCTATGTGAAATTGATGCCTTTAAGCTCTTTTTATTGCTTTAATCAGGAAACGACTTATTGTTAAGCAATTCTTACATCAATGTGAATTTTAGGAATTTTGATGTGTTTGTGTATTTTTGTAGAAATTTATGACAAAAGATTGTAGCTCGAATCGCAAGAAAACTCAAAGAATCAAAAGATTCGTGTGTCTTCAAAGCTTCAAGAGCTTTGCCCGACAAAGGGAAAGCGCAGGATGTAACAACCTTTTTACCCCCACAACATAATTAAACGAAATTATTCAATAAAAATCAGAGTTATCAACGTAAAAGATATCACATTTCATCGAAACATCAATAAAACTCATCTATGTGTCTTGTCCCGTAACACAGGTTACAACATGCATCATTATTAAAACATCTTTTATACGCAGCTGGTCATCATCATTAGTCAACTCAATTACTCAAATATAAAAATTCAAATTTTAATTCTAAAACATCTTTAACTCAAAATAACACAACAAAAACCAACAATTCTCAAGCGTTCCCGATGTTACACGTCACAGAGCAGGACACACCCTAGACTCTATAAACGATAAAAGACTCATACTCCAAGCTACATCCAAGCACCGAGCTATTATTGAGTATCTGCAGGATGACATAATAGACCATCACCAAAGGCATGCAGGGTGAGTAAAGTCAAATTCAATATAAATAATATAAAGAAGGAATTACAAGACAACATGCATCAATAGATCAAATACATCAAGTCTCACCTATGTACAACAAAATCAATCACATCAACACATAAAAGACAAATGCAATCATGTTATGCAACCAAAAATGAAATGCAATCCTCATAATATGCATGTGGTACCGAAACATCATCATGGATGGAAATTGGGCCATCAACCCTCCACAAGGGAGCACAACATAAACAACATATCACTTCAATCCTTACAATGGGATTAAAGCTACCAACGGACCAAAGCCCCAACATAATTATGTCATGAATGCAAGACGCAATACAATCATACATCATAAAACCCATCAACTAATGCATCCACATACATCATAAGTCATTATACATCCTTCATACTTCTAATATTTTGCCTACTCATATCATCTAATACTACATATCATCATAATACAACATAATCATCTAAACACCATTTTAATCAAAAATTCTTACACACTTAGCATATTATAGCATGGCAAAAATGTACAACAACATCATACAAACTTAATACAACAAAACAAGTCATTTCAAATCATTTGGGGAACGAAAACATTTTTCAAAAGGTTTCAGGTCTCTCTAAGTGGGTAACGAGCTTGCTAAGCGACCTGGTATAGGATTGCAGAATTCTTAGAAATTCATTCGCTCGCTAAGCGAGCCCCTACTCGTTAAGCGGGACGACGATTTTTGGCAAAAACCCTATGATTTCCAACACGACTCAGTTGCGATCAAACTCATCCAAAATCATCATTTAACAGCAGAAAAACACAGAATTTATTCTTATGACCTACTACCATCATACATTTATCAACTACAACATCTAACAACCTCAGTTCATCAAACTCTTCTAGCAATCCTCCTAACCCTAAGACTTCCCTCAAAAAACCCTTCTCATAAGACCTACCTCTACATTATAGATATTGAACATAAAATTACTCCTCATACCTTAGTCAATTTAGCTCTTCCAATTGATTCTTGAAGAATCTTCAACCCAGTCTCATTGTTCTTCAGAGCATTTCTCTCAATCTTCACAAAATACGCGTTATGAGAAAACTCTCCCTATTCCCTTCTCATAACATTCTCAAAAAGACCAAATTACCCCCAAGACCTCCAACTCTTCTTATTTTATTTTAGTAATAATATTTAAATAATAATCATAATTATTCTAATATTACTATCGAAATAAAATAATTCATCACTGCACCACAAGACACCATACAATACCACATATTCATAGTTAATTAAATAAATAATTAAATTATGAAATCGAAGCGTTACACGGGAAGACTGCTTCGCCCGTCAATCTCAATTCCAGTAGCTCAGAATTTTGTGTGTCGTTGTGTTCTCCCAGCGAAAAGAAGGCTCGCCCAACGAAAGGATACTTCGCCTGGCGAAGGAAGATATTTATGAAGGGACCAACTGACATTGTAGCTGGAACGTGGGATCACTTTTAAGCTTCGCCTGACGAGTTTTCCTGGGCAGGAGTTTTATTTAGGGTCATTTTTAGATATTTTGAAGAGATCTCACTTTTTCATGGGATCATTTTGTAACCTAAAACACTTGTTAGAGAGAAAACTTAATCTTTAGTTATTTTCCATAGGATTCAAAGATTTTATGCTGCAATCCTTGAATCTTTGAAGATTGATGCTCCAAAAGTTGTGTTGCTTACTTATCAAGAAAGCTACCATGTCAATGGATATCTAAGAAACTTTTGTGTCAAGATTAGAGGTAGATAATCCTCAATATTGTATGTATTGATCTTGATTTATGCTTGTGAACACGTTAATGATAAATATATGATGAAAAACTTTGTTTTGTATGGTTTATTATTTGTTTTGGTTCATGACAGAGAAATATGCACTAAGACTTTATCTAAGTTTTAACCCATCAACAAACATAGGCTAGAGATAGTTATGCAAGTTGATGTTCATAATTATCACACTTTAATGTTACCATTTTGATATATAGAGTGAGAGATCATCTAAGAATCAAAGTGGTAAATCTCATAACTTGTGTTAGAGATAAAAAGATGAAATGATATGTGTCGCTCCCACCAAATGAGGCTAGGTCAAGAGGGGTATAGACGCGAAGGTCGGCGAGAGAAGAGAGTACACACAAGGGTGAACTCAGAAGACAAGAGTCGCCAGCTAGGCATTTTTATCCCGGAGGAAAGGTAATGCTGCATAGACCTAGAAAGATATGGATAAGACAGTTGCGAACCAGAGAGACTGAGAAAGGGGGTTGGTTACAACCTGGGAAGGTATTAGCACCTAGATTGTCCGCCGTACTCGACGGGATCCACGCTTAAAATATTTGTGTTTTAAAGGGGTAGTGTCAGTGCAATTTGTGTATCAAAGCTGGAAAGAATACAAGTGTCAGTGCAAAAGAAATGTGAAGTGAAATATGTGAAGTGTCAGTGTAGGAACAAGAATGAAATGCTCAAGACTATGAGGCTTTAAGAATAATGCTGGAAGGAGGGGGAATATACATAGACTTTTGTTCGATAACTGTTAAGTTATGCCTACGTATCCTCTCGTGCAATGAGGAAGTCAGAACACCGTAGTTCGACTCAAAGAGACTAAAAGATAAATTGACTTGTGAACTGCTTGCTTGCCTATGCTCAAGTGTATGACCTGTCTGGCTCAGGTGCAAACTGTCTTGCATTAGACGGAAGAAGCAAGTTCTCGTTTGTGAGTGAATGAGGTGAGAAAAGAATCCCGGAGGAGACGATTATTGTTTGTTTTTTGTGTTTTCAATCTTTTATTGCTTTTGGATTTGTCATAAGTTAATGAGCTTAAGCCTAAACCAAGTGTTAGTAAACTCATCACATCCTCCCTCTGATTAGGGGTAATGAGAATACCTTAAGTATGAAGTAAACACCTCACACTTAATCACCATGATGTAGGATTAAGATCATTAACCTACTTACATTTATTTAGATGTTTTTGTTGTTTTTGTTTAGTGTTAGGTAATGAGTTTAAGCCATAATCAGGGATTTAATGGACTCATTACACCATCCTAATAGAAGGATAATAGATGAGAACATTTAAGCTGAGAAAGACTCCTCAACTTAATCCATGATTAGGGATTAAACTCATGAAAAAACAAAGCCTTTGTTAAATGGATTTTAATTAATGATAAGGTGAAGAAGTGAATTTTAAGGTTTGTAAGACAACTTGAGGGGGACTTGTCCATTAACACTAGGGTTAGTCCTTCTTAACCAATTAAGGAAGAATTAAAACCCTAATGCAAGGCCCAAGTTACAAGCTTGATGTCTTAGTGATTATTAGGTGGATTGATTAAAGGGTTTAAACACATTAAGGGTTTAACACTTAGGATTAAAGTTATACACTCCATCCTAATAGAAGGATACAGGCATAACCCTAATCACAAAGCCTTAAAACCTTTAAGGTTTAGTCCTTGATTAAAAGATGAGAAAAGAAGACTCAAGGATGACACAAAGGTAAAATCTAAATGGGGGACTAATCAAAAACCCTAATTGTGATCATGCTTGGTTATTCCTAGGGTTAATGAGGTTTGAAAGAATATCTTCAGAGAAACCACCAGGAAGGAAGCAGATGAAAGGAGCAAGAAGCAAAGAGAAGCAAAACAAACTTGCTTCACTTAAGAAGACAAGTTGCTTGAAGAAAGAAAGTAAGAGATGAACATGAATGAGCAAGCTCAATCCAATACACAAGATAAAATGCAGCAATGATGCAAGAGAGATGAGAAGAGATTGTGAGAAGTGAAGGCAAATTCACTTCTCAAATTACTTACCACCTTAAAAGGTTAGCCAAAAGAAATGAGATGCAATGCAAATGAGATGAAATGTCATGATGCAAACCAAAACCAGAAGCATAGACATGATGTTAATGATGCTAAAAGGGTATGCAAACACAAGGCAAGACATGAGAATGATCATACAAGGATATGGGTGCAGATGAAGCATGCTTGAACCATGGAAGTTCAAGAAAAGTTTATGAAATGCAATGGACATATAACATGGAAAATGAAATATGCAATGATCAAACATGATTCTAATATGTCCTAAGATGTATTATGAATCATGTGGATGCACAAAATGTCAAGGCAAGTTGTTGGATGCAAGCAAATGAAAGATGGATGCAAAAGAAGGCACAAATTAGGGTTTATGATCAACACACAAAGCAAAATTCAAAATCAGAAGCAAATGACATGATAAAAAATTGAAAATGCAATCAAAGATACCCTAAACCTATACAAGCTCACTGCCCAAAGGAGGGGACCTAATTCTTAACCTAGTGAAAGTTATGAATTTCTTAAGTCAATTAGGGTTTCAAGGTACCTCATCATGGAAAATGCAAAACAAAATGAAAATGGAAGATCAATTCAAACCAAATTTATCCTATAATCTACATGCCATGAAGGATGCAATGCAAGAAGAACCATCATCAAACTCTCAAAGGTTAGGCAGAATGGATTTTTCAAAGTTTGCACAAAAATATTGCCTTAAAATGAATTTATTTCCAAAGAAAATGATCAAAATTCATCAAGAACTAAAAAGAAATTTTTTTTGAGAGTTGGATAATGTTTCTAAATGTTTCTAAATGCAATGTGATTTTTTTGGTGATTTTTAAATACCAAAATGCATTTTTAATTAATTAATTTCCATTAACTAATTAAAAATAAACATTTAAATGATTTAAAAATGATTTTTAATGCAAAAAATAAAAATAAAATTATTTTTGGGTTCTTAAAATTAATGAAATGATTGACAAAAATTTTCAGAATTTTTAAATGTGTTTTGCTATTTTTAATAATTCTTAGAAGTTAAATGAAAAGAAAATGAAATAAAATTAAATAAAATAAAAAGTATGCAAATCCTGAGGTTCACATTCAAACTGGGAGATGGAGGGAAGACTGCGCGCGTCATCCAACGGCCTAGGTTCAAACTGGCATTTTTAAACTAAACCTAATTAATTAATTTAATTAATCACAATTAGGGCTAAGTGAAATCATCCTGACCCTTCAACACGCGCGGGAAGCTCAGATCCAACGCCCCACGTTTAAACCTAGCTAACCCTAATTATCAAACCCTAATGACTTTCAGGTCACCGGAGAAGAGCTCCGGTCGTCTTCTCCGGTGACACCCTCCCTGAGAAATCTCAAACCCACTCTCCAGGTCATTTTAAGAGCTGTAAAGCTCCAGATCAAACCTCTCAACCTCCCTAAACATGAATCTACCCTCAAAATCCATTTCTTTTTACTCAAAACCAAGATTCGAATCAAAAACCTAAAAATGACCAAACTTTCAGAGATGCAGTACATGCTCAATAATCAATCATTTTCAAAAATACAAAGTGCAAAGCAATCAGGGGAGCATGTAGATCATTTCAATAACTTAAAACAAGGTTTCTAGAAAAATGATTTCGTGAAGCTACTTGAGGTGAAGCTTTCAGTTTGGAGCTTTCAGACTGCCTCCCTGCTTCAAAGCTACTCCAATGATCTCCCTGAGTATGCTTTGAGGCTTGGTTTGAGTGTATGGTGGCTAGTTTGTGTGATTGATGGAGTTCTGTTCAGAGAGGGGGGGAAAATCGTGTTTGAGTTTCAGGGACTTTCAAGGCAAGGTGAAGGGTGGTTTATGTTCTATGAAGCTTTTCTGAATGAATGGTGAAGTTGGTTTTGAGGTTTGATGATTGTGTGATGAAATTCGAAGGAAAGTGCATAAGGGGAGAGTTTTGGGAACTATGGCTTATGAGATGTTTCAGGCTGTGTTGTCTTATGTGTTGGGTTGCTTTTGGTACACATATCAATCCTTGATAGGTCAGAGAGTTGTTGTGGAGCAGTGTGATTGGTATGGAGCAAAATGCATAAAGTCAACTTTTTGTGTAAGAGAGGTATGGGCTATGGCAGTCAAGGTACAAGGCATGGCTTGGCTGCAGCTTGAATCAGGGAGAACCATGGAAATGGATTAGAGGCAATGCAGCAAGTGGATTAGGGTTTGTGAGAGTTTTTGCAATTTCACAAAGTCTTGGCCCTTTTGAAGTTTCTTAATGCACAAGTCATGAAAATGGACAATTCTTTGGTGCATTCTGATTTTTAGGTCATGGTTCATGTTTGTGCAAAGGTTAGAAGTCACATTGAAGTCACATTTTGCCTTGGCAAGAGGTTTTGCAACTTTGCCTCTTTGGTGTAAAACTTGAAATTATGTGATTTTGTCCAACTTTGACAAGCTATAACTTTTGATCCAAAATGAATTAGAATGAGTTCTTGTACTTTTTGAAAAGGGAATGATCCATTCTACAACTTTCATGGCCAAAGTTTTCTTATTTGAAGCATTTTTGAATCAATTTGAGGAGGTTGAAAAACTTTCCCAAAATGGCAAGTTTTCATTACAAGTCACTTTCCCAAAAAGGCAACTTTGCAAATGACTTGAAATTCTTCAATTTTGTGAACTTATAACATCTTCTATGATCAAATAAATATCATACACATTCAAAATGATGGAGAATATCCTTTGGTTGGGTCATTGGGGGCCTCAGATGCCCTGATTTTACACTGACTTGCTCAAGAAGTCATCTTGTGATCATATGCCTTCCCCATGGAATTTCTTCATGAAAATTGATATGCATGATCCTCATAACATATAGAGACCAATAGAAACAAGAATGACCAAAAAATTTGGAGTTATGGACTCTGAAACCAAAACCCTAATTTTAGGTCATCTGTGTAGTTAAACCTAGCTCTGCTTCCATGCCTTTCTCAGTTCTTGTGATTCTTTGACTTCCTTGATCTTGAGAGGATATAATATGATGCTTGTACATACATGGACCCTTTTGAAGTGATTGATGACCTTTGGAGTGGCTCAAGTGGCTCAGGGATGGCTCAGATCACAAACCCTAGATGCAGATGACTTTGAATCAATGCAGTGAAACAAAAATGTATTATGAAATGATATGATTGAGTCTATGCATATGAAAATAATCACAAGCCATGGTGAAATGAGTGAGGGCAAATTTGGGGTGTTTACAGCTGCCCCTATTCAAACATGAGTTAGCTGTGCGGGATGTAAGCAACGGCTTAACAGGCAAACAAGATAACTTGTGGTTGAATACCAAAGACAGTCCAAAATTTGCACTCACAGAATGAAGAAGAAAAGGGGTATAGATTGTTTAAAGAGAATAAAGTATATTTATAAAGTGAGGGCGACGGAGGACGACCGCCGAGCAGAGGACGACTGCTGGGGATGAAGCAATGACGGGGACGGCCGACATGCTGGGGAAAAGAGATTATGATGGGGACGGCCATCAAGTAAAGAAATAAGACTCTCTGGGGAAATGATGGGGGCGACCATCGGGTTCAAGGCATAAATAAATGATGAGGTTCGGTCATCAAAGGTGAAGGACGATCACCTAGCAGGGTACGGCTGCTCTGTTGGGGAATAAGATGAGGGACGGTCATCTAAGGTGAAGGACGATCACCTAGCAGGGTACGGCTGCCGAAAGTATCGCGACACAGGACGAATGTCGGATGAAAAAAGTCGACGATGGGGACGGCCATCAGATCAGCATGATGAAGGACGATCATCAAGAGGTGAAGGACGATCACCTAGCAGGGTACGGCTGCTCTCAGGGTTTATCATGACATAGGACGAATGTCAGATAACAAGATCAACGATGGGGACGGCCATCGGATAAAATGATGAAGGACGATCATCAGGAGGTGAAGGACGATCACCTAGCAGGGGACGGCTGCCGAAAAGGTCACGACATAGGACGAATGTCGGATAGAAAGGGGTTCTAATGAATAGAGACTCCAATGGGGGTAATGAAGGACGATCATCAAAAAGGTGAAGGACGATCACCTGGCAGGGTACGGCTGCCGAAAGGCATCATGACATAGGACGAATGTCAGATAGAAAGGAAATAACTCATTGGGATTTGCTGGGACTCATCTGGGGAATGGTAGATACAGACGAGTGTCTAAATTTAAGAGGACATAAGTGTTTGGCACGGTGTATAGATCAAAGATGCGGACGAGCATCCTTAAGACTGTGATACGGACGAGTATCGGTAGAAATAAACGTTTGACGCATGTTCAGAGATGATGATACGGACGAGTATCAACTGGTTAACAAGGAACACGGACGAGTGTTGACTCTGTGGGGATTTAAGTGGTATATACAAGATACGAGCGAGTATCTGTATGAGTCGAAAGTGACGAGTGGGACACAGACGAGTGCTCAACTTGCCAGGGAGCATGACACAGACGAGTGTCGGGAGAAGCGTATTATGAACAAGTATTTGGTTTGCAAAGTGTTTAGGCAACTGTGTTAGGGGAGGTGACACGGACGGGTTTCAGGGAAGAAGTACATATGTATCTGTGAGTGCGAAGGGGACGCTTTGGCTTTCTGCTGGGGAAATGACACAAACGAGTGTCGGGAAGCATTTGTAATATACGAGTCGTCTGTTTGTAAAGAATGCTCGGGCGACTTTACTGGGGAATGATGACACGGACGAGTGCCAAAAGGAGTGTGTATCTGTTTTGGCCCTCCGGTGAGGAATTGGGGAAATATTTTGTATACTGTCTGATGGGTTGTCAGTATTTACAAGTGTTCAATTCGACTCATGGCTTGTGATTATGCAATATGTTTGATTTTTGCCGTAATGCTCCGTATTAGACGGAATGCTACGCTCTGTGGGGAAAATATGATGCGAATGCTATGATTTATGCAAAGATTCCGATCCGGGATTCGGATCCCGCTGCCGTGGAGATCTCTGGCTGATCTGTTTGAAGTGGATTTCCCAGCTGGGAATAAAATCATTGATAGATCTGTCATATATGACTCTGCGTGGGGAAATAGGTCACTGATAGACCTATCTTGGTGATGGGGGACCCAGCTAGGGTTTGTAGGAGCTTTCGTTACTCTGTTGTGAGATCTTCAGGTATTGCTTTTCTGGATAGAGGTCTAAACTTCATGGGGAGATGGTTCCCGGTCTTTGCACTTGGCTGAGGAGAAATGATGACTGGCAACTCAGCTGGGGAGAAAGCACCTCCGGTGCTAATCGGGAGGTAGACTGAGTGGATAATGATTAGACAGCTCGCTGGGGAGAAACCTCCATGCCCCATGTTGTGCTTTGGACACCTGCAATCCTGTAAAGACAAAGAAGCGCACAAGTGTCCCGAGGTATCCCTTATTGGATTCCGTCATAGGAGTTCAGGCAATCCTAGGAGCAAACATATTTCCTGTAAGCATGTATTCTTTAGAAAGGAAGCATCTGTATTTATGCGAATCAATACCTAAGAGACATCGAACATTTTTGTAAACGAGAATAACATGTACGAGACGAAACATGACTGAAAATCTGATTTTATTAATTTATGTGCCCTGGATTGGCAAGATACAGTCAGAGAAACAAATCCCCTGAAATGAGGAAATCGTTACAAATTGAGAAACAAAAAGATGCTGGCAATGCTGATGACGCTTCAAGGAGCTTCCCTTGGGCTATGACTCGTATGACATTTGACCTTCTTTTCATCTTGCTTTCTGAGGGAGGCTGATTCTGACCGACGCTCGAACCTTTCGGAGCCTACCATGTTGTAAGTGATACAAACGAATTCAGAATGCAGTTGTTCGCTTATTCCCTTATTTTGCGTGGATCGCCTTTCCAGGTTTTCGATCCACCAGGATACCCATTTTTTCCTGAGTTGCCCAATGCGGCTTTTCAACTCAGCGGGTGTACATTTTTATTTATTTTCCCTTATTTTTGCCCGAGTCTTTTATTTTGTTTTTGACTCGCCGGGATGCCCTATTTTTGCCTGGACTTACATTCTGTTTTTATGTCCAGCGGGTCATTTTCATGCGAAGTATTTTTTAACTGCATCTGAATTCACAGGGGACAGGAAGTCTTCACCATCCATAGTACTGAGCATCAGTGCTCCACCAGAGAAAAATTTCTTTACTACGAATTGCCCCTCATAGTTCGGAGTCCACTTGCCCCTATGGTCTGTATGAGGAGGGAGGAGTCTTTTCAGTACAAGATCTCCTACTTGGTACTCTCGGAGCCAGACTTTCTGATCGAAGGCTTTCTTCATTCTCTTCTGATATAACTGCCCATGACAGATTGCAGCTAATCTCTTCTCTTCAATCAGATTCAGTTGCTCGTATCGGGATCGGACACATTCTGCTTCATTCAGTTTAACATCCATTAGTACCCGCAAGGAGGGTAATTCAACTTCAACAGGTAGGACTGCCTCCATACCGTAAACAAGCTGATACGGTGTTGCCCAGTGGATGTTCTGATGGACGTACGGTACCCATGCAAAGCAAATGGTAGCATTTAATTCCAATCTTTGTAGGTAACCACCATCTTTTGTACAATCTTCTTGATATTCTTGTTAGCTGCCTCGACAGTGCCGTTCATCTTTGGCCTGTAAGGAGAAGAATTGTGGTGTTGGATCTTGAAGTCCCGGCATAGTTCTGCCATCATTTTGTTGTTCAAGTTGGAACCATTATCAGTAATGATTCGCTCGGGCACTCCATACCGACAGATGATATCTCTCTTCAGAAATCGAGCTACCACTTGCCTCGTAACATTTGCATAAGAAGCCGCTTCAACCCACTTGGTAAAATAGTCAATAGCAACCAGGATGAATCTGTGGCCGTTTGAAGCAGTCGGTTCAATCTTGCCAATCATATCAATGCCCCACATGGCAAAGGTCCAAGGTGAAGACATCACATTCAAAGGATTTGGAGGCACATGCACTTTATCCGCATAAATCTGGCATTTATGACATTTTCTGGCATAAGCACAACAGTCTGCATCCATTGTGATCCAGTAATAGCCTGATCTTAGCAACTTTTTAGCCATTACATGCCCCCCAGCATGGGTACCAAAGGATCCTTCGTGCACCTCGTGCATCAACAAGTCTGCTTCAGCCCTATCAACGCATCTAAGGAGTACCATATCAAAGTTTCTCTTGTACAAGGAACCATCAGTATTCAGGAAGAAACTACCAGCTAGCCTTCTTAATGTCTTCTTATCATTGGAAGATGCCCCAGGTGGGTATGTCTGATCCTCCAAGAAGCACTTAATGTCATGGAACCAAGGCTTATCATCCTCAACAACATCTGCTGAAAACACGTATGCTGGTCTGTCAAGTCTGGACACTGAAATCCGAGGCAAAAAGTTGGCAACTTGAACTTTGATCATAGATGAAATGGTAGCCAGAGCATCTGCAAACTGATTTTCCTCTCGAGGGATATACTCAAGCTTGACCGTTGTGAAGAAAGTCAATAACCTTCTTGTATAATCCCTGTAAGGTATCAGATGATCTTGGTGGGTGTACCATTTGTCGTTGGTTTGATTGATTACCAGAGCTGAATCTCCGAACACAGTCAAAGTTTTGATCCTGAGGTCAATGGCTTCCTCAAGACCCATAATGCAAGCTTTGTATTCAGCTTCGTTGTTAGTGCAGTTAAAGGTGAGTTTTGCCGAGAAAGGCATGTGAACTCCCTTAGGTGTAATGAGTACTGCACCAACACCACGACCATTCATATTAATAGCCCCATCAAACATCATAGTCCATTCTTCTTCCGGGTCAGGCTCTTCAGTGTGAATAGGCTCTTCATGATCTTTTGCTTTTATGAACATGATGTCTTCGTCAGGGAAGTCAAATCTCATAGGCTGGTAATCATCAATGGGTTGCTCAGCAAGATAATCAGACAATACACTGCCCTTGATGTCTTTTTGAGATGTGTACTGAATGTCATATTCTGTGAGAATCATTTGCCATCTTGCAACCCGTCCGGTAAGTGTTGGCTTCTCAAAAATGTACTTAACTGGATCCATCTTTGAAATCAACAAGGTAGTGTGGGTCAACATATACTGCCTTAGTCGGCGAGCAGCCCACGCTAAAGCACAACAAGTTTTCTCGATTAGTGAATAACGTTGTTCACAGTCGGTAAACTTTTTGCTTAGGTAGTATATTGCATACTCTTTTCGACCAGACTCGTCATGCTGGCCCAGCACACTCCCCATTGACTCTCCTAATATTGTCAAGTACATGATTAGAGGTCTTCCTTCAACTGAAGGCATAAGGTTCGGAGGCTCCTGTAAGTATTCCTTGATTTTGTCAAAAGCCTTCTGGCAGCCTTCGTTCCAACTGACCATTTGTTCTTTTCTTAACAGCTTGAACAAAGGCTCGCAGGTTGCTGTAAGGTGAGATATGAACCTTGAAATGTAGTTCAATCTACCTAGAAACCCCCGAACTTCTTTCTCAGTTTTCGGTGCAGGCATTTCTTGAATGGCTTTAACTTTATCAGGGTCAACTTCAATCCCCTTTTCACTTACAATAAATCCCAGCAACTTACCGGATCGTACCCCGAATGTGCATTTGTTGGGGTTTAACTTCAGTTGGTACTTCCTCAGACGCTTGAATAGCTTCAACAGATTCACCAGGTGGTATTCTTCTGTGAGGGACTTGGCAATCATGTCATCCACATAACATTCAATTTCTTTGTGGATCATGTCATGGAATAATGTTACCATAGCCCGTTGATAAGTGGTACCCGCATTCTTCAGTCCGAATGGCATCACCTTATAACAGAACGTGCCCCAGGGTGTGATAAAAGTTGTCTTCTCCATGTCTTCAGGTGACATTTTGATCTTATTGTATCCTGAAAATCCATCCATGAAGGAGAACACCGAGAACTGAGCCGTATTATCAACCAATACATCAATGTGAGGTAAAAGGAAGTCATCTTTCGGGCTGGCTCTGTTCAGATCCCGGTAGTCCACACACATCCTCACCTTTCCATCCTTCTTAGGCACAAGTACAATATTGGCAACCCATGGTGGATAGCTAGTTACAGCAAGGAACCCGGCGTCCCACTGTTTTTGTACCTCTTCCTTTATCTTCATTGCCATATCTGGGCGAGTACGGCGCAACTTCTGTTTTACTGGTGGGCAGTCTTCTTTTAGAGGCAGCTTGTGCGTTACAATATCGGTGTCCAACCCTGGCATATCCTGATAAGACCAAGCAAAAACATCCACATACTCCCGAAGCATGTCAATCAGTTGCTCCTTTACTGAATCTTGCAGGCAGGCCCCAATCTTAACCTCTTTCACATCTTCTTCCGTACCAAGATTAACCGTTTCAATTTCCTCCTGATGAGGAGTGATAACCTTCTCCTCTTGCCTTAACAACCTGGATAGCTCTTCAGGTAGCTCATAATCTTCTTCAACCCCTTCATTGGCTTGATTGATCGGATTGTCAGAGTCATACGAAGTCATAGCTGTGTTGTTGTCGGTGCAATCTGAAAGGCACTCTCTGCAAGGGTTTAGATTGTTTATTTTAGTGATCAATTTTAATCTTGTTTAGAAAAAGTGAAAAGAAGTTATCATTTTGAAAAAAAATGCCATTTTATTTTTGTACAAAAAGAAAAAATGAAAAACAGTGAGCGGAAAAGGAAAAGACTCATTTGCAAAAGATGTCCGATATTCATTGATTGATCTATTTGCACAAAATTACAAGATGGCCCGATTACAAAATGAGTCTTGTCATCTTGGGCAAGATGCAAGACTTGATGCATGCTTAAAAATACAGGAAATAATAATTACTCTGCAGGAGTAACCCTTATAATTTCCTGGGAAGACCAGTTAAGGACTTGGCTCCCCGGGATCCTTGGACGTATCCAGCTCTCCAGGTTGCGGTCGTTTTCCTCCTCGTCTTCCAAGTTGTTCACAGCATCCGGGGTGAGCATTCCCCCGCTGACAAAATTGGGCTCTTTTGCAGCCTCTGATTGATCTTGTTGAGTTGGTTTGTAACCCAACCCAAATCTGTCTTCCTTCTTTTCCATGGGCAGCAGCTTGCCCCAGTCATGGGCAGTACCCTCTTCAACAACCTTCCTGGCTTGCTGATAAGACGTCATGGAAGTTCCCAGTACAGCAGATGCTTCATTAATGTTCAGGGCCTCAAACCTTTGGCTCATAGTTTCATGGATCTCTCCATCCATCTCTATGTACTTATACGTAGCCAGATGGCTAACAAAGATGTCTTCTTCCCCACAGATGGTGATGATCTGGCCTTCCCACTCGAATTTCAACTTCTGGTGAAGGGTAGACGTAACAGCGCCAACGGCATGGATCCAGGGTCTACCCAACAAACAACTGTAGGTCGGCTGAATGTCCATCACATAGAAGGTAATTTTGAAGATCTGCGGGCCAATCATCACAGGTAGATCAATCTCCCCAAGCACTGATCTTTTAGAGCCATCGAATGCTCTCACCACCAAATTACTCGGACGCAATGACAAGCCATCGTACTCCAGCTTCACTAAGGCTTTCTTTGGTAGAACATTGAGTGACGACCCAGTGTCCACCAGTACATGAGATAAAACAACACCTTTGAATTCTAGGGTGATGTGTAAAGCCTTGTTGTGGTTACGTCCCTCAGTTGTTAAGTCAGCATTGG
This sequence comes from Lathyrus aphaca, assembly GCA_963966055.1. Lineage (NCBI taxonomy): Eukaryota > Viridiplantae > Streptophyta > Magnoliopsida > Fabales > Fabaceae > Lathyrus > Lathyrus aphaca. Next base: position 64,083,422 of record OZ014525.1, on the reverse strand, counting down.
TAAAACCCAGTCCATGGCTGGTGTTGACATTTGCTACCACAGTTTCTAGCTGATTAACGGTAATCTCCTCTGGCACGTATGCTGCGTGCAGGACTTTCAGTAATGCATTCCTGTGAGCTTCAGAACACATCAATAGTGATAATATGGAGATTTTTGAGGGAGTTTGGTGAAGCTGATCTACCACCTTGTAATCACTTCTCTTTATGATTCTCATAAACTCGTCTACATCTTGTTCAAAAGATGTCTTCTGAGTTTCTTTGGCAGTTAGCTCTTCAAGTACCACACTCTTTCCTTTTGCTTTGGCAGCAGCTTCTGCTTCAGCATTAGGTCTTTGAGTTTGTGAGGCAAAAAGGCGTCTGCTTCTGGTGAAGCCTCCGCCTCCCCCGACATTATCAATTTTTGGAGAAGAGGTTGAAGAATCCAAAGTGATTTTCTCCCCGTTGCAGTAGAGGTCAGAGCCATAATGCCAAGGTATGGCATTACTGCTTTCATAGGGAACTGGTCCAGGCACCGTGATAGTAACTGGACTGACGGCTGCGGAGGAGGGTACTGAAATGGTGTGCGGATCGTAGTAAATTGTGACTGGTGACCTGGCAGGAGGTGCCACTATTTGTTGTTGAAAGTTGTTGTTTGGAGGAACATTTAATGGATCATAGTAGATGGTGACTGCTGAGATATCTTCATTAATTTTTGCTGGTGTTGTAGAAGATTCCGCTAATAAAGTGGATGCTGATGTTGTAGAAGAAATGGTTGTTGACACTTGACTTGTTGAGGTGATGGACGGAGCCATTGCTGATGATATTGATGAATCGGTAGGAATGATTGTTGCTGCAGTTGTAGGAGAATCAGGAATTGTCGTCAAAGGAATTGCTGGGTTTGTAGGCGTCGTTGTTGAGATCTGAAGGATTCCATCCTTGATAAGACCATCTATGCCGCTTCTCAAATTATCACACCCGTTGATTGCAATTTTGCAATACCCACAACCGAGCTCACACCCGGGGAACACCTGGCACTCTAAAAGCTGAGCCTTAATTTCAACCAGAGGTGTTCGAATCTGTGCAACACTGGTGATTAAAGTAGATGGATTGTCTTCCTCAATGGCATTAATCCTTGGCCCGCCATGATTAGGAATAGGATTCTTGTTGACATTTAGAGGGGGTGCAAAGTTGAGGGCTTTAGAATCCACCAGATCTTGGACTTTCATTTGTAAGGCCCTGCATTTTTCTGTATTGTGGCCAGGTGCATTGGAGTGGAAAGCACATCTGGCGTTGACATCATAATTCCTTGGGAGATTGGAGGGATCTGGTGGTGCCAACGTCCTTAACTCAACCAAGTTAAGTTTCAGGAGTTGTGGCAATAAGGTAGCATAAGGCATAGGGATAGGGTCAATCACCCTGTTTGCCTGTGATGGTCTTTGCTGAAAGGGTCGTTGTTGTTGATTGTTATTGCTGTTGTTGTAGGTTCGCTGTGGCGGATACTGAACTTGTTGTTGATATTGTGGTGGTTGTTGTTGTTGATATGCTGATTGCTGAGGAATCGAAGCTGGAATAGTGATAACTGCCACTGATCTGTGGACATACTGAGGCCTACCCCTATTGGCATGAATGGCATTTGTCTCACCAGCCCTTCGGGGTCCCACAAAAGGCTTTCTGGGATTGCTAGATGAACTTGCACCACTGTCGGAGATTTTGCCCATTTTTAGCAGACTTTCAATTCTTTCACCGGCTATAACCACGTCTGCGAAGCTAGTAGAAGAAAAGGCAGCCAATCTATCGATGTACGTTCCTTGCAGAGTATTCATGAACATGTCGGCCATTTCTCTTTCCGACATGGGTGGTTGGACAGCAGCAGCAAGCTGTCTCCACCTTTGGGCATATTCCCTGAAGCTTTCCCTGGAGGATTGAGACATTCCCATCATGAGGGTCCTGTTAGGGGCCATGTCTAGATTGTATTGGTACTGCCTGATGAAAGCTTCAGCTAGGTCCTTCCAGCATCTGATGGTAGCTCTGGTCAGGTGTGAATACCACTCTCTTGAAGCTCCAGTCAAACTGTCTTCAAAGTAGAACATCCACAGCTTCTCATCCATAGTATATGCTTTAAGTCTTCCCAGGAAGGACTGTAAGTGAGTTCGTGGACAAGAGGTTCCATTGTATTTCTCGAAGCACGGGGGTTTGAACTTGTGGGGAATTCTCACCCCATCCACTAACCCCATATCCATTACATCGAAGCCCAAGGAATTTTGAGACTCCAGAGATCTCAATTTCTCAGCAATTTCATCAAACCTCCTATCATAGACTTCATCCCCAGCTCCCATTACAGTAAACTGCTCCTCTTGAGGATCTTCTTGCAAGATCCTGCCTGCAGCAGTGTTGCCCTGTTGTAACACGGTGGGAGAACTGACTTTAGTTATGTTGCGGATAGCAAGAGTCGCCACCGACTTTTATTTTATCCAAATGGAAAGGGTATAAAAGAACAGGAAAGACCTTAAGAGATATTTTTGGGTCCGGGGGGTAGGTTATGTAAAGGGAAGGTGTTAGCACCCTTTACATCCATGGTTATCCATGGGCTCTTAGTTACTTAGCTCACTTTTGAATTGTTTTTGAAAGTGTAGTGTGTGAATAGAAAAATTTTCATAATAGTTAATAATGGTCCATGTACGGATGCGTAAAAACTTGTTTTTGAAAATTTGTTTGAAATTGTGAGGAGTTTGAAAAGTTTTTGAAGTGAGCAAGTACATAAGAGGAACCTACCCTAAAGTTTTAAGTCTTTCTTGTTCTTTATCCTTTAATTGGTAAGACTATCCCTACTATTAAGGAGTAGGTAGTCATTACCTTGGATGTAAGGGACATGTGAGGGACATCTGTTTTTATGAAGGCAACTGTGGGGTGTATTAAGCATACTGGAGGGACTATCATCATTATTCGAAGGGACTTGATCTTTAAAGGCAACCATTAGGGACTTGATGATTTTTCTTTTTAAGGGACTTGCTTTTTACACCCCACTTGACCTTATTAGTAGGCAACATTGAGGGATAGCCTTAGAAAGTGAGACGGCGATTAAAAATCGACTTACGTGTGTGAGTGTTCAATTTTATTTTAAATAGAATACATGTTTTGCACTCCCTAAATTACTAACCATAACAACAATTAAATAAATTAAATGTTACAAAATTTACATCCGGGAAGCAATTACATTATAATAAGCAAATTAAAATAAATAGCAAAAATAAATAATTAGCAAAATATAAATAAATAAGCAAAGATAATAAACAATAAATAAATAAATAGGGGTTAGTAATAATAAAAATAGGGTTAGTTAAAATAATAATGAAAAATTAAATAGTATTAGTGAGATAATAATCAAAAATTAATAATAATAAATAAGGTTAGTAAATAATAATAATAATAAAGTTAGTGAAATAATATATAAGATTAATGAAGCAAAATAAATAATAACATGGTTAATAACAATAATTAAATAAAATAGAATTAAATATTATAAACACAAAATTGGATTTTAATATATAACATTTATTTAGAAATAAGAATAATTAAATAAAATTTTTTAAACATAATGTAATTATAAATTTTAATTATTACAAACATATATTAACATTTATTAAAAAAAAAACAATTATTTACACATTATAAGAAGAAAATAAGTTTTAAATATTATATTCACAAAATTAATCATATTTATAAAATTTAATTTTTATTAGTTATTATATTTACAAATTATTTTAAACATATACAAAATATAATTATTGTAAGTTAAATTGTTTCTAAACATATATTAAAAGAAAAATAATTTGGATTATAAATATATTTACAAATAAGTTAGAATTATTTTAAATAAACATGTACAATAATAATTACATCACAAATTAGAAAATAAACAATTAGGTTTTAATAGGTATTTAGAAAATAAATTAGGGTTTTATTAGAAAAATATTTTTAAGGTTTAATTTATAATATACATATATTTATAATTTAATCACAAGATAAATAAAATAATTTAAGAACATTTATATATTTTAGAATTTGGAAAAATTTAAACATGTTTCATTGTTTTTTAATTATATAGAAAAAAAACATATATACAAAACTATATTTAATCAAAATAAAAGAAAAAAAAATATGGAAAAAACTTACCTGACTGGGATTTGAACCCAGGTCAGTGTGCCTGCCAACAACAACAACAACCACCAGGCTACCACACGCACAAGCAAGAGATGAGAGAGTGAGGTGGGTTTTGTTCATTAGCTGGAAAACATCAGAAAAAATAAAAGAAACAAAAAGGCCTGGGGTGCGAATCGAACCCAGGACCTTCTGATTACAAGCATGCATGCGTTACCGCCTGGCTGGGAGAGCCTACCTGATGACTAAACAACTACGAATAATAATATATTAAAAACGCATCTTAAATGAAAAATATCAAAAAAACTTGCTGGAGGCAAGATTCGAACTCATGCCATCAAGTCACACATGCGTTCCTCCTACCACTGGACCACCTGCAACGTTTGTATTTCATCCACAAACAAAACTATATAATATAAGGTGATATTTGAATTTCAGAAACGCGCCAAAGACCTTCTTCTTCCTCTGCCCGTCGTCTTAACTTTTAGTGACAATTGGTCCGTCACAATAGCCTATGGTGACGGATTTTTCCCGTCACTAGAACTCCTGCATCTCAAATCATGAAAAATACGTACAATAAATTTATTTTAAATGCCCAGATCAACTACATGAAGGTCGTAGGTTCCAAATATGTCATTAATTTGGTCTGAAATTGGTTGTATAATAGAATCCCCAAACTCACAGTTGGGAAACCCTAACTATGGTGATTCATGGATTCGGCAGTGAAACTTCAATCTAACCATCCAGGATGCTTTAATACAATGAAACAAACATAGTTAAACAATCAAAATCAACTGAAAACCAATAAAACCATGGAATCGAAAAAATTTAAATATGGTATGAACACGGGTTTGATTCATGCGAATGAGGATGTTTCATATGTTGTTTATGATCCAAACATGATCAATGAAGTTCAATGAAGAAGAATCAACCTTCAAATTGTCTTGAAAGTGCCTGTATTTTGGAATCCGAATTGGTGTTTTGGCTTGAATTTTTGAGCTATGAAACTTACCTTTTGGCTGCTGAAAATCGTGAATGGATGTTTGCATTAGGTTTAGTACTTATAGGAGATGGAATCTAGGTCATAACATTGATTGGTTATGTGAAGGATTTGATTTAAAAAGATTGAGATTGATCATGCTTTGAAAGTTCAATATTTTTGTACCAATGCTTTCTATTTCAAGCCATTCCATATAACTCTTGTATCAACTTATTCCATACTGATTTTATGACCTTCTAGAATCAATCACAAAATTAAATCTTCATATTTAATATTTTATTTAAATTTAAAATGATTTTAAGTATAAAAAATCATAATAAATTAATTAAATAAAATAAAAATTATGAAAATATTATGGAAATTTCGTGCATGATGTTATTGTATGGGTTGGGTCATAATTTGGCCAGCCCATTTGGAGAGAAATGCTTTTGGACCCCCATTTTCAATATAAACCATCACAAAATTTCCCAACTTTGCAAGGGCATATCTCCCTCAATTTTAAAGGCATGAGGGTGTTCTTGGACATTTTGGAAAGCTTGAAGAGTCCTCTAAACAACCCCATTGGTTTCAGGTCCATATCATTTACCAATCTCAAGTTATGCCCTTTTGAAGTTGTTGACTTTTTGTTGACTTTTGAAATGACCTATAATGTCTTAGCTCATATCTTCCAAATGAAGCATTTTTGGGCTTAACTTGCAAGATCAAAGTTGTAGAGAATTCAATTTCCTTCAAAATGAGCTTTGAGTGGAGACTTGGTGATGAATTATGTGAAAGTTATGGCTGGTCAAAGTTCAGTTGACTTTTACTGAGGAAACCCTAATTTAGAAACTCCTGATTATTGATGATCTGGAATCTCCTTGATGAATCATGATCAACCCTTGATCAAATGATGAATTTTACTTCATATACTTAATGTTGGCAAAAAATCATGAAGTTTGACTTTGGTTTGACCACAGTTGACCTCAGTTTGACTTTTTAACTGCATTGACTGATTTTGACTTATCTGATCATCTGACTGAGCAAACTTTTGAGAAAAGTCTTGAAACTTGTCATGGGGGTTCTTATATACATATAAGATGTTATGAATCTCACTTGAGGTATTGGAAATCCATTTAGCCTGATTAAAGTCAAAACCCTAGTTTTGGATGCACTGCTTAGGAGGTGCATTGTCTGAGGGAATTGTCAACTCTTCTGACCAATTGTGAACCTTGTGAACCTTGTGAACCATCATAAAATGTCTTGTGAACCTCATGGGAGGTATTGTGAAGCTTGTGAACCTTGTGAACCTTGTGAACCATCATAAAATGTCTTGTGAACCTCATGGGAGGTATTGTGAAGCTTGTGAACCTTGTGAACCTCATGAAGTGACTTTGTAGTCCTCATGAACCTCAGGAAAGCTTTGTAATCATTGTGAGTCTTGTGAACCTTGTGAACCTTCAAGAAGTAACTTGTAGACTTCATGAACCTCATGAAAGGTTATGGAAATGTTGAGAAACTTGTGAAACTTGTGAATCTTCAAGAAGTGACTTGTAGACTTCATGAACCTCATGAAAGGTTATATAAGCATTGAGAAACTTGTGAACCTTGTGAACCTTCTTAGCACACAAAGTCTTGTATTGTGAGGGCAAATTTTGGGGTGCAACAGCTGCCCCTGTTCAATTTTCTGAAACCTGAGGGGTTAGATTGGTACATTTGCCAGTCATGACCTGGAAGGTTGAAGGGGATTGAACACAAAAGCCCAAAAATTTGCACTCACCAGTGCATTAGAGTGATACAGATGGCTAGTTGAATATGATTGAGTGGGCTTAAAGATGCCACTAGGGGAAAGTTCTTCAGATATATTTCTTGGAAGATAAAGCAGTCCAAAATATGGAGGTATAATGAAAGCTGTCAGGAGTCTGGAGCAGTCCTGAGGTATTGATGATATGCTTTCAGGAGACTGGAGTAATCCTGATGTAACAGCATGTCTTCAGGGGGGATAAAGCAATCTTAATATATGAGAAGCTATCAGGAGGCTGGAGCAGTCCTGAGGTAACAATATAATTTCAAGAGGATAGAGCAATCTTGAGAGATTGATGATATGCTTTCAGGAGACTGGAGTAATCCTGATGTAGCAGCATGTCTTCAGGAGGATAGAGCAATCAATAATGATAACCCTAAAGCAGTCTTGAAGTAATAATATGATTTCAGGAGGATAGAGCAATCAATAATGATAACTCTAAAGCAGTCTTGAAGCAATGAGAAGTTGTTAGGAGGATAAAGCAACCCTGAGGTAATAGTATGATTTCAGGAGGATATAGCAATCCTGAATATGAAGGTATAATAATAACTGTCAGGAGGCTGGAGCATTCCTGAGGCAATGATATGATTTCAGGAGGATAAAGCAATCCTGATAATTGTAAGTCTGTTTGTTGGATAATTAACCTGAAAACAAGGTAGCATTTTGTATAATAATATTAGTTTATGCTTTATATATGCATGTATAATATGATGCACCTAAGTAAATGTATTATGTATTTATGGATATGTATGTTATGGTATGATGTAAATGATGTATGTATGATATGATACTGCCGGAAGAGTCTGGATATCTTCGTATAACAACTGCTGGCCAGGGAAAATAAATCCCGATTCGTTGTTGAAGAATATATTATACATAATCTTCCGTCTGCTGGGGATAGCAAGGTATATACAACCTCCCGTATGCTGGGGATAGCAAGGTATATACAACCTCCCGTATGCTGGGGATAACAAGGTATATATAACCTTCGTCTTCGTTTGATGGTAGGATAGATATAACATCCCGTCTTCGTTCGTCGTGCCCTTATTGGAAAGTGAATTCCCGAACATCCGTATGAGGATAGAAGAGATGGATATAAATTCCAGGGGAGATGAGACTTTATGAAGATGGATTCGTCCTATTGAGGGTTTGTAACTGTCTTGTAAAGGTGAACCGGCGAAGCTTCGTTGAAATCCTTCCCTCGTTCGTCTTTAGTAAATACTATTACTGCATTTTCATGCATTTATGGTAAACATCAATCATATTAAGCATTCATGCATTTTTGGTAAACATTAATCATATTCAAAAGCATACATACATTCAAACACAACCAATGGACGTTTCGCTTATGTAAATAGGGTAAAAGTAAATCTGGATTCAAAAGATGGAATTTATTTATATCAAAAAGTGACCCATACACGGGTAAGTTTGTACAAGGAGACATGAACCCTAGTAAGAGGATTTTGTCATGAAGTTTTTACAAAACAAAGAGTATCAGCTATGTGGGAAACAATCCTATTGAGTTTCAATTCTACTATTGCCATTATCTTCAAGTATCTCATCTTCTGCTGTTGAGACGGAAACGATTGGATTGAGCTTTATCTGTTCGAGCTTGAATAAGTAGTATAACTGGTTGCAGTTTCATGGGTGATCCAAACGAGACATAGTCATACGCTTTAATCCCTAACTTTTGCCTGGATTGCCCTTTCAGGTTTTCAATCCACCGGGATACCCTTTTTTGCCCAAGCCGCCTTTTCAGGTTTTCGACTTGCCGGATGTACATCTTTTTATATATATCCCTAATTTTTGCCCAAACCCTTTTGGTTTGTCGGGATGCCCTTATTTTTTCCTAGGCCTGTCAACCTAGCGGGTCTCTTTTTATGCGTAGTATTTTTTAACTATGTCTGCGTTTATAGGCTATGGAAAGTCTTCACCATCCATTGTAGTCAGTATCATGGCACCTCCTGAGAACACTGTCTTGACTACAAATGGTCCTTCATATGTTGGAGTCCACTTGCCCCTAGGATCACCCTGTGGTAATATGATACGCTTGATTACCAAGTCACCAGCCTGATATACCTTTGGCTTAACCTTCTTGTTAAAAGCTTTGATCATTCGTTTCTGGTACATCTGGCCGTGACAAACTGCTGCTAACCTCTTCTCATCAATCAAATTTATCTGGTCAAGTCGAGTCTGAATCCACTCATCTTCATCCAAGCCTGCATCCTTCATAATTCTTAAGGAAGGAATCTGAACTTCAATGGGCAGAACTGCTTCCATACCATAGACTAAGGAGAATGGGGTTGCCCCTGTTGAGGTACGTATTGTGGTACGATAACCATGAAGAGCAAATGGTAACATCTCATGCCAATCTTTGTAAGTAACAGTCATCTTCTGTACAATCTTCTTAATGTTCTTATTAGCAGCTTCAACTGCCCCATTCATCTTTGGACGATACGGAGAAGAGTTGTGATGCTTAATCTTGAACTGCGTGCAGAGATCAGTAATCATAGTGTTGTTCAGATTAGAGCCATTGTCAGTGATAATCCTTTCAGGGATGCCATACCTACATATGAGATTATTCTTAATGAATCGAGCCACAACATTCTTAGTCACAGATGCAAGTGAAGCTGCTTCTACCCATTTCGTGAAGTAATCAATAGCAACCAGGATGAAACGATGCCCATTAGAAGCAGTAGGCTTGATCTCACCAATCATATCAATGCCCCACATGGCAAAGGGCCAAGGAGCAGTCAACACATTCAATGGTGATGGAGGTACATGGACTTTATCAGCATAGATTTGACATTTGTGACAAGTTCTGGAGTGTTGATAGCAATCAGCTTCCATGGTAGACCAATAGTAACCTGCTCTCAAAATCTTCTTTGCCATAGTATGACCACTAGAATGAGTGCCAAAGATCCCATCATGCATATCTTCCATAATCTCAATTGCTTCCTTCTTATCCACACAACGAAGCAAAGTTGAATCATGATTGCGCTTGTACAAAATGCCATTGCTCAAAAAGAACTTAGCAGAGAACCTTCTCAGAAATTTCCTATCTTTGACAGATGCCCCTTCAGGGAACTCCTGAGCTTCAAGATATCTTTTTACTTCATAGAACCAAGGCTTCTCGTCTGCCCCTTCTGTGTCAATCTTATTGCAATATGCAGGCTTTTCAAATCTATCAATGGTAATCTTAGGAGCTTCATCATCCCAGCTGATCTCAAACATGGATGCCATGGTGGCTAATGCATCTGCCAACTGATTCTCTCTTCGTGGAATATGTCCAAAGGTAATCTCTTTGAAATGTGGGATCAAAGACAACACATGCTCTCTGTAAGGAATGAGGTTATCATGCTTGGTATCCCAATCTCCTTTAATCTGACTGACTACCAGGGCTGAATCTCCATACACATCAAGGAACTGAATCTTCATATCAATAGCAGCTTTAATACCCAGGATACATGCCTCATACTCAACCATGTTATTGGTACAATAGAAACAAAGTCTGGCAGTAATCGGGGTATGACAACCTTCAGGGGAACTAATCACAACACCAACACCATTACCAAGTGCATTAGAGGCACCATCAAAAACCATAGTCCATCGGGATCCTTGTTCAGGTCCGTCATATTGTCCAGGTTCTTTGGTAATAATCATAATATCTTCATCAGGGAACTCAAAATTCATTGACTGATAATCATCCACTGCTTGATGAGCCAAATGATCAGCAACAACACTTCCTTTAATGGCCTTCTGAGTAGTATACTGTATGTCATATTCTGTCAAGATCATTTGCCATCTTGCAATTCTTCCGGAGAGAGCAGGTTTCTCAAATATGTACTTGATTGGATCCATCTTCGAAATCAATAAGGTAGTATGGGTCAACATATACTGTCTTAGTCGGCGAGCAGCCCATGCCAAAGCACAGCAAGTTTTCTCGAGCAGTGAGTATCTTGTTTCACAGTCGGTAAACTTTTTGCTAAGGTAGTATATTGCCTGCTCTTTTCGACCAGACTCGTCATGTTGCCCCAACACACACCCCATTGAGTTGTCTAACACTGTTAAGTACATAATCAAGGGTCTTCCATCAACTGGTGGCATCAAAATTGGTGGTTCTAGCAAATATCTCTTGATTTCATCAAAGGCAGTCTGGCACTCATCATTCCATTCCATCACCTGATCTTTCTTCAACAACTTGAAGATTGGCTCACAAATGGTAGTTAATTGGGAAATAAATCTTGCAATGTAGTTCAATCGTCCCAAGAAACCTCTAACCTCCTTCTCAGTACGAGGAGCTGGCATCTCTCGTATAGCTTTCACTTTTGCAGGATCCACTTCAATACCTTTTCCACTGACAATGAAACCCAGGAGCTTTCCAGATCTAACCCCAAAAGTACACTTGTTTGGGTTCAACCTCAACTTATATTTCTTCAACCTCTCAAACAACTTGTGCAGATGATCAAGATGTTGCTCTTCATTCTGAGACCTGGCTATCATATCATCTACATATACCTCTATTTCATGATGAATCATATCATGAAACAAAGCCACCATAGCACGCTGATATGTTGCCCCCGCATTCTTCAAACCAAATGGCATTACCTTATAGCAAAAAGTGCCCCACTGTGTCACAAATGTTGTCTTCTCCATATCTTCAGGTGCCATCTTGATTTGATTGTAACCAGAGAAACCATCCATAAAAGAGAATACCTTATGCTGAGCAGTGTTGTCCACCAGAATATCAATATGAGGAAGTGGAAAGTCATCTTTAGGGCTAGCCTTGTTCAAATCTCTGTAGTCTACACACATACGTACCTTACCATCTTTCTTAGGAACTGGTACCACATTTGCAACCCACTGAGGATAAGAAGTTACTGCTAAGAACCCTGCATTGAACTGTTTCATTACCTCTGCCTTGATCTTTTCTGACATTTCAGGACGCATACGACGAACCTTCTGCTTCTTTGGACGACAATCTTCTTTCACTGGCAAACGGTGAACCACAATGTCTGTATCCAACCCTGGCATATCTTCATAAGACCAAGCAAAGATCTCCACATAGTCGCGTAACATCTGAATCAATCTGCTCTTGACACTGTCCTCTAAATCAGCCCCTATCTTAACCTCTTTTCTGTTTTCTTCAGTTCCCATATTCACAACTTCGACTGGCTCTTCATGTGGCTGTATAGCTTTCTCTTCTTGTTGTAACAACCTAGCAAGCTCTACAGGTATTTCACAATCGTCCTCATTTCCGTCTTCAGTTTGATAGATCGGATTCTCGAAATTATAATTGGCAATAGTAGAACTGTTATCAACAGGATCCAGAGTGGATGAGGATCTGCATTTTAGTGATGTGGGTGTGTGTAAGAACACATAGCTGATAAAACAGAAATAAAAGAAAAGAAAGACAAGGAACACAATATTTACGAAAACGAAACGTCCACTGATTTTATTGAATGAAGTATGCAAATGAAATGACAGCCCGTAACAAGCACACCATTGTGCCCCGGGTAAGGCACATGGCTTGAAAGTTTGATTGTTCAAGAAATTACAAATTTAAAAAAACACAACACAGTAATAGTATTTACTCCTGACTAAAGGAGATAGGGATAACATCTTCAACTTTCCAATTATTGAGTCCAGCACCCACAGTAGGAAAAATCCATGCATCCAAGTTGTAGTCTTCATTTTGATCTCCCACAGCATTAATCTGGTCCTTCACAACCCCCTGACTAGTGATACGAGCAGCACGAGCACGACGAACAGCCTTCTGGGACTCTGCAGTGAAACCCAAACCAAACTTGTCAGACTTGTATGGAATATCAGGAAGCTGACCCCAAATAGTACAACCACCTTCATCCACCACAGCTCTAGCATCATTGAGGGAGGCCATTGCCATTGTTGGAGGCTTTCTGGTGACCACAGGGACTTTCTTCACAACAGGAGGAGCTACATAATCATTAACAACCCAGGGAACCACTTCAAATGTCTGACACGGAGTCTCAATGTATTCACCTTCCATTTCCAGATACTTGAAGGTGTTCACATGGCTGACAAAGTATTCTTCTTCTCCATAGACAGTAACAACCTTTCCATCCACCGGATATCTCAACTTTTGGTGCAATGTAGAGGTTACAGCACCTGCCCCATGGATCCAGGGACGACCAAGCAGACAAGAGTACGAAGGGCGAATATCCATCACAAAAAATGTAGCAGTAAACACCTAGGAGCCAACTTTGATTGGAAGATCAATTTCCCCATGTACTACTCTTCTAGAACCATCAAAAGCCTTTACCACAATGTTACTGGGCTTCAACACAGCATCTTCAGGACTCAGCTTGTTCAGGACTTCCTTAGGCAACACATTCAAAGAGGAACCATTGTCTATCAGCACATGTGACAAGGTAGTGCCCCTGCATTCAATTGAAATATGCAAGGCCCTGTTATGATCTCTCTTGGCAGGGGTCAAATCAGCATCAGAAAATCCTAACCCATTGTCATAGGTCAGGTGGGCAACACAGTTCTCAAATTGGTCAACAGAAATTGCACTAGGTACATGAGCAGTTTTCAAAAACTTGATCAAGGACTTGGCATGAGCCTCAGAACATAATAACAAGGACAACATAGAAATCTTCGAGGGAGTATGCCCCAACTGATCCACAATGTCATAATCACTCTTGTGAATGATTTTCAACACTTCTTCCATCTGCTTAGAGAGGTCAGCAGCAGCTGGCACATCAGTAGATACAGGCTCAATAACAGGACCCTTGCCCCGAGCATCAGTAGTGGAAGTAGCAGCAGGAGTAACTGCATTCTTAGAAGCAACTGGAGAAGAGAAGACTCTCCCACTACGAGTGATCTTGCTAGATCCAGCAATATTATCAATGTCAACAGGCACATCAGCTACAGGCTCTTGCTTGACACCATGGATATAAACATCAGACCCATAGTGCCAAGGCACAGCTTTGTCAGATGTATATGGGATAGGACCAGGAGTAGTAATGACCACAGGAGCTATTCTGGCTTCAGCAACAACTTTCACAGGACCTTCAGCGGTAATTTTGATTGGACCCTGATGAGTGATTTTAATGGGACCTTTTGAAGTGATTCTTATTGGTACTTTGTCAACCATGTCAACCTCTTCAATCTTCCTACCCTGAGTCAGATGATCCACCATACTTTCTACAGACGACGGAGTTCTCTCAAATACTATAGTATACTTATCCATGAGACGCTGAATTCCATCTCTCAATATGAAGCAACTATCCGGCTTATAGGTACAATACAAACAATCTTCACGACAACCTGGAAAGATCCCAGCTTGTACTAACCTCTTTTTGATAACAGACAATGGTGTGGTCAACTCCATAACTGAATAGACATGTAGATCTTCCTCAATGGCACTGACAGTCTTCTCGTGATTTGGCATTGGAGCAGTAATCACATTAGGAGTACCCGGAGGATCAAACTCAATTTCTCCAGCATCAATCATATCTTGAATTTTATTCTTCAAGATCCAGCAGTTATTAGTATCATGACCCTGACAATTTGAATGATATGCACATCGTGCATTGGGATTGTACCTGGGAGAGGTAACATTAGGATTCTGAGGAGCCTCTTTCAAAGTAATAAGTTCAGCCTTCAACAAGTGTTGCAATGCCTGAGCCATTGACATGTTGATCTTAGTGAACTGCCTTCTAGCCCTCTGTTGGTTGCCTTGTGGCTGCTCTGTTGGTGCAGGAGTTGGATTTGAAATATGAACTGCACTAACAGACTGATGCCTTCTATTACGATCAGGTTGACCATAAACAGCATTGGATTCTTTCTTCCCAGTGGGAGGCTTTTTTGCAGCACCTGATGAAGAAGTGCCCACATGGATCTTACCATTCTTTATACCATTCTCTACTCGCTCTCCTGTCATGATCAACTCAGTGAAGCCAGATGATGAGCTTCCAATGAGATGACTGTAGAACGGACCATTCAGCGTGCACATGAACATATCAACCAATTCCCTATCAGTCAAAGGGGGTTGAACTCTTCCAGCTAAATCTCTCCACTTCTGAGCATACTCTTTAAAACTTTCTTTGGCACCCATAGACATGCTCTAAAGCTGCATGCGAGTGGGGGCTAAGTCAGCATTGTATTGGTACTGCTTATAGAAAGCTTCAGCAAGATCATTCCAGTCTCTGATGTTGACACTCTCCAACTGATAATACCACTCCAACTGAGCTCCAGATAAACTCTCTTGAAAAAAGTGGATCCACAACTTCTTGTCAGCAGTGTGGGGTTGAATTCTTCTGACATAGGACCTCAGATGCAGCTTGGGACAAGAGACCCCATCATAAACAACAAACGTAGGAACCTTGAAACCAATGGGTATGACTACCCCAGATATCAAACTCAAATCCTCAAAATCCAGCCCAGATGACTTCTGCAACTCCATGGCATCCATCCTATCCACCAGCATCTTGAATTTGTCTTCATTAGGCTCATGGTAGTAATTAGCCTCAGAATCAGAGTCCCCCATTGTATGGTGGAGACTGCCTACCTCTTGCTCAGATTCTTCAGATTCATAGTCTTCAGCTGGTTCTTTGGTCTTGGCAAGACCTTTGAACCTTCTTCCCATGTTGATCAACCCAGCAGACCTTCTAGCCTTCTTAGTCTTCTTGGCCAGCAGTGCCTTCAATTCATCTTGCCCCTTGGACAGGTTCAAGATCAGCTCTTGGAACTGTGCATTTTGTGCCTGGAGATCCTTAACTGATTGTTCAAGAGCCATTGCTGAAATAAACAGCGAGAAGATGAGAAACCTGTGCGCAATTATAAACCTGTGATGCAATGAAATGATATGGGAATGCATATGCAATGTTTTCAAGGACCGCAGGATTTAAATTTGCTTAGACAAACACGAAAGTAAACTTTTATTAGTAATAACTTTGTTTTGCCTTTTAGGCTTACAAAAAATGAAATGAAATAAGTACAAAAGATGGGGTTTTAAGTCTCCCATGGACGTTTCCTCTTTGTGTTGAGGTATGAGTTGAGGTTCCGTTCCTCGTGAAGTTGCTTTGTTAGCTCTAGGATTCTTGCTTGGCTTGCTTTGTAATGAGCCTCGAAAGTATCCCTTTGCTCCTTCAGTTGGATCCATGATCTCTGCAAGTCTTCCTTATCAGTAGGCATGTCTGGGTGAAGGATGGTATAAGCTGTGTCTCCTTCAGCAACAGGTTCCATGGTAACTGGTAGGACGGCAGGATATGGCATCATGAGTGTCTGAGCACGAGATCGTACCCATCTGAGATAAGCCTCCATAGGAATAGTGTACTTAGGCTCCAGCGTCTTGCTGTCAATCCTGTTTACCTTTCCCCAAGCTCGTATGAATCTCTGACGGTAACCTTGAAGATCGTTGTCGTAATCGAACACAATGCCCTGAATCAACATGTCATGTGGACCATCGCTCCGGGCGTAACCAAACTGTCGTAAAGCTAGAGAGGGGTTGTAAGTGATGCCTCCTCTTATGCCTAGAAGTGGCACATTAGGAAACTCCCCACAACGGTCAATGATGGTGACATTCTCCATAGATCTGGAGCACCAATGGATATCTGAGTGAGAAAGTGACATGATCCTCTTGGACCATCTGAACCCTTGCTCATTCTTCATTACTGAGCGAGGAAGGTGAGAAATAAACCACCTAGATAGCAAAGGTATGCAGCACATCAAAGTTCCTCTTGCCCTTGTAGTACGGGTGTGAAGAGAATGCAGGATGTCTCCAAGCAATGTAGGCACTGGATTGTGACTCAGGAAAATGTTGATGGCATAAACATCTATGAACTGATCTGGATTGGGGAACAATACTAAGCCATATATCAGCAAGGCTAAGATCTCCTCAAAAGCATCATAGCTCATGGCCTTCAAGAACATTTGAGCTTTATCCATTAACACCTTAGCAAGAATACCTTTAACTCCGCTTCTCGTTTCTAGAACAATGTCAGATTTCTTCAGATGTAGAGCTGTAGCAATAACCTCTGGTTTAAGTTCCTTCTCCAAGCCTGTGAAGGGTCTTTGATCAAGAACAGGTATACCCAGAAGTTTAGAGAACTCCTCCATGGTTGGAACCAGCTGATAATCAGGGAATGTGAAGCAATGGTGTTTAGGGTCAAAGAACTGAAACAGGACACTCATCATGTCTTCATTGAACCCTGAAGTGACTAGATCCAATAGGTGACCATGTCTCTTGATGAACTGGGAATGATCAGACACCTGAGAAACCAACTCTTTAAGCTTGGGAGGTATCCCCACAAAGTTGATCCTGATGGTGTTTCTACGAGCAGAAGCCATGACCTGCAACAAAGAACAAAGATAAATCCTTTGGTCCTTGAAATGGTTAGTGAAAATGTTGTGCTTATGATGCATGATGATGTCATGATGTTATGCTCAATCACAAACATGTGGCACACACAAACAAGTCACACCATAGCCCTAGGTTTAAAGGCTTGCATGAGGTTTAAGGTAAGTACCCTCCCCTGAAGTTAGATGGTTCATCCTGTCCTACAAAAGTAACCAGGTTCTAAGGGATCTCAATATCATTGATCCTTCACAAGGGTGGTTGTTCAGTAGGCAACTTACTTGCCAACCAAAACCCTCCAAGTTTAGAATCTCAATGAGCGTAGTATCGAGTGTCAACCAACTTCAGTCTGTACCAAAGCCGGTTACCTCACTACTTTCTGAAGGCCAAGATGAGTTAACTAGGGTTCTAAAAGTTAGTTAGTGCATTGACAACATATGGCAGCCTCATATTATCCTCAACTTGACTTAAGGAACATAAGCACCAACCAAGAAGTCGCACTAACTATGGCCACCAGATCAACCGTATCGATATACGTCGTACAGTTTCCTTGGTCTATTGCCATTTATCTAAGGTACACTAGATCCGAGTTAGGACCTTTCACACATAAGAGCACCCCAACAAGATAATATAAAGCAAACAAGGCAAACAATTTAAAGTGATCTAATTCCTAAGGGTACCCCTCTTTTATTAAATCCCCAGCAGAGTCGCCAGTTCTGTAACACGGTGGGAGAACTGACTTTAGTTATGTTGCGGATAGCAAGAGTCGCCACCGACTTTTATTTTATCCAAATGGAAAGGGTATAAAAGAACAGGAAAGACCTTAAGAGATATTTTTGGGTCCGGGGGGTAGGTTATGTAAAGGGAAGGTGTTAGCACCCTTTACATCCATGGTTATCCATGGGCTCTTAGTTACTTAGCTCACTTTTGAATTGTTTTTGAAAGTGTAGTGTGTGAATAGAAAAATTTTCATAATAGTTAATAATGGTCCATGTACGGATGCGTAAAAACTTGTTTTTGAAAATTTGTTTGAAATTGTGAGGAGTTTGAAAAGTTTTTGAAGTGAGCAAGTACATAAGAGGAACCTACCCTAAAGTTTTAAGTCTTTCTTGTTCTTTATCCTTTAATTGGTAAGACTATCCCTACTATTAAGGAGTAGGTAGTCATTACCTTGGATGTAAGGGACATGTGAGGGACATCTGTTTTTATGAAGGCAACTGTGGGGTGTATTAAGCATACTGGAGGGACTATCATCATTATTCGAAGGGACTTGATCTTTAAAGGCAACCATTAGGGACTTGATGATTTTTCTTTTTAAGGGACTTGCTTTTTACACCCCACTTGACCTTATTAGTAGGCAACATTGAGGGATAGCCTTAGAAAGTGAGACGTCGATTAAAAATCGACTTACGTGTGTGAGTGTTCAATTTTATTTTAAATAGAATACATGTTTTGCACTCCCTAAATTACTAACCATAACAACAATTAAATAAATTAAATGTTACAAAATTTACATCCGGGAAGCAATTACATTATAATAAGCAAATTAAAATAAATAGCAAAAATAAATAATTAGCAAAATATAAATAAATAAGCAAAGATAATAAACAATAAATAAATAAATAGGGGTTAGTAATAATAAAAATAGGGTTAGTTAAAATAATAATGAAAAATTAAATAGTATTAGTGAGATAATAATCAAAAATTAATAATAATAAATAAGGTTAGTAAATAATAATAATAATAATAAAGTTAGTGAAATAATATATAAGATTAATGAAGCAAAATAAATAATAACATGGTTAATAACAATAATTAAATAAAATAGAATTAAATATTATAAACACAAAATTGGATTTTAATATATAACATTTATTTAGAAATAAGAATAATTAAATAAATTTTTTTAAACATAATGTAATTATAAATTTTAATTATTACAAACATATATTAACATTTATTAAAAAAAAAAAACAATTATTTACACATTATAAGAAGAAAATAAGTTTTAAATATTATATTCACAAAATTAATCATATTTATAAAATTTAATTTTTATTAGTTATTATATTTACAAATTATTTTAAACATATACAAAATATAATTATTGTAAGTTAAATTGTTTCTAAACATATATTAAAAGAAAAATAATTTGGATTATAAATATATTTACAAATAAGTTAGAATTATTTTAAATAAACATGTACAATAATAATTACATCACAAATTAGAAAATAAACAATTAGGTTTTAATAGGTATTTAGAAAATAAATTAGGGTTTTATTAGAAAAATATTTTTAAGGTTTAATTTATAATATACATATATTTATAATTTAATCACAAGATAAATAAAATAATTTAAGAACATTTATATATTTTAGAATTTGGAAAAATTTAAACATGTTTCATTGTTTTTTAATTATATAGAAAAAAAACATATATACAAAACTATATTTAATCAAAATAAAAGAAAAAAAAAATATGGAAAAAACTTACCTGACTGGGATTTGAACCCAGGTCAGTGTGCCTGCCAACAACAACAACAACCACCAGGCTACCACACGCACAAGCAAGAGATGAGAGAGTGAGGTGGGTTTTGTTCATTAGCTGGAAAACATCAGAAAAAATAAAAGAAACAAAAAGGCCTGGGGTGCGAATCGAACCCAGGACCTTCTGATTACAAGCATGCACGCGTTACCGCCTGGCTGGGAGAGCCTACCTGATGACTAAACAACTACGAATAATAATATATTAAAAACGCATCTTAAATGAAAAATATCAAAAAAACTTGCTGGAGGCAAGATTCGAACTCATGCCATCAAGTCACACATGCGTTCCTCCTACCACTGGACCACCTGCAACGTTTGTATTTCATCCACAAACAAAACTATATAATATAAGGTGATATTTGAACTTCAGAAACGCGCCAAAGACCTTCTTCTTCCTCTGCCCGTCGTCTTAACTTTTAGTGACAATTGGTCCGTCACAATAGCCTATGGTGACGGATTTTTCCCGTCACTAGAACTCCTGCATCTCAAATCATGAAAAATACGTACAATAAATTTATTTTAAATGCCCAGATCAACTACATGAAGGCCGTAGGTTCCAAATATGTCATTAATTTGGTCTGAAATTGGTTGTATAATAGAATCCCCAAACTCACAGTTGGGAAACCCTAACTATGGTGATTCATGGATTCGGCAGTGAAACTCCAATCTAACCATCCAGGATGCTTTAATACAATGAAACAAACATAGTTAAACAATCAAAATCAACTGAAAACCAATAAAACCATGGAATCGAAAAAATTTAAATATGGTATGAACACGGGTTTGATTCATGCGAATGAGGATGTTTCATATGTTGTTTATGATCCAAACATGATCAATGAAGTTCAATGAAGAAGAATCAACCTTCAAATTGTCTTGAAAGTGCCTGTATTTTGGAATCCGAATTGGTGTTTTGGCTTGAATTTTTGAGCTATGAAACTTACCTTTTGGCTGCTGAAAATCGTGAATGGATGTTTGCATTAGGTTTAGTACTTATAGGAGATGGAATCTAGGTCATAACATTGATTGGTTATGTGAAGGATTTGATTTAAAAAGATTGAGATTGATCATGCTTTGAAAGTTCAATATTTTTGTACCAATGCTTTCTATTTCAAGCCATTCCATATAACTCTTGTATCAACTTATTCCATACTGATTTTATGACCTTCTAGAATCAATCACAAAATTAAATCTTCATATTTAATATTTTATTTAAATTTAAAATGATTTTAAGTATAAAAAATCATAATAAATTAATTAAATAAAATAAAAATTATGAAAATATTATGGAAATTTCGTGCATGATGTTATTGTATGGGTTGGGTCATAATTTGGCCAGCCCATTTGGAGAGAAATGCTTTTGGACCCCCATTTTCAATATAAACCATCACAAAATTTCCCAACTTTGCAAGGGCATATCTCCCTCAATTTTAAAGGCATGATGGTGTTCTTGGACATTTTGGAAAGCTTGAAGAGTCCTCTAAACAACCCCATTGGTTTCAGGTCCATATCATTTACCAATCTCAAGTTATGCCCTTTTGAAGTTGTTGACTTTTTGTTGACTTTTGAAATGACCTATAATGTCTTAGCTCATATCTTCCAAATGAAGCATTTTTGGGCTTAACTTGAAAGATCAAAGTTGTAGAGAATTCAATTTACTTCAAACTGAGCTTTTAGTGGAGACTTGGTGATGAAGTATGTGAAAGTTATGGCTGGTCAAAGTTCAGTTGACTTTTACTAAGGAAACCCTAATTTAGAAACTCCTGATTATTGATGATCTGGAATCTCCTTGATGAATCATGATCAACCCTTGATCAAATGATGAATTTTACTTCATATACTTGATGTTGGCAAAAAAATCATGAAGTTTGACTTTGGTTTGACCACAGTTGACCTCAGTTTGACTTTTTAACTGCATTGACTGATTTTGACTTATCTGATCATCTGACTGAGCAAACTTTTGAGAAAAGTCTTGAAACTTATCATGGGGGTTCTTATATACATATAAGATGTTATGAAGCTCACTTTAGGTATTGGAAATCCATTTAGCCTGATTAAAGTCAAAACCCTAGTTTTGGATGCACTGCTTAGGAGGTGCATTGTCTGAGGGAATTGTCAACTCTTCTGACCAATTGTGAACCTTGTGAACCTTGTGAACCATCATAAAATGTCTTGTGAACCTCATGGGAGGTATTGTGAAGCTTGTGAACCTTGTGAACCTTGTGAACCATCATAAAATGTCTTGTGAACCTCATGGGAGGTATTGTGAAGCTTGTGAACCTTGTGAACCTCATGAAGTGACTTTGTAGTCCTCATGAACCTCAGGAAAGCTTTGTAATCATTGTGAGTCTTGTAAACCTTGTGAACCTTCAAGAAGTAACTTGTAGACTTCATGAACCTCATGAAAGGTTATGGAAATGTTGAGAAACTTGTGAACCTTGTGAACCTTCAAGAAGTGACTTGTAGACTTCATGAACCTCATGAAAGGTTATATAAGCATTGAGAAACTTGTGAACCTTGTGAACCTTCTTAGCACACAAAGTCTTGTATTGTGAGGGCAAATTTTGGGGTGCAACACCTGTACATTTCTTGGGATGTTGACTTCCGGATCTAGATGAGGTCCAAATACTGGTGGGTTAACATGAGGCTGACCTCCCTCATTATTACTAGTCCCTCCAGTCCCAGGATGAGGTTCCTCGGGGTTTTGTCTTTCCACCAATGCCAGTCATTACAGTCATGAATTGAGCCATTTGGTTCCTCATTTCTACTCTTTCGTTAGCCATCTGAGTTCTGACCTCAGTTAGGTCCTGCTGTACTTGATCCATTTGGATACCAGGAAGATTGTTGTGAGTAGGGTACCGGTGCGTACGGTTGAGAGGGAACACCCGGCGGCGAGCAATATTTCCTGAGACACAACAGAGTTAGAAACAAACATAACAAAGGCAAAACCTACAAAACAAAACAAAAGTTAGTATGCAATGCAGTATGCTTATTTGTTTTCCAAGGTATCCGGCTTGGTTCTTGGTTTTGACCTTTCCAGACCCCGAGGAAGATGCTTTGATGTTGTTGAGAAAAAGAAACCCCACAATGGAAACAAACTAAAATATATTACAAATGGTGAATCATACATAGTTTGTTTTACAACACATGCCCCATGAAGGGTCAAAATACAATCAAAAGAAAAGTACATCAAATGAAAACAACAACAATCAAAAGGTCAGACATCTAGTCCAAACTCATCCTCCTTAACCTCCTTCAGAAGTGCCTCAGTCACTGGACCAGCTGGATGCTCTGTGATGTTTCTGATGAGGAGGTTTCTGGTGGCAATGGCAGTGGTCAGCTTTTTGTGCCTGTCCTGGTCCTTTGACCTCTTCAAACCAGCCCTGAGCTTAAACTCTGAAATCTCCTTCTGGGTTGCCAGCAAAGCTTCCTGTTGCTTCTTTTCATTGGCCTCTAACT
Organism: Lathyrus aphaca; assembly: GCA_963966055.1. Taxonomy (NCBI): domain Eukaryota; kingdom Viridiplantae; phylum Streptophyta; class Magnoliopsida; order Fabales; family Fabaceae; genus Lathyrus; species Lathyrus aphaca. The sequence continues at coordinate 64,060,156 of OZ014525.1, read as the reverse complement.
GCTCAATCCTGGCTTAAGTTCTCTGATATTCTTGAGTACGGGCTTCAGTGATCCTGACCCACCTAGCCTGACTTTCTTGCAGATAAAGCTCAGTCCTAGCCTGCTGGAACTTGGCTTCTTTACAGGCATTCTTCAATATTTGCTCCCCAGCCCTTGCTTTCTTGATGTAGTCTTCTGTTTTCTCGATCTTAGCCAGATGCTCTACCTTAAGTTTTTCCAACCTCTCAATGTCCAGACGACCATCACTCCTTTCCCAAAGGGTCTTCTTCAGAGCTTGAGACAGATTCTCATTCCTTTCCTTCAACTTCTCAAATTCTTCCAGGCTAACAGTTGCTGCTGGCTGAGCTGTAGATGGTCCAGGTGTGTCCTCAATGGTGAAAGGCATTCCAGTGATCTGAGCTCGAGCATGAGACCAATCATAGTACTCCTTCCAAGAATAGCCATCCCTTTTGTCTGGATGTTCTCCCAAGCCCAGGATGCTTGTTTGACAGCAGCTAGATTAGGCTTTATCTCACAATACAGGGTCTCAGCTAAATCTTGCACTCTAGGAGGGTGAACCAAAGCATAGCCCAGTTGTCTCCTAAAAAGTAAAGGATTGTAGTTGATGCAACCCTTTACTCCTATCAGAGGTACATTTGGGTATTGCCCTCAACTGGTAATTATGTCTTTGCCTTTGGTGCTCTGGGTGCACCATCTGATGTCATCTGAAGTCAAAGCAATAAGTCTCTTAGCCCAATTCTTCTGTTGGTGAGGATTCAGGAAGGCATCTGTCTTAGGTAGGTGTTTGAGCAGCCACGTGTGAAACAAAGGAGCACAACATCTTACCAATTTCCCCCTTTGTTTATCATTCCTCTGATGAATGGAGTAATAGAAGTCTCTCAGCAATGTGGGTACTGGGTTCCTCAGAAGGAAAAGATGAATGGCATTCTTGCTGATAAATTTGGGCTCATCTGCAAACAGTACAACCCCATATATGCTGAGAGCTAATAATGCACAAACTGCCCTCCATTCTCCCAAAGAGGCCTTCAGGATGGCCTGAGAAATCAAGAAGTCTAAGTGTAAACCAGGGATCCCAGCCTTTGTTGTCATATTTTGCTCAATCAAAGTAGGTTCCAGGTACAGTGTTTTTGCCACTTCTCCATTGCTGGGAAAAGTCATCTCTGGGTTGAAGGGGATTCCACCCCTGACAGGTACTCCAATTAATGATGAAAACTCCTCCAACAGAGGTCCTAGCTGAAAGTCTGGGAATGTGAAACATCTCAGAGGAGGGTCATAAAACTGCAGGCATGTGTGGATCATGCTCCTCTGAGAAGGGTCTAGGTCCATAACCATATCAAGGATACCTCCATAATGCTCTCTGAATAATGGGATGTGGTCTGGAGTGATAAGTGACTGGACCTGCCTGATACCAGCCAACACAGGCTCAAAGAAATGGTATGAAATGTTGCTTTTCCCGGGAGGAGCCATGACTGCTGATGAAGAGCTGAAGACAAGTGCTGATGAAAATCAAGACTGGTACTGGAGATGAGCCACTGATAAGCTGATAATGATGAAGGTAACTGAAGCAAACAACTGATGAAGATAGCTGAAGTAGATAACTGATGAAACAGAGGTCTATGCAGATGAAGGGGTCAAAACCAAGCCAGATATAATGTGGATACCCTGAAAAACAAATAAACAAATGTTAAATGATGCAATGATGATGTATGAAAATGATATGCAAGGGTTTGTGATCAAGCTGGATCTGATTACTGTCTTGGTATAAAGCCCATGTATGTTCAAGAAGTCCAGATGGAGGTTCAGAAATCCAGTAACCAAGGTGGGGGACTCAAATAAAGAGTCACATGTCCAGGGTTAATCACAAGAACTGTCCCAAAATGGAGTACTCTTAATCAAAACAAAGTATCAGGGTATGATGTGGCCAATGGTACCTGCAAACCTGTAAACAGCCCGACCCCCTCACAGGTGGTGTTCTAGAACAAGGATCCTCAGACTTGGATCAGTTATGAGAAGTGTAAACACTTATAACCCGGAGGTGCAGTGTTTACAATAACCATAAAAGATCCTCCTCTAATTCACCTCAGTTTCTGAAGGTCATAATAAAGGTCATCCAGACTTAGCAGGCTTCCCAGATAGCCCCAGCACTACAGGAAATATGTAGCACAGAGTTCTCAAGAAGAAACCCACATCTGAACCGTGTTTCATATTCCCGCACCAGACCGAAATGGAATGGGAAAGAACATGAACCACTCTAGCCTAGGTGTCACTCAGGTCCCAGGTATAGGACCTCAAACTCTCAATAGAAACCCCACCCGCCAAGACAGAAACCAGATCCAACAAAAATGGCAGTAAGATAGTATGAACACAATTAGCACAATTAGCACATAACACCCCAGTAAATACAAATCAAACAAGTGCTAGGAGGAACCCACAAAATAACCAGAAGCCCTGGTTACAGTAAAAGGGTCCCCAGCAGAGTCGCCAAGCTGTCGCTCCCACCAAATGAGGCTAGGTCAAGAGGGGTACAAACACGAACGGTCGGCGAAAGAAGAGAGTACACACAAGGGTGAACTCAGAAGACAAGAGTCGCCAGCTAGGCATTTTTATCCCGGAGGAAAGGTAATGCTGCATAGACCTAGAAAGATATGGATAAGACGGTTGCGAACCAGAGAGACTGAGAAAGGGGGTTGGTTACAACCTGGGAAGGTATTAGCACCCAGATTGTCCGCCGTACTCGACGGGATCCACGCTTAAAAGATTTGTGTTTTAAAGGGGTAGTGTCAGTGCAATTTGTGTATCAAAGCTGGAAAGAATACAAGTGTCAGTGCAAAAGAAATGTGAAGTGAAATATGTGAAGTGTCAGTGTAGGAACAAGAATGAAATGCTCAAGACTATGAGGCTTTAAGAATAATGCTGGAAAGAGGGGAATATACAGAGACTTTTGTTCGATAACTGTTAAGTTATGCCTACGTATCCTCTCGTGCAATGAGGAAGTCAGAACACCGTAGTTCGACTCAAAGAGACTAAAAGATAAATTAACTTGTGAACTGCTTGCTTGCCTATGCTCAAGTGTATGACATGTCTGGCTCAGGTGCAAACTGTCTTGCATTAGACGGAAGAAGCAAGTTCTCGTTTGTGAGTAAATGAGGTGAGAAAAGAATCCCGGAGGAGACGATTATTGTTTGTTTTTTGTGTTTTCAATCTTTTATTGCTTTTGGATTTGTCATAAGTTAATGAGCTTAAGCCTAAACCAAGTGTTAGTAAACTCATCACATCCTCCCTCTGATTAGGGGTAATGAGAATACCTTAAGTATGAAGTAAACACCTCACACTTAATCACCATGATGTAGGATTAAGATCATTAACCTACTTACATTTATTTAGATGTTTTTGTTGTTTTTGTTTAGTGTTAGGTAATGAGTTTAAGCCATAATCAGGGATTTAATGGACTCATTACACCATCCTAATAGAAGGATAATAGATGAGAACATTTAAGCTGAGAAAGACTCCTCAACTTAATCCATGATTAGGGATTAACCTCATGAAAAAACAAAGCCTTTGTTAAATGGATTTTAATTAATGATAAGGTGAAGAAGTGATTTTTAAGGTTTGTAAGACAACTTGAGGGGGACTTATCCATTAACACTAGGGTTAGTCCTTCTTAACCAATTAAGGAAGAATTAGAACCCTAATGCAAGGCCCAAGTTACAAGCTTGATGTCTTAGTGATTATTAGGTGGATTGATTAAAGGGTTTAAACACATTAAGGGTTTAACACTTAGGATTAAAGTTATACACTCCATCTTAATAGAAGGATACAGGCATAACCCTAATCACAAAGCCTTAAAACCTTTAAGGTTTAGTCCTTGATTAAAAGATGAGAAAAGAAGACTCAAGGATGACACAAAGGTAAAATCTAAATGGGGAACTAATCAAAAACCCTAATTGTGATCATGCTTGGTTATTCCTAGGGTTAATGAGGTTTGAAAGAAGATCTTCAGAGAAACCACCAGGAAGGAAGCAGATGAAAGGAGCAAGAAGCAAAGAGAAGCAAAACAAACTTGCTTCACTTAAGAAGACAAGTTGCTTGAAGAAAGAAAGTAAGAGATGAACATGAATGAGCAAGCTCAATCCAATACACAAGATAAAATGCAGCAATGATGCAAGAGAGATGAGAAGAGATTGTGAGAAGTGAAGGCAAATTCACTTCTCAAATTACTTACCACCTGAAAAGGTTAGCCAAAAGAAATGAGATGCAATGCAAATGAGATGAAATGTCATGATGCAAACCAAAACCAGAAGCATAGACATGATGTTAATGATGCTAAAAGGGGATGCAAATGATGGGCTAAAGACGTATCTAATTATGTGTCTAGCGGTATCTTAACTGCAAGTGCACAGCCTATCGAAGTAATATTTAAGATTATCGATCCACAGGGACTCTATGGTTACTTAGTGCTAGATGAACTTCTAGTTTAGCTAAGGTGAAGGGTTGTCACGATTTTTTGTTGTTTTTAAAATATTAAAGGCGGGAATTTAATTTAAGTTTTAATAAAATAATACTAAGGCGGTCGGTATGTAATTATACTAACTTAGGCGGGTCAATCTAACTTAGGCTTATAAAGGTGTTCACTTAAACTATTCTGTAGAGGTTACCAGTTTAAATACCCTCAACTCACACTCTCGTGGTCTTATCTCATATCTTACCCCTAAAGCCCTATGCCTGCTCTCGCTAGCCCATAAGTGTTTAGAGATAATTTTTGGAAACTTAGTAATTCTAATTTATTTTAAAGCGCTCTCGCTGTGTTTAATTTAAATGCCTAACTTTAGCTATCTGGTTAAAATCTCACACTTTCGTGGTCTTGACCTAACCTAATACTCTTTCCTTACTCTCGTAACGAAAAGGTCGATTTTAAATAAAAAGTATTAGCCAGAATGTTAAGCTATTAATTATTTTAAGCCTATGGTTAATTTTACCGATTAAGTTTGTTTTAACTACATACCGCCCTAAGGTAATTAGCTACTCATTTTTGTTGAACCAGACAGAGGCAGAGAAACAGTAAACAAAATATTCATGGCAGAAAAATAAATAAATAACATAAATATTAAATTGAAAATAATAAAAACCTGGTTAACAATAAAATGGCAGACTCCTTCTTCCACAGACCGGAATGCTCGGAGTATTTGGCGGAATCGAAAATAAAATAAAATTCTGAAGGTTTAGAAACAAGTAAATTTTATAACAATTTCCTGATGTTGGAAATTGTTATAGGTTGGGTTTGGATACAATGAAAATAGAATACTGAAAATAATGCTGAAATAAAAGGGTTGTAAAATAATTCGGCAGAGCTTCCGTAGGAAATTGATAAAAAAAATGCTCTGTCAATTGTTCATAAAACTTAAGCTATTTATAGAACAATTAATGGGCTTGTGGTTTGGACTTGTTGCATTGGGCCTCGTTGAAGCAGCTGAGAAAATATAGGAACGTGGCTAAAAAATAGGCAGACCATGTGCACGTAATGTTTTGACGTAGTCTCAGTCAAATAACCTCCTTTTTCCCTTGTCACGGTCGTGACAAGGGCATCACGTTCGTGTCCCTTGAATTTTAAGTGTCACGGTCGTGACAAGGTCATCACGGTCGTGATTGCTTCTTTTGGGGTGTCACGGTCGTGACACCTAGGTGACGACCGTGAGTGCAACAAATTATGTAGGTTTTGCAGGTTTCTTCATTTCTTCATCTTTTTATGGTTGTTTTTGTTCCTTTTGCTCTTAATTCATGATTTAGCTCCATATATGATGTACCTGCAAAATGGTAAGAAAAACTCGAGGAATCGGGTGTTAAAACGATGATTATGCGATAAAACGGTAATGAAACTTAGCAATATAATCGATACATTTTCTCGTTATCAAACTTCCCCAAACTTAAACCTTTGCTTGTCCTTAAGCAAATAGTCGGTTGAAAATCGGCGGACAAGTTTTTATCGACGCATACACGAAACAAACTATACGAGGGATCGTTTTGTCGGATAAACCGGTAATGATAAAACACTAACGATACATTAATGACACAAGCAACAAGCTAAGTCTTCGACTTCCTGTTAAACGAAACAATCAGTAATTTCTTTACGATTTCACCTAGAGTTTTTCGATCTTATTTCGCCCGGTTCCATTCTAGCGCAATCACATTAAGCCCTTTGCCTTAGCACGCACGTAGTGGAGTAGCCGGTTAGCGACTTTGATCCTTTTTAAGCACGGGGTCTGGTACACGAGTGCGGTAACCCTACATATATTATCCGATTTGGAGGTTGTGGGGGATCGAGCCGTAGCACACCCTACCAAGTTCAGAACCAGTGCCTCTGAACCAACCCGCAATGGACTCCTTCTCATATTTCTCGTTTCTTATATGCGACCGTGTACTTTGGTGCAATTTCTTTTCATTTGCATCGAGATATGAAGGATCATTATTGATTAGGCATCAAACGCTTATATTCATCGGCTCCCCACGTGGTTTGTGTTCAGACGGTGCTGACTGCTAGTATAAACTACTAGGGGTTACTTTTGAACTGAAACTTAAAGTGTACTCGTAACGATAATCGGAAAGGAAACGCTTAAGTGGGAAGTCAAAGGTGTCAAGATTGTATTGGTCTTGTTGAATCGTTCTCAGCTTCCTAATTACGATTTCGTAGGCAAGTCGGGTAATGCGAATAATTGAAGATTTTTTTCGGTATGGCTAAATAAACGGGGAAAGTTCGAAACTAAAGAAAATAGCACAAAAATTGCTCGTTTCATTAACTTGCGAAAAGAAGAAATACAATGGAATGGAAAAATAACGGAATGGAAAAATGCGAAAAGGAAAGATGCGGAAAATGAAAGGTACCTCTCCCACACTATATCAGACATTGTCCTCAATGTTGTGATATAATAGCGGTAAAAGTACAGTACAAACTACAAAAACGAAAAACAAACATAAGCAAAAACTAAAACTAAGGCTGCTGAGGACCGCGGGCTCGGCTTCTAGTGCGGGAGCGTCTGGTAGGAGTCGCTTCAGGATCAGAACCGGTACCGGTAACAACAGTAATGTCAATGCGTAAGGCCTCTAGCTCGCTGAAAATTTCTCCGAGCTTCTCATCAGTAGCTGTCTGGTTGCTTGCAATAGTGCGGAGTAAAGCATCATACTGCTCCTTCTGCCTTCGCTCCAGTGCGACGTTCATCTGGTTCTACTGATGAATCGCATGGAGGACGTCCTCAAGAGTGAATTCCTGTGCAGGAGGCTGTCGGGTAGATGACTCTGGAATGTCCTGGACAGGCTCAGCTGCATCCATAGCGTCCTGCATCTCATCTGCTGGAGGATCGGCCTGATCATCATGAATGGGGGCATGGCCGGCAGCATCTGGTAAAACAAAGAGCCAGTTGGCTCGGCTGGACGGGTCGATGCGGTCACGGGACGGCAGAATGATATGGTGATAAATAGTGCCATGGACAACAGGGCTATACCTTCCATCCTCTCTCTGTGCAATCAAGTGAGCGGACCTGCAATAGCTCTTGGTGAGGAATTCTGCGGCGATGCGAGGCAAATTGGTGAGCAAGTCACTAAGCCCTAACTGAAAGGCGAGGGTAGTGACAATGCCGCCAATGAAAAATGGGGTGGAGCCTCTTTGCGCAATGGCCTGGATGTGAGAAAGCATGAACTGGGCAGCGTTGATCGGCTCGTCATTTAGAGTGCAGTGCAAGAACAGAAGCTCCTTGGAGTTGAGCTTATGGTTACTCTCTCGTGCAAAGATGGTGTTGCAAATGACTCGGTGAAAATATCGGATTGCCGGGTTGTGAATGTGTGTAGCATTAAGGCTTTGGAAGGCTGAGGCACGGGTGTTGGTTATGTCGTGCCATAAAGTGAAAGCGGTTTCACTAAAATTATCCGGCACGCGGAGGTGAGCTTCATTCCCGTGAGCGAAGCCTAGCAATTCGGCTATCCTTGTTTGCGAAAGTTCAAACTCCCGGCCAAACAATCTGAATTTAGCAACGCCGGTAAGTTGACTCTGAGAACCGGTACCGGTGATGTAATGGAACGAGCTTAGGAACTCCAGTGTCAGGAACTCGAATGTGGGCTGAGGTTGACTGCATAGAACCCACAAATTAACCTTCTTAAGCAGGTTCTTGACACTGTTGAGCATTCCCAACTCTCTCAAACATTCAGTTTCGATATAACGCGTAGGTTGTACACCGCGGTTCTGGAATCGGATGAATCTTTCTCTCTGGTTTTCTCCAGCATCACCCTCTCTAAATTGAATAGCATCCATTGCATGCAAGAGCTAGAGTGAGAGATGAGGATTTTGGATTTTTGTGAAAAGTGATAAAATGAGAGAAATAATGGTTCGGATAAATATTGGAAGGTGAGAATGTGATAGGTGTGGTGATAATGGAGAGGTTAATGAGTTTTAATTTGGTAATGGGAGGTTACGGAAGTTGGGGTAGATAATGGGTGGTTTTGGAAGTTATGGAGGAAGAAGAAGAAGAGGTTTCGAAAAGAAACAGTTCTGTTTCTCACGAATCCTATATTTAGGGTTGTCACGGTCGTGACAGGGGGATGACGGTCGTGACACGCTAAATTAGCACGTCACGATCGTTATGGGGGTGTGACGACCGTGACGATTGATTTCGTTGAATAATTTCCAGAAACATTATCTCTTACGCTTCATATAATTTATATAATAATTTTTTGGTCACTTCTCACTCAATATTTAATATAAACACCATATAATAATTTATTTCAACATAGTACTTGTATATTTTCATGGCACGAGAGATTTTTGTAGAAAATAATTCAATCCAAGCATAACAGTATATATAATGAAAACATATAAATTCATTAAAAGGGAGAAATTTGTAAACATAGAAGTGCATTGCATATGGTAATTGAAATGAAATTACATTAATGAAAATACGGTATGAAATTGTTTGCGAAAAGTAAAACTAACTAGAAACGAAAACAATAAGTAAAACAAACTAAATCACTTATAGCATTTTCAAAAGCGTTTCTTCAGATCTTCGATTGCGGAGTTCAAGTGATAGAATTGTTCACAGGTTATGTCAGTCAAACCTATAATGTCCAATCGCATGCTCTTAATTTCATCCTTAAATGTAGTTATATCAGTTTGGTAAGCTTCAAGAGTGTCCATGATATTCTGTAAGTTGTTAGCGTAATCTCCTTGATTCACTTCAGGGGTTTCAATAACTTCGTCAGTGTGGTCAATGTCATGGTAACCAGGAGGTGTCTCAGGGTCAGTTTCGACATCGGTCATTATATCATCTTTTATCTTGTAAGACTGAGGTGTTTCAGGAGTAGATGGATAATCAGGTGGGGTTAACTCATAAAGCCAGTTATCCTTATTGTGAACACTTACTCTAGCATGGTTTGGTAGTGTGAACAGGGTTACTACCTCATTCCGGATTAGGTACTCGAAAGGTGGATGTCCTAAATTCCTTATGATATGGCGATTAAAGCAAAAGTTAAGATTCATAGGACGGATGGTACCTAAACGGTTGCACCTGTGCAATTGGTACCTAAGTCCTAAGGCATCAGCAATCATGGTTACAAGACCTCCTACTAATATAGGTAATTCAGGTTCTTCTTGGATTCGGGTGAAGGTTTGTATCATGAAAGGTACACCATTGACAGGCTGTCCATTAGTGAAACATGACATAATGAATATCTCATCTTTAGATACTCCGGTAATGTTTTCTTCTTTTCTAAAGAAGGTGTGGGCAAGGATCTTATGGAAGTAACGGAGAGCAGGGTTATGCATTTCATCATTGTTCATGCTATTTGGTTTAGGGTGGTAGTTTCCGGTTAATGTTCCCCAAAAGAAATCTAGCTCAATGTCCATCAATTCTACCTGTGTGGTAGTAAAAGCAAAGGGTCCACTAGGGAATCCTAATAAGTCAGCTAGTTCTTTATGGTTAAAGTCATATTCTATTCCAAATAGGCGGAAACTGATAAATCCTTTCCTGAATCCAAAACCGCGCTCAGGTAGGTAAACTAAGGAGCTAAGGAACTCAAGGGTGAGCTTGCGGTAAGTCACAAACTTATGTTGAATCAGTGCATTCTCCCATCTAAGTCGGTTAAACAAGTACAGGATGCTATCATGTATACCTAGGGTTTCCATAGTCAGATCATCCGGATACAGGGTCAAATCCATTTGCCTCTGTGATAACTCTTCAAACTTCATTCTTTGGTTCCTACCTCTAAATTTGGTTTCCATATGGTTTATCGGTTGGTTAGCCATGGTTAGTGCAAATATGGAGGAAACAAATCAGGGGGAGAAGGAAAGTGGAAAAGACTTTAGAAAATCTGTAAAAGTGATTTAAGATTAAAATAAAGAAAAATAAGGAAATGAAATGCATAAATTAAAGGCAATAATAGTAATATGGAAAAACAAATAAATAAATAGCAAAATAATAGAATGATAAAATTGAATGATTTAAATAATTAGATGAGTAAATGGGTTGCCTCCCACTAAGCGCTGTTTTTATCGTCAAAAGCCTGACGTAATGCTTAGGTTTAGATTAATCAGGGGAATTAGTGGACAAATCTAAAAGCCTTAGATTATTTGCATAATCTCTATTTTCAACTTTATGATAATGTTTTAAACGTTGTCCGTTTACTATGAATGGTTCACTATTCCTACCCTTAATTTCTATTGCTCCACTCGGGAACACTCTAGTTATTTCAAAGGGTCCTGACCATCTAGATTTTAATTTTCCAGGAAAGAGCCTAAGTCTTGAATTAAAGAGGAGTACAACGTCTCCCACACTAAATTCTTTCCTAGATAGGCGTTTATCATGCCATCGCTTAGTTCTTTCTTTATATATCTTAGCATTCTCATAAGCATCTAGCCTTAATTATTCTAATTCGTTAATGTCTAGGATTCGCTTTTCTCCTGCAGCATTATAGTTTATATTGAGAGTTTTGATCGCCCAATAGGCTTTGTGTTCTAGTTCTACTGGGAGGTGACAAGATTTTCCATAAACTAGTTTGAAAGGTGTAGTACCTATGGGTGTCTTGTAAGCGGTCCTATAAGCCCATAAAGCTTCATTAAGTTTAGATGACCAATCTTTCCGAGATATGGCGATAGTCTTTTCTAAGATTTGTTTGATTTCTCTGTTCGAGACTTCGACTTGTCCACTTGTCTGTGGGTGATATGGTGTTACCACACGGTGTCTTACTCCATACTTAGATAATAATTTGTCAAAGATTTTTGAAATGAAGTGCGAGCCACCGTCACTTATGACGAGTCTAGGCACACCAAATCTGGGAAAGATTATATTTTTGAAAAGCTTTATTACTACTCGTGTATCGTTTGTAGGAGAAGCTATAGCTTCAATCCATTTCGAAACATAATCAACGGCTACGAGTATGTAACTATTACCGAAAGATGATGGGAATGGTCCCATGAAATCTATTCCCCAGACGTCAAAGATTTCTACTTCTAATATTCCTTTTTGAGGCATTTCATCTCTTCTTGAAATATTGCCGGTGCGTTGACACCGATCGCAATTTATAACAGCGATGTGGACATCCTTCCATAGATTAGGCCAGAATAGGCCGGCTTGCAAGATTTTTGCACAAGTCTTGGAAGTACTTGCATGTCCACCATAAGGAGATGAATGGCATTGAGCAATGACATCTTCTATTTCTTCTTCGGGAATGCATCGACGAAAGATTCCATCGGGTCCTCTTTTGAACAATAATGGTTCATCCCAATAATAATGTTTTAGATTGTGAAAGAATTTCTTTTTCTGCTGATAGGTTAAATCAGGTGGAAGAGCTCCTGCGGCTAGGTAGTTAACAATGTCAGCGTACCATGGCAGTCCTACAGTTGTCTGGATTGTTTTCACGGGTTCTGGTTCATTTATGTCTAACTGAACTAGGTCGCTTCCTATTTGTGCTATCAGCTGTTCATACGGAAAATCATCGTTAATCGGCACTTGTTCGGGTTTAATACCTTCTATTCTAGATAAATGGTCTGCTACGACGTTTTCAGTACCTTTCTTATCTTTTATTTCGAGATCAAACTCTTGTAAGAGTAAAATCCATCTCAAGAGTCTCGGTTTAGCATCTTTCTTAGTTAATAGATATCGGATAGCAGCATGGTCTGTGTAGACGATTATTTTCGCTCCTACTAGGTAAGAACGGAATTTGTCAAGCACAAATACAACTGCTAACAATTCTTTTTCAGTAGTGGCGTAGTTCATCTGAGCAGAATCTAAGCTTCTACTGGCATAGTAAATCGCATGAAGTTTCTTTTCCTTCCTCTGGCCTAGAACTGCGCCTACAACATAGTCACTCGCATCGCACATGATTTCGAAAGGTAATCTCCAGTCAGGGGGTTGCATGATTGGTGCGGTGATGAGGGCTGTTTTTAGAGTTTCGAATGCTTTAAGATAATCTTCATTGAATATGAACTCAACATCTTTCATTAATAAACCAGTAAGAGGTTTAGTGATTTTCGAGAAATCTTTGATGAATCGTCGGTAAAAACCGACGTGTCCTAAAAAGCTTCGTATTTCTCGAATGGTTTTAGGGGGTTGAAGATCTTTTATGACTTCTATCTTGGCTTTATCTACTTCAATTCCCTTGTCGTATATAACGTGACCTAATACGATTCCTTCTCTGACCATAAAATGACATTTCTCCCAGTTAAGCACGAGGTTTACTTTTACACATCTTTCTAACACCATTTCTAAATTTGATAGGCATCCTTCAAAACTTTGCCCGCATACAGAGAAGTCGTCCATGAACACTTCCATGATGTTGTCTATAAAATCTGCGAAGATTGACATCATACATCTTTGAAAGGTTGCAGGAGCGTTGCATAATCCAAAGGGCATTTGTCTATAAGCGAACGTTCCATATGGGCATGTGAATGTAGTCTTCTCTTGATCATCTGGATGGATAGGGATTTGGAAAAATCCTGAGTAACCGTCAAGATAACAGAAGTATGAATGCTTGGCTAATCGTTCTAACATTTGATCTATAAAGGGTAGTGGGAAATGATCTTTTCGAGTGGCTTTGTTTAGTTTACGATAATCTATGCACACTCTATGTCCTGTCACTACTCTTTGCGATATCGATTTGCCTTGAGCGTTTTTCACAACAGTGATACCTCCTTTCTTTGGTACTACATGTACTGGGCTAACCCATTTACTATCAGAGATTGGATATATTATTCCGGCATCTAGTAGTTTCTTAACTTCTTCTTTCACTACAGTGCTAAGGATTGGGTTAATTCTTCTTTGAGATTCTCTGGAGGTTTTGCAATCTTCTTCTAATAGAATACGATGCATACAGACTGAAGGGCATATTCTTTTGAGATCAGATATGTTATATCCTAATGCAGTTGGATATTTCTTTAAGACATCTAAAAGTTTCTTTGTTTCTATAGTTCCTAAACTGGAATTTATTATAACTGGTCTTTTACATTCAATGTCTAAGAATTCGTACCTTAGGTTATTAGGTAAAGTTTTTAATCCTAATGTAGGTTTATCTTTACTTGGCATGGGATCCGGTGTAAGTGCTAAACTTTCGCTTAGACTATCGTCTTGATACGGTGCACGCCAATTATCATCTTCGAAAATCGGAGGGATTTGAATTTTCATAATTTCAGAATAGGTAGTTTCTTTCAGTTCCATTTCTCTTACACATTCGTCAATTACGTCCAATAGATAGCAGGTATCCTCTATAGCTGGTGATTGTAAGAATTGTGTTAAAATAAATTCAACTTTCTCTTCACCTACTTCAAAGGTTAGCTTTCCTCTTTTTACGTCTATTATAGCTCCGGCGGTAGCTAAGAATGGTCTTCCTAGTATGATAGGTGTAGTGGAGTCTTCAGAGATGTCCATGATTATAAAATCAGTAGGGATGTAGAATTGTCCTATACGTACTGGGACGTTTTCTAGTATGCCTACAGGATATTTAACTGAGCGATCGGCTAGTTGAACAGACATTTTAGTTGGTCTAAGGTCTCCCATGTCTAGCCTTTTGCAAATCGTTAAGGGCATAACACTGATACTGGCTCCTAAATCGCATAGAGCTTTGTCAATGACGAATTTTCCTATTACACAGGGTATAGAGAAACTTCCTGGATCTTTTAGCTTAGGAGGCATATTATTCTGAATTATGGCGCTACACTCAGCAGTAAGTGTAACTGTTCCGTTATCCTCTATCTTTTTATTATTGGATAATATTTCTTTTAACAACTTAGCATACGAGGGTATTTGAGTGATCGCTTCTGTAAATGGAATGGTAATATTCAACTGTTTCAGAAGTTCGACAAATTTCTTAAACTGACCCGTCGTCTTGGAATTGGTTAATCTCTGAGGGTACGGAATTGGTGGTTTATAGGGTGGTGGAGGCACATAAGGCTTTTCTTTCTCCACTACCTCTTGATTATCATCTTCCTTTTCTTCTGGATCATTCACCACTTCAGTCGGTTTATCCGGTTTTTGGTACATGGCTGGATTGTCAAGTCTTGGATCAGTAGGTCCGTCAAGTTCCTTGCCACTTCTTAATATTACGGCATTGGCATGTACTTTCGGATTAGGTTGAGGTTGTCCAGGAAATACTCCAGCTGGTGCAGCAGTAGGTGCTTGTTGTTGAGCTACTTGTGAAATCTGAGTTTCAAGCATTTTGTTATGTGTAGCTAATGCATCTACTTTGCTTACTAATTGCTTAATCTGCTCACTAGTGTGAATATTTTGGTTTAAGAAGTCCTTGTTTGTTTGAGATTGGTTAGCTATAAAGTTCTCCATCATCAACTCAAGGTTCGATTTTCTAGGGACATTAGGAGCAGTCTTTTGATATCCTAGTGGTGTAGCTGGTGCTTGACCTGGTGCGTATAAAGCATTGTTATTCTTATAGGAGAAGTTCGGATGATTCTTCCAACCTGGGTTGTATGTGTTTGAATATGGGTTTCCTTGAGCATAATTCACTTGATCCGTGGGAATTCCTGTCAATAGTTGACAATCAGGAACTTCGTGTCCTGGAACTCCACATAACTCACAGTTAGGTGTTACTGCAGCCACGGTGGCTGTTGGTGTTATGGCCAAGTTGTCGATCTTTTGGCTTAGTTGGTCAAACTTTGCATTGACTTGGTCCATACTACTCACTTCGTACATACCTCCTTTTGTTGGTTTCTCAGTTGCGACTCTTTCGCTTCCCCATTGGTAATGGTTTTGAGCCATACTTTCGATAAGTGCATAAGCATCATTATATTCTTTGTCCATAAGTGCACCGCCTGCGGCAGCGTCAATCGTCATTCTTGTATTGTACAAGAGTCCATTATAGAAGGTATGGATGACCATCCATTCTACTAATCCGTGATGTGGACAAAGTCTCAGCATATCCTTATAGCGTTCCCAAGCTTCGAATAGTGATTCGCTTTCCCTTTGCTTAAATCCGTTGATCTGAGCTCTCAGCATAGTTGTCTTGCTAGGCAGGAAATATCTAGTCAAGAAAACTCTCTTTAGTTCCTCCCACGTAGTTACTGAGTTCGAAGGCAGAGATTGAAGCCAGGCTCTTGCTCTGTCTCGAAGTGAAAAAGGAAACAAACGTAGTCTAATGGCTTCTTGGGTAACTCCATTGGCTTTTACGGTATCTGCGTATTGCACAAAGATCGAAAGATGAAGGTTCGGATCCTCGGTAGGATTTCCGGCGAATTGATTTTGTTGCACGGCTGATATCAACGAAGGTTTTAGTTCGAAATCATTTCGGTTGATAGCCGGTGCGGCAATGCTTGAATGTGGTTCAGCTTGCGAAGGACTTGCGTAATACTTGAGTGGGTGATTCTGTTCTACAGCCATCTCTGCGTCCTTTGATGTTACGACTGGTTTAGGTGGATCTAATTGAAGATCTGGAATATTGTAACTTTTTTCGTAATCGAATATCCGTCTTCTTACGTGTAAGAAGCGTTCCGATTCTGGGATTAGAGGTTGCAAGTCTTCGCTTTTAGAGCGAGTACTTGGCATACACTCGGAAATTTAGATTAAGAAAATTAAATAGTTGATACCTTAGTCTAGACAATGCTACCTAAAGTGCACTAGTAACTAAATTAAGGTCCCCGGCAACGGCGCCAAAAACTTGATGGGCTAAAGACGTATCTAATTATGTGTCTAGCGGTATCTTAACTGCAAGTGCATAGCCTATCGAAGTAATATTTAAGATTATCGATCCACAGGGACTCTATGGTTACTTAGTGCTAGATGAACTTCTAGTTTTGCTAAGGTGAAGGGTTGTCACGATTTTTTGTTGTTTTTAAAATATTAAAGGCGGGAATTTAATTTAAGTTTTAATAAAATAATACTAAGGCGGTCGGTATGTAATTATACTAACTTAGGCGGGTCAATCTAACTTAGGCTTATAAAGGTGTTCACTTAAACTATTCTATAGAGGTTACCAGTTTAAATACCCTCAACTCACACACTCGTGGTCTTATCTCAGATCTTACCCCTAAAGCCCTATGCCTGCTCTCGCTAGCCCATAAGTGTTTAGAGATAATTTTTGGAAACTTAGTAATTCTAATTTATTTTAAAGCGCTCTCGATGTGTTTAATTTAAATGCCTAACTTTAGCTATCTGGTTAAAATCTCACACTCTCGTGGTCTTGACCTAACCTAATACTCTTTCCTTACTCTCGTAACGAAAAGGTCGATTTTAAATAAAAAGTATTAGCCAGAATGTTAAGCTATTAATTATTTTAAGCCTATGGTTAATTTTACCGATTAAGTTTGTTTTAACTACATACCGCCCTAAGGTAATTAGCTACTCATTTTTGTTGAACCAGACAGAGGCAGAGAAACAGTAAACAAAATATTCATGGCAGAAAAATAAATAAATAACATAAATATTAAATTGCAAATAATAAAAACCTGGTTAACAATAAAATGGCAGACTCCTTCTTCCACAGACCGGAAAGCTTAGAGTATTTGGCGGAATCGAAAATAAAATAAAATTCTGAAGGTTTAGAAACAAGTAAATTTTATAACAATTTCCTGATGTTGGAAATTGTTATAGGTTGGGTTTGGATACAATGAAAATAGAATACTGAAAATAATGCTGAAATAAAAGGGTTGTAAAATAATTCGGCAGAGCTTCCGCAGGAAATTGATAAAAAAATGCTCTGTCAATTGTTCATAAAACTTAAGCTATTTATAGAACAATTAATGGGCTTGTGGTTTGGACTTGTTGCATTGGGCCTCGTTGAAGCAGCTGAGAAAATATAGGAACGTGGCTAAAAAATAGGCAGACCATGTGCACGTAATGTTTTGACGTAGTCTCAGTCAAATAACCTCCTTTTTCCCTTGTCACGGTCGTGACAAGGGCATCACGTTCGTGTCCCTTGAATTTTAAGTGTCACGGTCGTGACAAGGTCATCACGATCGTGATTGCTTCTTTTGGGGTGTCACGGTCGTGACACCTAGGTGACGACTGTGAGTGCAACAAATTATGCAGGTTTTACAGGTTTCTTCATTTCTTCATCTTTTTATGGTTGTTTTTGTTCCTTTTGCTCTTAATTCATGATTTAGCTCCATATATGATGTACCTGCAAAATGGTAAGAAAAACTCGAGGAATCGGGTGTTAAAACGATGATTATGCGATAAAACGGTAATGAAACTTAGCAATATAATCGATACATTTTCTCGTTATCAGCAAACACAAGGCAAGACATGAGAATGATCATACAAGGATATGGGTGCAGATGAAGCATGCTTGAACCATGGAAGTTCAAGAAAAGTTTATGAAATGCAATGGACATATAACATGGCAAATGAAAGATGCAATGATCAAACATGATTCTAATATGTCCTAAGATGTATTATGAATCATGTGGATGCACAAAATGTCATGGCAAGTTGTTGGATGCAAGCAAATGAAAGATGGATGCAAAAGAAGGCACAAATTAGGGTTTATGATCAACACACAAAGCAAAATTCAAAATCAGAAGCAAATGACATGATAAAAAATTGAAAATGCAATCAAAGATACCCTAAACCTATACAAGCTCACTGCCCAAAGGAGGGGACCTAATTCTTAACCTAGTGAAAGTTATGAATTTCTTAAGTCAATTAGGGTTTCAAGGTACCTCATCATGGAAAATGCAAAACAAAATGAAAATGGAAGATCAATTCAAACCAAATTTATCCTATAATCTATATGCCATGAAGGATGCAATGCAAGAAGAACCATCATCAAACTCTCAAAGGTTAGGCAGAATGGATTTTTCAAAGTTTGCACAAAAATATTGCCTTAAACTGAATTTAATTCCAAAGAAAATGATCAAAATGCATCAAGAACTAAAAAAAAATTTGTTTTGAGAGTTGGATAATGTTTCTAAATGCAATGTGATTTTTTTGGTGATTTTTAAATACCTAAATGCATTTTTAATTAATTAATTTCCATTAACTAATTAAAAATAAACATTTAAATGATTTAAAAATGATTTTTAATGCAAAAAATAAAAATAAAAATATTTTTTGGTTCTGAAAATTAATGAAATGTTTGACAAAAATTTTCAGAATTTTTAAATGTGTTTTGCTATTTTTAATAATTCGTAGAAGATAAATGAAAAGAAAATGAAATAAAATTAAATAAAATAAAAAGTATGCAAACCCTGAGGTTTACATTCAAACTGGGAGATGGAGGGAAGACTGTGCGCGTCATCCAACGGCCTAGGTTCAAACTGGCATTTTTAAACTAAACCTAATTAATTAATTTAATTAATCACAATTAGGGCTAAGTGAAATCATCCTGACCCTTCAACACGCGCGGGAAGCTCAGATCCAACGCCCCACGTTTAAACCTAGCTAACCCTAATTATCAAACCCTAATGACTTTCAGGTCACCGGAGAAGAGCTCCGGTCGTCTTCTCCGGTGACACCCTCCCTGAGAAATCTCAAACCCACTCTCCAGGTCATTTTAAGAGCTGTAAAGCTCCAGATCAAACCTCTCAACCTCCCTAAACATGAATCTACCCTCAAAATCCATTTCTTTTTACTCAAAACCAAGATTCGAATCAAAAACCTAAAAATGACCAAACTTTCAGAGATGCAGTACATGCTCAATAATCAATCATTTTCAAAAATACAAAGTGCAAAGCAATCAGGGGAGCATGTAGATCATTTCAATAACTTAAAACAAGGTTTCTGGAAAAATGATTTCGTGAAGCTACCTGAGGTGAAGCTTTCAGTTTGGAGCTTTCAGACTGCCTCCCTGCTTCAAAGCTACTCCAATGATCTCCCTGAGTATGCTTTGAGGCTTGGTTTGAGTGTATGGTGGCTAGTTTGTGTGATTGATGGAGTTCTGTTCAGAGAGGGGGGGGGGGGGAATCGTGTTTGAGTTTCAGGGACTTTCAAGGCAAGGTGAAGGGTGGTTTATGTTCTATGAAGCTTTTCTGAATGAATGGTGAAGTTGGTTTTGAGGTTTGATGATTGTGTGATGAAATTCGAAGGAAAGTGCATAAGGGGAGAGTTTTGGGAACTATGGCTTATGAGATGTTTCAGGTTGTGTTGTCTTATGTGTTGGGTTGCTTTTGGTACACATATCAATCCTTGATAGGTCAGAGAGTTGTTGTGGAGCAGTGTGATTGGTATGGAGCAAAATGCATAAAGTCAACTTTTTGTGTAAGAGAGGTATGGGCTATGGCAGTCAAGGTACAAGGCATGGCTTGGCTGCATCTTGAATCAAGGAGAACCATGGAAATGGATTAGAGGCAATGCAGCAAGTGGATTAGGGTTTGTGAGAGTTTTTGCAATTTCACAAAGTCTTGGCCCTTTTGAAGTTTCTTAATGCACAAGTCATGAAAATGGACAATTCTTTGGTGCATTCTGATTTTTAGGTCATGGTTCATGTTTGTGCAAAGGTTAGAAGTCACATTGAAGTCACATTTTGCCTTGGCAAGAGGTTTTGCAACTTTGCCTCTTTGGTGTAAAACTTGAAATTATGTGATTTTGTCCAACTTTGACAAGCCATAACTTTTGATCCAAAATGAATTAGAATGAGTTATTGTACTTTTTGAAAAGGGAATGATCCATTCTAAAACTTTCATGACCAAAGTTTTATTATTTGAAGCATTTTTGAATCAATTTGAGGAGGTTGAAAAACTTTCCCAAAATGGCAAGTTTTCATTACAAGTCACTTTCCCAAAAAGGCAACTTTGCAAATGACTTGAAATTCTTCAATTTTGTGAACTTCTAACATCTTCTATGATCAAATAAAGATCATACACATTCAAAATGATGGAGAATATCCTTTGGTTGGGTCATTGGGGGCCTCAGATGCCCTGATTTTACACTGACTTGCTCAAGAAGTCATCTTGTGATCAGATGCCTTCCCCATGGAATTTCTTCATGAAAATTGATATGCATGATTCTCACAACATATAGAGACCAATAGAAACAAGAATGACCAAAAAATTTGGAGTTATGGACTCTGAAACCAAAACCCTAATTTTAGGTCATCTGTGCAGTTAAACTTGGCTATGCTTCCATGCCTTTCTCAGTTCTTGTGATTATTTGACTTCCTTGATCTTGAGAGGATATAATATGATGCTTGTACATACATGGACCCTTTTGAAGTGATTTATGACCTTTGGAGTGGCTCAAGTGGCTCAGGGATGGCTCAGATCACAAACCCTAGATGCAGATGACTTTGAATCAATGCAGTGAAACAAAAATGTATTATGAAATGATATGATTGAGTCTATGCATATGAAAATAATCACAATCCATGGTGAAATGAGTGAGGGAAAATTTGGGGTGTTTACAATATGTGATTGTATTTATTGTTAAACAACTTCTCACGCTTTATTGAGTAAATACGTACAAAATAGATTATTGAACCCTAATATTGGCATGTTTTTATAAATCTTTCAAAAGCGATCCATTTTACCGTTTAACTTAGATTTTTATGCAAATCTTTACGAATCAACCAAATACTTTTGAAACCCTAAATTTTAACACTTTTAGACTATAGAACGACAGTAATATCACAACAGTCCCTATGGAAACGACAAGAAAAACTTGCATTGATACTCTTTCAATAGTTTGGGAAAAGCTTCAAGAGGTTTTTATCCTGCTCTCGACAATAAGGTGTTCATCAAAGATGGGTTGAGGTTTGAAAAGGTATTAGAAGAGCAACGTAGTCGACACACCATTCTTGTATTTACACCAGTATTGGAAAACCTCGATGAAGGCCCGACTCATATGATGTAATTGTGATGGGGAAATTAACAAATGATTAATCATGTCGACAAAAACCTGCATTTCTTGGAGAATTCGGCGTCATATGTTTATAAAGTAAACGATTTGACTCAATAGGAGGTTGACCTAAAGAGGAAATTTATATCTATCTTCGAGGATTTGGTATTACATCGACGATGGTGTTCCTTTTGATGATGTGTCCAAGAAGCAATGGAAACGGTACATTGAAACGCGTTTGCTAGTGGACTCCATTTCAAAAGAAACTAGGAATAATATCTTTTGTGAGTAATAAAGGGGAATTTCCTCCTTCTTGAATAGTCTTTCGATTCACTATTTCTAACATGTATGTTTTTTACCTTTTATAAAATAATGCAGAAGATGAAAAGGAATTTATGGGTAATTATTTCCCTAATGTATGTTACTAATGCCCCAACTACTGGGGGAGGTTGGATCGTGGTGACCTCTGTTGGACGAGTCACTCCCCCTCCTCCCTCCGATGCGGATGAAGATTCGTGATTCTTTTGACCAGGTCTAATTGGAAGAGGCTTTGTGCTCTCCACTGCTCATGGATGAAGGAGATCTAGTCGTCAGCCTTGAGCTCGAGGTGTATCTAGAGGAAAGGCCACATGTCTATTGGCGTCGGGTGCTTGATCAGGGTTTGGGGGAACTTGTATCCATGAGAGGGACTACATCGACACCAATGGCTATTCTCTTTCAGTACTTAGCCTCATTGTTCTTAGAATGGTTGGTGAAATCTGAGTTTAGTTTTCTGAAGAGGACTACGCGTACTTTTCAAGCAAAGATGAAGTCGTTCATTAGAAGGAATTAGAGGATTTGGCATATTATACTGGCTTCGACTGTTTTAGAGTTATGTGTTGTTGGGAGGGGAAAAGTATTCGTAGCCGACCGTCTTTAAAGGGAAAAGATAAATTCTTAAAGGACGTGTCAATACTCTTACAATCAAGCTAGAGTGATATTTGGAAAAGCTTCAAGAGGTGTTTATCATGCTTTCAAGAATAAGGTCTGCTTTGGAGCCTTTTGAGTACGTTGGTTGAGAAGATGAAGTTGCTCATGCAGAAGGTTAGAAAGTAGAATGAAACTTTAATTTCTTCCTAGGCATTTCTATCTATGGCAGAGGTTGTCCTTTTTGAAGTTATTTGGGCATTAGATCTTTCCTACATAAGGGTAAAAAAGCTTACAACATTATTGAAGGAGTCTCAATAAGGTCACAAGAAAGATGAAGGAGACCTCTATGAGATGTGTCTTGAGAATATTTCCTTGGCGAAGTAGTATGTGAAGTCAATGGAGGAGAGTTACTCTATTGCTTACAAGTCTTTTGAGAATTCTTTACAGTAGGTGGAATATTTTTATCCCATATGGCCTATTTCACGAAAGCAAGTTCGTCTTGATCTGGTGCTGAAAGATCAGTCACCAAAGGAATTAGGTAGATTTTTTGTGTGTATGTACATATATGCTCCAGCGTCTCATTATTTAATATGTATGACTTGTGGTTCCTTCTAGGCAGTGTGTATATTAATTTTCGTGACATACTTCTATTTTTACTTATTATGGTGTTATGTTAGATCCCTATTTCATTACTATGAGAGATGGCTAATTTTTTGAGGTCATTCTTAACTTTTTATCATATGTTTCTAAGGTCGTGCCTGACCAAAGTTTTATACCCATTCCCTTCCCCAGGTGAAAACTTGGTTCAAGGTTGACGCAATTGAAACTCATCTCATCCTACGGAGTGACTAGCTACCAAGAGGGTTGTGAGCCCGTTATTTCCACTTTGTGATCTTTGACTTTGACTGTTCGCTAGCATTGTGGGGATTTTATTGCTTTCTTCATATGCTTATAGCATTTGCAACAGCGGCCCAACATTGTTTTTTTATGGGATTTTGATTGTTATGGTTGTTTTACCCTGAAGAGTATAATGTCTTTTGTGACACTAGGAAAAAATAAATTGTTTTAGTGAAAATATATTTATTTTTCTAAAATAAATGGAATTAAATCATAGTAGCAATAATAGAGCCACTTTTCTTTTACGTATGAAATAAGGAAAAAATCAATCAAGTGGATTGACCACTGCTTATTATCCCCCGACTTATCGTTGTAGATTAGTGTATCTAAATTCAATCTTCATCCAAGACCAATTCTTGCATCTTCAAGTTAGAGATATTCATGATGTAATTGTTAGGAACCTTTGTCCCTTTCTTGGGAGGTTTAATAGTAATTCCCTTGTTATCCAATGAAAGAGTTTATGCTAATCTTCATGGCCTTTTCCCCATCTTTTTTTGCTCTGATCGTGTTACAAGGCCTTGTGAATACTTCGGGATCCAGATAGGTCGGTACATACCATTACTAGTTCGTCATTTACATTGAGGTACTTCATCTTGAAGTGTACTACTGAAGCTACTGCGTCTAGTGTTGTAGTGAAATGTTTACCCATGAAGCACTTATAGATTCTTATGTAGAGAACAACCAAGAATTATAGGTTAGCGTATTGGCGTCTCTTTATTCTACTAAGGTAAGAAATAATTCAATGTACCCTCGGGGACAAATCAACGTGCCATTGAAAGTCTGTAAGTTAGATCTTTCATACGTCTACAACTTCTATTTTCTCAACCCCAATTTTTCAAAAATCTCAGTGTACATGATGTCGCAAGAACTTTTATCGTCGATGAGGATTTTAGACACACCATAAATGGTCATAGAGAGTGTTGTCACAAGAGGAAAGATCTCATTTGGGATTCCTCCAACTTTCTTGTTATCTAGGAATCAGAGGACATGTCTTTTCGGCTTCCCGACTGAAGCAACTTCTTTTTCCTTGCTAACTGCCATCAACGCACCAATTCTTCTTTTGATGGTCCTTTTAGAAGGGTTACTTGACCTAGAGAAGCCTCCAGTGATAAAAGCGATATACTAACACTTCCTTTTCGATCCAATTCTTTTTCATTATTGCTATCCCTATTTCCTTGGGCTCTGGCTACCACTTTAAAAGCCTTCTTAGAGGAGGACTTTTCTCTATAAAGCAATTTTTTTGGACTCTTCCTGGCCTATATTTTCCTTATTTATTTTTCGGTTGTACTCAGTGAGACACCCCTTTTATCAGCTCCCCAATGACATATTTTAGATGGAAGCACTCATTAGTATTTTGATTGTGGCTCTTGTAAAAGCTATAATACTTGGAGTTATTTGTCCTCAAAGATTCCTTAACCGGGTATGGGCTCTTTATCCAGGCTTCTTTAAATTAAGTATCAACGTACTCTCGTTAGATCTTCTAATTTAAAATGTTTAAAGGGGTGCATAAGGAGACTTTAGCCCAAGATCCCCTATCATTGTCACCTCTTTAGCATTTCTCATCTTTTTGTGAGACCTGGTGGTATCCGGAGTTACCAACACAACTTCCTTTTTCTTCTTCTTTTTCTAGGACCTCATCTTCCCAATTCATATAGGGTTTCACCCTGTACAAAATTTTCTTAAAATGAAAGTTCCCCCAAACCCTAGTTTCTCCCTAAATATGCAATTTGGACTTAAACTTTACTTGAATACCTATCACTTTAGTTCAAAGTATGTACCTTCTACGACCGCAACCACTTTGATGAATCAATCTATATATTCTAGATTTGAATAACACCATTTTACCCTAGATCATTAAATTCATTATATATTCTAGCTCAAAATCATAAGAACCCTTGAGAAAACACCCATAAAGGAGGGAATGACGAACTATCGTAAAAAATCCACCTTTATGAATCACTTGATATGAGAGTTTCTAAATATCATCTAGAATGATAAGATCACCATCAATCCTTAGACCCCAAAATCAAATGGACCATTAAGACTGCTAAGTACCACCATCAGTGCCAACGATAACTAGGTCTAAAAAAACGGTTGTATAACACCATCGATGCCAATGAACAATTGTTAAGAAATACCATCAATGCTAATAGAACACATTGTTAGGCATCGTCATCGATCCTAACAAGAAATTGTTGAGCACCACCATCATTGTTAATAACTCCAACAACAATATCATCACAAATCAACAAATCCCTTTTGTATACTCATAATATACACATGTTTGCACAATTTTATCAAATTTTCAAATCTTCAAAGTTCAAAGCACTTTCGGCAAAACAAATTAGGTTTTCACCTTTGGTACCCAAATATTTTTGGCTCTTGGTACATTAGTCATTTTAAGAGGTCAGAAGGTATTCCATTTCGACGCTTTTAACTTAGTAAAGAAAAATGGCACAATATGGCCAAAATTATTACAAAACTTGCATTCAGACGCAAGACAATTAAACTTCTTCTTATCATGCGATTTATAAGGTTTATAACCTATGACATTTTTATTAAATGAAACTTTTTCACTGGAAAGAATTAAGTTTAACTTATCTCCCCCCCTAGTGAATTTCTCTAAGGTTTCATGCAAAAAGGTTACTTCATTTTTCAACAAATCACAAGAATGACATTTATCTTATTTTAAAGATTCGCTTCTTATGCTAGCTTTCTTAACAAATAATTTATTGCTTTTTTTCAAGAATTCGACATAATCCTTAAGATCAATACTGCTCTTCTCTAATTTCTCATTTTCTTTAGCAAGTTTAACACTAAACTTAAATATTTGATTATGAGGTAGAGAAGTTACCTCAATGTCATCTTCCTTTAAAGTCCTGAGGCACATGTAATCTTCTTAATCATATCCTTCTTTTTGGGGAGACGTTTCATAAGAATCTTCTGATGTATCATTGAGTATAATATTAAATATATTCATACAAGAATCTCTATAAGGATTTATCAATTTTCCTCCATTGATTCATCATTTGTTACTTCCTTTTCTCATTAGAAACTTCATATAAGGGATCTTAAAAGATTCGTCCAAAAAGTTGATTTTACAACATTTCTTATGGAAGTTGACTTTTCATCATGTCTTATTTCATTTGAAGAATATACTTCAAATATCACACTTGATGAAGATTCTTTAACATTTCTCCAAGATATAACTTCCTTGTTATTTTCACTTTATGATGATTCTATAGATGAACAACTATTATCTAAATCGTTCGTTCGAAAGAAATTGCTAAGGTTGATTATACATATTCAAAATATTCCCTTGATGAAGAATCTTTCAACGAACTTGAGCAAATTTCTTCATCCTTCAAAAAGTTGGGTCAATTTATTGATTTTCTTGATTATCTACTCCTTTCAAGATTTTTCTTAAAGCTCAATAAACAAACTAATATCCTCCAAATTGAGTCTTGGATCAGATTTCTTCTTCTAATTCTTAATCCTACGATAGCTGTTAAAAACATAGTTTCTGAAATATCTCCCAAGGGTTCCAATGGTTGAGTACTATCTATGAGCATCACTCTCATGTTCATTTGGCATTACAACTTCATGACTCCATGTGTTCATTCTCTCTTGCTTGATACTTGAAGAAACTCCAAAAATAATCTCAAGAAAGTCCCACACTTCCTTGGCTGACTCACAAAGTAAACACATAATAAAAAAACTTTGAAATTAAAGCATTTATCAAAAAATGTTTGACATTAAAACCAATTTTGACTTTTCTCAAATCCTCTCTGATCCAAATCGAAATCAACCGCTTTGATAAACAATTCAAATCTAGTTTTTCATAATTCAAACCCATCAACATCAAATGCTAAAGGTGTATCCATGAAAAAACTCATGTTAAAGACAAAGTGTTTGTAGTTATCATCTTCCTTATGAGATAATTAGTCTTTAAACAACATTTAATCTCTGATACCACTTGTTGAACATAAGACTTCAAACACAAGAGAGAGGTGAACTATATGAGTTTAAAGTTCATTTTCAAATTGAAAATTTTAACCAAATCAAAGTTTAAAATATTTGTAAAACAAACCAGATAAACAAAAACGAAAAATAAGAAAACTGACAAGTAAGGAAATAATCTTGGATGAAAGATTATAATTTATTTTCAATTAGAAGTTATGTTTGTTTAAATAGTGGTTGGTTTGCAACAAATTTGGGTTGAAGAATATATATATTTCTAATTAGAAGTTATGTTTTTTAGAATAGTGATCGGAACCTCCATGTCTACATTCAGTGAAGTAGAAGATGAAATGAGGTGTTTATATGTTTTATGAAAATGACAAGTTTGAAATAAACATGTACTTTTTTTTATAGAAGGTAGCTCAGCCATGTCTATTGGGCGTTTATTTCACATACTCAAAATTCTATTTAGGAATTATTTATCGGAAAAAATAGATGTAGGAAATGAGGCTCCTACCGTTGTATGAGTTAAAATTAATAGTGATGGTGAAGTTAGTAACTGTGGTGGTCGTTCAACCTATGATAGAGTTTATTTGTAAGAGGAGTAATAATTTAATTTTAATTGTTCTATTGTTTAGCAATTCAAATGAATTTAAAACTATATTTTATTTATAATTCAAAATGGGTCATTATTGAGTCAATGAAATTATCGGTAAAGAGGACATCCTTGTTCTCACACTATTTTTCACATTTATAAGTTTTCCCTTATCTCATGAGTCTCAAGTTTAAATACGTTTATCGTGACATAAATAAAATTGAAAATGTTTTTATTAAGTTAAGGATAAATAAAAATGATGAACTTAAAACTTCTTTATAGTTCTTGTAACTCTAATCCATTATAGGATTTTTCTAGTTTTTCTTGTTTCTTTAGTTATTTTTGATAATCCTTTTTATTAAAAATACTAATAGTTAGGGTCAGTTTAATAATATGATAAAAGAGTTTTTAATTTTTAGTTTTTAATTTCTGAATTCATATGAATAAATAAAAAATTTGTTTGGAAACCGTCATTTAACTTTTAATTTATATTTTTTAATTTTTAATTTTTTCTTGAAAACTATTGTAAGTAGTGGATTTATAGTTTTTAACTTGTCATTTTCTCTTCTATTTATTATATATCTTTATTATTTTAACAAAAATCTATTCTTACGATTCTATTTATATATATTGAATTAAATAATTATATTTGTGTCAACTCAAAAAATAAGAGAAGATATAATATTTAATGTTTTTGAACAACATTTAATTTATATAATAAATTTGGAAATAATATTGATAATTTTTAAGTTAGTAAAATTTCGGAAGAGAAGACGAAGGAACTTCAAAATATCATTATAATTTTATTGTAAAATATTACAAAATAAATTTATTATTATTATTATTATTATTATTATTTTTATTATTATTATTATTATTATTATTATTTTATATTAATATAATTAAATTCAAAATTACAATATATTATTTCATATATCTTGTAAAAATATCTTTTATGTCATTTTATATTCATAAACTAATTTAACAACTAATTCATCAGATATTCAAACTAATTTATCATCTATAATCATTGACAAGTAGAGGCATGATTCAATCTTCCATGATGTGATCACAAGCATTGAAATAATTTTCAAACCAAATAAATCTCATTAGATACTGATGAAAAAAAACAAAAATAAAAATATAAAAAAAATAAAATTGTGTCAGGCATCTTGTTGGAGAATTCAGAAACTTATTGCGCTTAAAATACAATCGCCACCACATAAAACAAACGAACAAACCACCTCAGGCCGTGGCGAATCGTATATGAAGCGCGTGATAAATCAATCAAATTCAATATATTTATTTTCAAATTCAATTAAATTAAATTGAATTTCTTGGTATCACAAATATTAATTAATTTCAATTCAATGCATCCATTTTCGTCATCTATTGCAATTGTACCTTCTCTGCTACAACACTGATTTCTCCACAACAACCCCACCCTTTCCTCTCCTTTCTCTCCCTGAATCCAAGGTCAAAAAATTCACTTCTTCCCTCTTTCTTTTATTTCTGCATGTAATTCCAGTGCGTTTTTCAAATTTGGAATCTATGAACAATTTCAAGCTGTATATGGTAATAGTTATTTGATATGGATGTTTTCTTTGATATATAATAATGTTATTTGATGTGTTTGATATGTATTAGTATATATTTTATGAATTTATATTAGTATTTGTATATGTGAAATGGTCCTAGCTTGATTATATATTATTCATGGAGTTCAATGTGTATAATAGTTTTTATAAGGGGAAAAGAGGTGGTTGGGAGGAGGACTGTGCCTTATAAATTGCTCTCAATTATGTCCTGATATGATCGCGGAAACGTCAAAATCCATGATGTCGATCTGTTTTTCAAAATCCTAATACAACTAAATCCTCTTGGTTGTTACTTAATTGAAAGGTAGTTTTGGGATTTGTGGATTATGTTTGTGACTTTCAATGGAGATTCTCAACCTGTCCGATTTAATGTGGATGAACATTTTGTTTTTCAATTTTCAAGCATGAAATGTTAAAAAGTAAAACTGTCAATAATTCATGTATTAAATATATTAGGTATTGAGTGTTTATAGGATGAGTTTTACTTGTCCGAATAGTTTTAGTTTGAACATATATTTTTCCTCTATTGTTGAGGATTTGCATACTTTGATTTGAATGAATACCTCCAAATTAGGTCAATATTAATGTTGCACATTGTAAAACAGTATCTGTGGTCTGATAATTTATTTAATGTTGTCTGTTCTTGACTAGTTGTTTGTTGTTGACTTAGTTTTATCGTATGCGTCAAGCTGTTCATCTACCGCTTATTTGTACAGGTATATTATTTCTGATTTGGCATCATTTCAGCGTTGTCCAAAAGGTTTCAAATTCTTAAAGATGGTTTTATATGAACATTCAGATGTTTATCAGTGGGGTCTTAATCTTCTTGATGGTGACCCCGGTTATAATCTGAATTACTATGACAACATAGTTCAACATGATAACGGCGACATCTATAATGGACACTACTTCCATAGTAATTATGATAATGAATGTAACCATGTAGAGAATGATGAGATCATTGCCCGTGCTCTTCAAGAAGAGTTTTCACAGCTAGAGATTGCTGAGTCTTCAAGGTATTTACAGACAGATGAAAATCAGTTTCATCCTGTTAATGAGACCGAGCCAGCATATGATTGGCATGATTCTTCGATGGTTAATTATTGTTCAGAAGGTATCATTAAGGCACAGAGCTTTTTCTTGATTATTTAATGGATTTATCTTTTAACTATGTTTGTTTATTCAATCAAATGTTTTAAACATACAGGCCATGATTATGCCCAAGAAGGAGTTGGTGACGTAGAAAGTTCATGTTCTAGTCCTCCTGAAACAGAGGAGTATTCATTGGAGATAACCGACAATTATCCACTTGACGATGAAGTAGGGAAGAGATTAAGCCAAATGATACCTATTCCGGTATGTCCAAAAATTCACCGTGTTATATTTCTGTGAACCTAGTGATAACTTTCCATAGGGAGTAAGGTATGACCGGTTGGTTTGGTTGGTTCTAATTTCACTTTCTAATTAGACTGTACTACCCTTTGCACTCATTTTTTCCTTATATTAACTTTTGCTTATTAAAAAATATATGTATAGTAATTGGTATTTAGTATTTACAGTAAATCATTTTTTGTAATTTTAAATTGTGGTTGCCAAAACATTCTGTCAGACGGTTCATTAGTTTTCATGAATTGTGATGAATGAATTAACTTTACACTGATATATAGCGATCACTGATTTGGGAAGCATGACAAATATATACCGAGACTCTTAGTTTTCTTACATACACTATGGTTTCTCAAGTACCTACTGATACATAGTGATCACTGATTTGGGAAGCATGGCATATATATTCCGAGACTCTTAGGTTTCTTACATACACTATGGTTTTTCAAGCACCTACTTTTATGAAATTTATCCTCCTTTGTTATACCTACAACCTTTCACATGTCGTGGGGTTTTGGCATGATTGTCCATTTATTTTGACCACTTATATAACAAATACATTGGACTGTGGCCCTTAACTTGCATTCCATTAATTGTGTAGCATGTTCCAAAAATTAATGGAGAAATTCCTTCAATTGATGAAGCTACATCGGATCACCAAAGGCTTCTGGATAGGTATTAGTCATAAACATTTTTCTTTAAGAAAATCATATAATTGCTGATAGGATTGTTTTAGTCCAGTAACTATATATTTGCTAGTTTTTGTTATATTTTTCCGTTTTTTGTTATATTCAAGCTTGAGCTATTGTCACATATGTGTTTCTTTTTGGGTTATTTTGTCCATTTTCAATTTGTACATACATTAGGTTTGTGGAATGAATTCTTCATCATGTGCATTTTCTTTTGAACAGATTGCAATTATACGACTTTGTGGAGAACAAGGTGCACGGGGATGGCAATTGTCAGGTTCGTTGCTTCTAACATTCACACGTTTTCATTATTTTTGACGATGCACGTGGGAAATAGATTTTATAATTTTTGGATCAGGATAGAGAAATATCAATTATCATTATGTGATCAGAAGGTCTTCTAGATATAAATCACAAGGTCTTTTAGAGAAATATCAATTATCATTATGTGATCAAATATCAATTATCATTTATGTATAGAGTAAATATCATGAAATCACGTTTATTTTCAATTCTTTGCAGTTCCGTGCACTGTCAGATCAATTGTATCATGCCCCCGAGCACCACAAGTTTGTGAGGAGACAAGTTGTGAGCCAGGTTTGTTGTTTAATTGACTATCATATATTTGGTTGCCTGGACTGGAATATAATACCTACTCCGCTTTTGTGAAATTATTCATCAGTTCTGATTGTTGAATCATGTTTTTAATCAGCTCAAATCTAATCCAGAGATTTATGATGGATATGTTCCCATGGAATATGTTGACTATTTGGACAAGATGTCAAAGTAAAGATCTCTCTCTTTTTCTTTCGGTATGTTTCTTGATTTTTGTTCTAATCAAATTTATCATAAACTCAACTAGGAGTGGAGAATGGGGCGATCATGTCACTCTCCAAGCTGCTGCAGATTCGGTACTCCTCCACAATGACATGATAAACCTTTTTATTTATACTAATACATTTGAATATTTCTTTTGTTTTTCTTTCAGTATGGTGTGAGAATATTTGTCATGACTTCTTTCAAAGACACCTGTTGCATAGAGATACTTCCTCATTTTGAGAAGCCAAAAGGAGGTTTGTTTTCTTTGTGTTTTGTCGAATCATATGATATAACGAATGTGGCTAATATGTCCCGTTTATTGCAGTGATTTTTCTGAGTTTTTGGGCAGAGGTGCATTACAATTCCATCTACCCTCAAGGAGGTACATTTACAAATTTTGCATTTAGAAATGAACTCGTTAATGATTTCAATCACTAGACTAAATCAAAACATAAACCCAATGATCCAGATATACCTTCAGAAGAGTCAAGAAAAAAGAAAAGATGGTGGAGTTTTGGGAGCAGAAATTAGGGACTCGGCTAAGCCATTATGAATCTGTACACTGTCATTGTTCAGGATTTAACTTATGCATCTCCACATCTGGATTTTGGAAATCCCTACTTTCACGCAATCGGTGTGGACCCTGGAGCAACATCGAACAGTTCACATTACAACTTTGCATTTTAGACCCGATTTACCAAAGTTGGAATAAGAACTGTTCAATTTTGATCCTATGGTTCAGATTTCAGATTTGCATCAAAAGTGTGATTTCTTCAATGCAGCAAGTCTTAATGTCAATCATGTTAAATAATTGATTTGATTTTCTTATTTTAATAATTTTAGTATAAATATGGGTATGCTGATAAAAGAAATCAAGTGTTACACAAAGTATTGGACTTTAAAGTAAATCGGCTCTCACCAAATATGATTCTTCAATGGTTAATATCTTCTTATCAAGTCACCCTCAACCTGTTGTCCACAAGCAGAATACATGTTAGATAATACCACGTAAGGTGTCGCATTTGCAGGCTCTTGCTCGACAATATGTTGAGCTGCAAGCTTGGCAAGGTCAAGATGTAGGTGAGTCTTGCTTGCAGCAAGAAGAGCCCCCCAAACACCAGAAACATGATCCATATTTGCATCAAAATCTTTTGCAGTTCGTTGTCAATTCCTGGAACCTAGTGGCCTCTGCCAATGTCTTTGCCTCTCTCCTCGGCAACACTTGAATTCTATGTGCTCGGAACCTAAGAATGAGAAATCAATTCAAATAAAACACTTGAATTTTGCAAAAATATATTTAATTGATTGCTTTTTAAATTTTACTGGACTCTAAACATATATGAGAATAATCAATAAGAAATTAATTGATATGCGTCAACGAGGAAATTTTTTTTACACCATCATATAATTGCAACGGTGATTTGTTTAAAATATTTAAGAAAGTGGTGACAATTGAATTCATTAAACAAAAATCCATCATAAAAAAATCATTTTATAAAAAATGAAAATTTCTTATTGCACTCTATACACTTCTAACATATTGTATGAATTTTCACATATGTTTTCGGTTTCGAAAATATATTTTTCAGACGTATCTTTTGTGTACTCAACAAAGGTCATTCGGAGTTATGTCTCATACATTGGGTTAGTTTTATTTCGGAGATAAAATCTTCTGAATCAATCTATAATTACATCTCCATATTCACACTAGAAACAAATTCAATAGATCCAAAATGAAATTGATGTTCATAACATAAAATGATCCATTACAATGATGTTTTTAACAAAAAATACAATATTACATTTCAATATCCCAGTGGACGCTTGTACATCTTCAAAATATCTTCGACCGATCTTCGTAGCGTCGCTTCCAACTCGAGCAGAACTTTCTCTTTGAAATCGAAAAACGTATCCCACATAGCCCTAACATCCGTTCTAGTCTTGAGCTCAAATTTGTTGAACATATTGTTCCCTTCGTTGTCAATCGAAGGTGAACGGTACTTGAGCTTCACAATTCTTTGTTTGTCTCCGTAAGATTGGAGATAGTGAATTTCGTCTTTAATATCTTCGAGGGAAGTGAAATCGGTGAGCTTGAACGATCAGTCGGGTGTAGAGCCACCAGAGTAGGAGACATTTGCGACATACCAATGGATGTTTATTTGTGACATATTGAGTTTGTCTGAAATATAATATAAGAACACCTAAATTTATAGAAATCCTAGTTGTATATGGATCACTCATTAAATGTCATATTGATTTCGGAGATATATCTCTAAACCGCACCATATTATCTTGTTCCAGAGATACATTTCCGAAACTTCCCCTGAACCATTATCACATCAGAACACCATACGAGAACCATTTCTTACATTGACAAAGACACACATGTTGTCATGAGGTAGATGAAAAATTTATAAAGACAAAATATGAACAAAAGATGAATTTGTAACACTTAATTTATATTGAGACACAATTACATACAATTATTTGTCCGATTAAACAAAAAACTAAAACGAATCGAAACATACATCACTGGCTAAATCTATAGGTGGTGCCCCATTGGACTTTTTGTGCATTTGATTCTTTGATGTAGAGTTTCATGTTGTCATCGACATTCAAAGATCTCTCTTGTATCACTTCTCATTCAGTCAAAATAGAGATATTCGATTTACCGTCATCCATGCATCCATCATCATCAAACCCATGTCTCTTCCAATGAGAGCAAACATCATCCACTCTTATTGGTTCATCATGTTTAACTTTTTTTAGCAATAACATAAGCACATGGGAGACCATATGTTTTCACAATAGTGCATCCACACTTTGCGCTATTGGAGCCTACATTTTCAGCTCGTTTAGCCTCATGAAAATTATAGTTCAAACTCGTCCGAGATATGTCTTTAAATCCGTGTTCTAAAACTGTGATGTACCAACCAAATTTTGTTTGTATCTCATTATGTTGGTTTTGAATCATGTGGTTCACATAGTCCTAGTCTCTACACATATCCTCTTTATTATTTTCCAACCAATTTTTCAAAGTAGCATGGACTGACTCAACTTTATTGGTAGTTATATTTCTATGGTGTCTAACATTATCATTCCACGCGCAAACTATCGTCTTCTTCACCTGATCAAGAATTGTGCTTTCAACATATTTCAACAAATCTGGATACTTTTCACACACTTTTCGGAATGAATAACGGAATCGACATATAATTATTTTGTGGAAGAATTATTATATGATTCCAAACATACATTACTTTTCCATAATCACACCCGTCTTCACCAATTTTTCACCTTCAGACTCTATTTGTTTCGCCCCAACCACGGGTTTAACCCGACTTCTCACATTCTTTGTTATGTGATACTTACAAAGTAATGCATAAGAAGAAAGAAGAAAGAAATACCTTTGCAATTGAATTCATCAATGTGGTATCACAGTCGATAATAATTGTTTTAGGTATTTCACCTTGGACCTTCAAAAGTGACTGACACACCTCTAATGCCCAAGTAAAATTATCTTTTCTTTCACACTCAAGAAATGTAAAACCAACTGAATACGTCTTCTCAATTGAGGTAACATCAACCATCTCAAATAATGAAAGTCTATACTTGTTGGTCTTGTAGGTTGAATCAAGTATGAGCACCGTCGAAAATGTGTTGAACAATTTTATTGAATCAGGATGAGTCCAAAAAATATCTCTAACCAAAACTCTATCATCGCACGTTCGGTGCCTGGACACGTAATTGTTGTCAATTAATAGTTTAAAGAGTTGTTATATCTCAATTTTATCGCCCTTAAGCGCCTTGTTAGGGAGGCATCGAATATTATACACTTGTTTGATATTTGATATATTATCAGATCGTTTATATTTCAATGTTGAAAGTATATTTTTCGGTTGAACAAGATTCAAGGTCATGTCACTAATACATTCCTTCCATTCTAGTTTGAGCCGACAAACACTAGAATGTCGGCTAATTTTAAACACAAATCATGGTTATGAAAATCACATATCACATTAAATATCTAATTTTTATTTGTCAACATGTAACCACGAACCTTAAACGGACAATCACATTCTCTACTACCCGCGTCGTCTCTTTTAAAATTCTGGAGAGGAGTTTGATATTTCTTGCTTCTTTCGCACATCATTGTCACTAAGGCGCATCTCCTATCCGAACCATTATCGGACCGTCTGATAATCACACCAAACCCAAGTTTAGAGGCCTCTATTCAAGCATTTTATCACGAGATTAAAACTCTTGCTTGTTATTAAAGTCGTTGTCAACATCTACTGCCTTCACAATAACCCCTTGAACATTAGGAGAAAACCATACCTTGGACATTTAGAGAAACTACTTGTTTTGGGAAAACATCTGGGTGTACCATATATATTGAAAACAATTAAAACAATAACAAAATTTCCGAAAAAAATATAATTTTTTCAACGATACAATACAGTAAATTTTAAAATTTTCAATAGTATAAAAAAATTCAAAAAATTTGTTTTTTTTTTTAAAATTCAGGTATATTTCATATTTTTATAAAATTTTGAAATTTCCAATAAAAAATTGGAATTTTCAGTGATGTACAAATTTTCACTTGTTTCAATTTTTTTTTTGGAATTATGAAATTATGGGGGTGAGAGATTTAAATTTGGGGTGCCAAGTCAATTCCTCCCAGAGTATAAGCTTAGCGGCCCTTTGAAGTTGCAACCGAAATAATATCTATTTTCTTTTTGAAGTTGAGGTTGAGCGTTAAAGTGTGAAAAACAAAGCCTCATCTAGAACTCTTCCTTCTCGTGTTCCTTGGAATCATTGTAATTAAAGGACCAAAATCTAACACCATGTTTTCTCCCTCCACACCATTTCCTTCTAGAATTCTTCCTTCTCCTTCAGGTTAACCTGTTGCTATTTATTCTATTTTCCTTTCTTTCTTCCAACAAATTTGTCCTTTCAGTTATAATTAATATCGGTCGCTGTGCCTTTACGCGATCGCGATCAGTACAGGTGTTGCGACACTGATATTGCGGTTAACACTTCATTAACCATTATTGAGAATGTGTTATATTTTGTGCAGTTATGATGCTTCATGAGCAACCTGCTACTGCAGTTTCTTCTTTGCCTTCTAATTTTGCTGCTCACACTTTTCCTACTTCAGTTCTTTTGCAAGAGCATCGGGATGAATATAAGCCTCTACTTCATATGCATAAAGAAGACAAGACATTACAGGTTCAGATTTTGTTCGTCAAACTCGTTTCTCTTAAAAAGCATATAATGAAGGCACATTGTACATTTTATCAATTTATATTCCTTTTATTTTACTGAAGGCGGCCTCAAATACAAGGGTAATGGATGCGATGTACGTTGCTGAGAAAAACAATAATGACGATGTTGATGAGTCAGCGCGTAACTCTATGCGGCAGTTGCATCTTCGCCGTCATTTACAGAACTTGTAAGATAAATTGATTTGCACTCAAGCTGTTTTTACCGGTTGGACATTCAAAGTTGGCTCCTTATTAGGGATTTTGTATTATCTAATTCAGATTGGCTTCTTCGCCAGAAGACGATTTTGTTTCTTCTTCTTCAACTATGCAGTCTGCTGATGATTTCCAATGGAGAGCACTTTCTCTTGCGAAGCAAGCGCTATTAGCCTCGAAACAAGCTGCTGCAGTGGCTGAAGAGTTGAAATTGATTAAACTTGACGATGATAATGATTCATCACCTCTCAGGTTAGTTCTAGCTTTGCCGTGATAACTTTGCATCCTTGATTTGGTATTTATCTATTTACAGGATACATGGTTGTGATTAACACCTAAAACTTGCAATTTATTCTGGCTTCCTCTAGTTTGGCCGACTCTTCAATTGGAAAGAATAAAATCGTGAGGTCAACACGGCTTAAAGAAAGGCGATCTAAACTGAGAAAAGTGTCAAACTCAAAAGTTTTTGATGAAGAAATGTACCTTATAAAAAAGTCTGATGTACAGAGACAGTTACGAGTAGAGAAAAAGTTAAAAGAAGGGCTTGATGGAAATGATGCCCTGCACCTATTCTTATGGAGTCCTGAAACAAAGCAACTTTTGAACCTTCAAGAAGAGTCTCAATTGATTGCTCAGATACAGGTGTTACTAAGAATTCCATATTTCATTAAAATGCTTTGTATGCTCAATAAGGAACTTCTTTTGCCATAATGTGGAACATGCAACAGGATTTATTTAAATTGAAAGAATCAAAGATCAAGCTTCAGTCTCAGTTTGGGAGAGAACCAACTTTGCACGAATGGGCAGATTGTGTGGGCCTAAACTACCGTGTCCTTCAGGCACGGCTTCGTTCCGGTAACAAAAGCAAAGATAAGCTGATTCTTGCCAATTTACGCCTGGTAG
This sequence comes from Lathyrus aphaca, assembly GCA_963966055.1. Lineage (NCBI taxonomy): Eukaryota > Viridiplantae > Streptophyta > Magnoliopsida > Fabales > Fabaceae > Lathyrus > Lathyrus aphaca. Next base: position 64,021,672 of record OZ014525.1, on the reverse strand, counting down.
TTCACGTTGCTAAATATTTTCAGGGACGTGGTCTCAGCCTTCAGGACTTATTGCAGGTATCCTCACCACCAAAATCTGTTCTGTAACTGATATACTTAGTTTGCCACATATGTGCTCTAAATTATATCTGAACAAACAAAACCCTCGAAATAAATGTTTGCCTAAAGTCCGAGCTGCAATTGTAGGGGAAAAGCTTCAGTTAAAGGATTTCTATTATTTATTTATTTAGAACTGTTACAGTAATTATCTTAATGACACGATTAGAAGCTACATTTATTACATTGATTGCTTGGTGATATTTGTTATAGGAGGGAAGTATTGGCCTTATGAGAAGCTACATTTATTACATTGCTTTTCTGGTGATATTTGTTATAGGAGGGAAGTATTGGCCTTATGAGGAGTGTCGAAAAGTTCAAACCTAAAGCTGGTTGCCGGTTCAGTACTTACGCTTACTGGTGGATAAGGCAAACAATTAAGAGGGCTATATATACGTATTCCAAAGCAATTCGTGTTCCGGTAAAAACAATTAATTCATTTCTTTCTAATCTAGTTAGCTAAACTTACATTTTTTTTCTTCTTTTTGATATGTAAATTGTCAGTATTCATGAGATTATTGTATATGAACAAAGAATAAAATATACTATTGCATCACAATTTATCCCTAATATGTTATTTGTAAAGCAAAGATCTTTTCTATTTTCTCAATATGGTACCAACATACTATTTTCAGGAGACTTTCTACGTCCTTTTGGGTAAAGTTGCGGAAGTGAAGAAATCGTACATTAAAGAAGGAAACCTTAACCCTACCAAAGAAGAAATAGCAAGACGAGTAGAAATTACAGTAGATAAGTTGGAAATGTTGCTAATTTCTACAAGAACTCCGCTTTCGATGGAACGACCTGTTTGGTCAGACCAGAACACAACTTTCCAGGTACGACCTTAAAGTAAACATCAATTTTTTCCTGCAAAAACATCAGTTACAGATCTAACAATTGAAAACAGTGATAAAAACTGTGTATTGATATACCAAGTCTTTTGCTTGTGCTGATAACTGTTAGAACAAATTGGAGGAAATGTAATTGCTATTAAAGCTAAAATGTAATAGCCTGCAAGAATCACCTCATATTTGCAGTTATTACATTCTGTTGTGCCTGATGGAAAGGAGCCATGAGCCATGAGTAGATGCTAGATCATATTGCTAAAATTTAGTAAGGGATAAGCCTGGGAAGCATAACATAATACCGACAACATGAGAGTATCAAACAAACTGAATAAACTAGTTCAACAAAACCAGGGGGTTTGATTTCATTGCTCATTCTTTTGGTTTAGTGTTTTGAGTGTAAACTGAACCGGATCATATGTTTAAATAAGTTTCTCACAAAATCATATATATACACTGTATAGGTATTAATACTTGTGAAATGTGAGTTGGTCTTGTTTGAGGTTGATCCTCAGGATAAACTAGACTAAATGATGAATAAAACCTACTAAACTTGCACCTCTTTATGATATGCTTGTGTTAGACCTCTCATTAAGGAATCAAGAAAAATAGACTGTTTAGTTTTCTAACAGTTATTATGTTATTAGGAGCAATTTACTGTTAGTTATTTTATTATTAGGAGCTGTTATGTTTAGAAATAAATAGGAGAAGTTAGTGGAGAGTTTATTATCTTGGAATTTGACCCGAAAGGGGCCATTTTGGTACTAGGGGAGGTGCAGACCCTCAAAATTCTACTATATTATTCTGTAATCGAAAGGACTTTCCCTATTTTCTTCTTCTATATTAGTTTGTTTCTATTAACTGGTATCAGGTATCAGAGCAATTCTGATCCAAGAAGATTCTATGGGTGTGCTGGAAATTTTGACACGAAGATGACTGTAGATTTGATTGAAGGGATGCCTATTGGTGGCTGATCCAGGTAGAGTAATATTTTGGTTAAAGAAAGATGAATGAAGAGATGGAACTTTGTAGGATTGTTGCATTTGCATTACCATAGAGTTCTGCTGGCGTCACCGGTGCCATCACATTTAAGAAATTCTGTAACAGTGAAAATTAGAGTTGGGATTCAGAGATGGGAGATAGAATTAGGAATGACATCATTAGAGTGAGAGTTGTGATAGCAATTGTCGGGACGAAACTACTCATTAGCTTACAAGGCCCCAACCCCATCACAGTTCTCAATTATTTTCAGGAACAATATTAAGGTGAAATAGTATACCACTTCTAATTATTTTCAGTTGTTGTTTCATACGCGTGGATACCAATTTTCCTTCCATTTTCAATCATGAATCCACACATCTATAGCGAGGTCCTTATGTTAGACGACAAATACTAATAGTATTTCATTTTTGAGTTGACATTACTCAATTCCTTTTACGTATAACGAATACGATAACATAATATTGGAATTAAATGCTGTAAATTTTTCTTAATTTAATTATGTTTTCCTCTTACTCTTCTTTCTACTTTGTTATCTCTATTGTTAAAACTAGTTTCCGCACACTGCACTGCAAGCATTGGATTTAAGTTTTTGTCATGCTGTCTTGATGTAAATTTCCATTAAGCAGGTCTGCAATTGTTGTACGATCAACATAAACCCTCAGTTTTTTTTCTTCCCGATAACATGATATTAGAATTTTCCAATTTGACGAAAGTTTATCATACTTGCAGGAAATTACTGCAGACTCTACAATCGAGATCCCAAATGTTTGTGTTGCAAAACTACTAATGCGGAGCCATGTACGCAGCCTCCTAAACACATTGAGTCCAAGAGAAAGAAAGGTAATCAGATTGAGATTTGGTATTGAAGATGGCTATCAGAAATCTCTGTCAGAAACTGGCAAGGTGTTGGGTGCCTCTAAGGATTGTGTCAAACTGATAGAGAACAAAGGATTGAACAAGCTCAAACAGTACCTTGTTGATCAACAGCTTGATGCATATGTAGACTTGATTGTATAGATCATATACACAAAGGCTCTACAATATATTGATTATCGTGTATATATATAAAGTTTTAGATTATGAATATTTGATCATTTAGATATTCTCAAGTATATATTAATAGTAGAAAATATAATAAGTTATTTTGAAAAAGTGATATAATGTAATATATCAATTGTTGAGATATATAAATTTAAATATTTGATATATGTGAATATTTTAAATTTAGTTGTTGATTTAATTAGTCTGTTTGGAGAAATTATGTAAAAAAATTTATGACATGTTAATAAGTTGGTATTTTGATAAAAAAAATTCTTGAAAACAATTAATAATTTATATACAAATAAATTTATTTTCTTTTATCTTATCTTCGGTTATAATTTTTATTATTTTTATAGTGTTAGAAAATATTTATCTATAATATAAGAAAACAAATACCCTGGATAAGACTCATTTGCCATTTGTTAAAAAAATGCCACCTATTGATTTTGGGGGTTAAAACATATCTAAAATTTACTTTCTCCAACTAAATTATGATATTGTCAAAATGAGACCAATCTTTAGAATGCAACCATATACTTACTTTTACATCACTCCCAATGATAAGTATTAAAAATCAATTTATTATGGGCCTAAATACAATGGGCTTGAGAAATGGGTTTAGATACAAAGCCCAAACTAAAAGCGTGTTAACGGGCTTTCGAATTCAAATCACTGTTTCTGAAATGTGATAACGATAAGGATATGGCTATGGTGTAAACTCCATTTTTCACAGAAGAACCAGTTGTAGAGTACAGAGAAGAAGAACAACAAGAATGGTACAAATGCTTGCAATGCCTGTGGCACCTTCGCTCTCAATCATCTCCAACGGCCACGCCCACTTTTCCAATCGAATTTCTTTACCTGTCCTCCACACTCCCAAGCAAAAGGTAAAATAATTAGGGTTTCAGATTTTCGCATATGAACGATAAAAAACACGATTCTGATTATGAAGTAATTGCAGGTTCAAAGATTAAACATTCAGTGCGTTCGTGTTGGTGGTGTTGAAATTCCAAACAACAAACGAATTGAATTCTCGTTGCAGTACATTCATGGAGTTGGAAGAAACAATGCGAGACAGATTCTAACTGATATCAAAATGGACAATAAAGTTACAAAGGAATTGAGTGAAGAAGATCTTATTATTCTTAGGGATGAAGTTTCGAAATACATGATTGAAGGAGATTTGGTAACTCCAATTCCTTTTGTTTTTGGATTTCTGTTATTCTGTTTTGTGATTGATTGTATTGGTTTGATTGATTTGTGAATTTCAGAGACGATTCAACGCGCTTAACATTAAGAGATTGAAGGAGATTCAGTGTTACAGAGGGGTAAGGCATATTCAGGGACTTCCTTGTAGAGGACAGCGAACGAAGAATAATTGCAGGACATTGAAGGGTAAGAAGATTACTGTTGCTGGCAAGAAGAAAAAGTAAATATTTAGCACCCTTTTGATTTAGTCACTTTGAATTGTGTAAGAAAAAATACACCATTGTTTTCGATGATGCAATTGTTTTTGTTAAATTCGATGTAATTTTGTTGTTGTGGAAGTTTAAACAAAGTTTATTAGTAATTCATCCTGTGTAGTACTGCTTGGAATTGTTATAAATAAAGTTATTTTATGAGCATATTGATTAATAAAGTTATATATCTTCTTAGCATCTGTTAGCTCAGAAAAAAATTAGTTTTTTCACATGTTTATATGGTGCTGGGTTTAAGGTATTGTATATTCTGTATGTGTTTGTTCAACTTGAAATGGTTGGTGTGTTTATTTGTGGGTTGATATTTGGTGATCAATTTGGTGTGGTAGACTGATATACAATGTTCTAGTCTATTGTCTTGAAGTTTTGCTGATTCTATCTAGTGTTTTTCGCATTTGTTATTAGATGAGTCTGTGTTCAATGCGTGATTGGTTATTGGTTAGCGAGTGAAGTGTAACTAATAGAAAAAGTTGCCATATTTGTTTTTAGTTTTTTCGTCTCATTTCCAGAAAATAATGTCTGATAAATGAAAGTAGAAAACGTAGCAGATGCCATGGAGCATTCTGCGTGAACCTGAACCATTTTCAGATAAGAATAACATCAAATATCATGATGCCCTCTAGATTTCCCCATTGTCATTGACTTGATTGTATTGTTTTCCAAAGATTTCTCATGAAGGGTTTTTCTTATTAGAGTTCTTCTTGCTGTCTTTCAGCCACTTTGTTGATTGAGTCTCAAGAGGAAAAACTGTAACTATTTCCTCTTTTTATTCCATCTCACCTGTGGGGTGAGATAGAGTTTGACCCATTTTATTAAAATTTTATATATTATAATATCCATCTGTATATAAGAAAATTTGTGCTGTTATTGTACATATTAGTTGTGGCACGTTGGTATCATTCCTTTTGAAAACAATTTGTGGCACCAGAGAAAATTTGAAAAACAGATTTATGAAGAATGCAATAGAAGAACAAAGTAAAGGACAAATGAATATTCTGAATCAGAGAAGATGACAAGAAATCTCAAGTGAGAAATACAATAGAAAGTAAAGAAGTAAGAGTATTATGAAATTTGAGATCTAAACTTCAAATTTTTCGATGAAATATTATGGTTCTTCTGTGAGATATTTTGTAGTCAAACTATCATTCTTTACTGTATGACGGAAAATATGTGGCTTCATCATCCATTAACCTTCTCTTTCCATTTTCTCATTTTTCAAAAATAAAAAGAAATCTCATAGCATGTACTACTATTATTTTGCCATGAGAGATAAGGTAGTAAAAAACTAGAAATAAAAAATAGCAGTGTTTCTAAAGAGAGACGTGGTGTTTTGGTTTTCAAATAACCAATTTCAAAGCATTTTTAATTCCAATAAATTATATAATTAATAAACAGTATAAGTCTATAATATAGGTATTATCATTTCCAACCATGTGATTTTACCTGTGGGTGACTTTTGTGAAACCGACCCGCCCATCTCAACCCTACTATAACTGAGAAAATAAATTCAGCAAACCGTCCGAAATTCATTTTTATGTTCGATATTTGCGGTTTCAGGCGGACTACGGGTATTTGTCCCCCTAGATATATTGTGTTATGTGTACTCTCTCTTTTTCTTTCTCAGTCACTTCAATTTTTTGGTTGGGTGTCTAATATAAAAGTAATTTTTTGGTAAGGAGGTAAAAGACTCTCTGTAAGGAAATTAAATTTAACTACCCATTAGAATTTGAAACTTATCTTCTTTTTTGTCTTTTCTTTTGTTTCTCTTCCTTTACAAAAAAATAAATATAAGAAGTAACTATTAATTACCTTTCATTACATGTTTGTATTTTGAATTCTCTTAACCCTAATAAAATTGAATATTGTATTTAATAGTTTTCAATATACTTGTATTACTCAAATATTATAAATTAATTAATATTTAATAAATTATATTAAATTGTTATCATTATTTGAAATATATAATTTTCTTTGAATGTTTCTTCCCTACATTTAAAAAACTTTTATTTTATAATATTTACTATCTTAAATAGTTATAATTAATACAATAATTTTATTGGGTACCCTTTTCATATTTAAAAAATGATATTTAAAACATGTTTTTCTATTTAATATTTTTCAATTTATTAAAGTACTAAAACAAAAATAAAAATTCAAACAAACTTTAAGACTTAGAATTTAAAAAACCGTTTTATAATAAATTATAAATGATTAAAAAAATATTTATTTCATATTTAAATATATTTAAAAATTAATATTTGTATAATTGATGGAAAAAAAAAAGAAAATATATGAAAAAATAAACTATAATTAATGTTAGTAATTAAACATTGATTTAATAACCGGAACATGAAATTATTGATCAAAATTTTCATTAATAACGGGAACAATTTTTGTCTATTTTAAAAATAATAAACTCTTTTGGTTAAGCAAATTTATTATTCTATCATTTTATTTTTATTATATTTTGAAACAATTCCCGTATTACACCAGTACCCGTGCATTCGCACGGGTATCCCACTAGATTATATGATAAGCATTTATGGAAACAATGCTTAAGAAATCTATTTATACAAACAACTTAAGTTAACTCTTGCATCTTTTAATAGGTGTATATAGAGGAAATAGTTCAGTTTTGTGGTAGTTGAATTAAATGAGTGTAAAATCTTGTTTTAGAATTTAATTTATTATGAGATTATTTATTTATATTTATATTAATATATACAACATTATTTATTTATATTTATATTAATATATACAAGTTAATTTTTATAATTCTAATAGTTTTCTTAATAAAAAAATAGAGTTTATATGTTTGTACTTAGACCATTAAAAAAATTGCAACTTATAGGGTTTGTTTGACTTAAAAAGAATTGACTTAAAAAGAAGTGAAGTTGTGAAGAGAGAAATAGAAAAGCAGTTTAAGAAGAGAGAAAAAGATAAAAATAAAGGAGATTTGAATTATTGTCTGGCTTAATAGAAATAGAGAAGTGAGAAGTGTTGTATATTTTAAAAGTACTATAATGTCTTTATAATAAGTAGTATTTTAAAATAAATTAATTTAATTCGTTAAATTTAAATTTAATTAATTAATTATATCTTTATAAATGAACCAACACATATTATAATTTGAGAAAAATGAACATGCATTGATAGTATAAAATATTTTTATAGTGTCAATCAATCACGGACTTATATACTGCCAAATCACACATTTAATTTTAAAATACTGATATGACATAATGGAATGATATAATTCTATTGGATGATAGTGTAAAACTAGTTTACACTAACAATGTATTACATTTATTCTCATATAATTTATAATTTATGTTTAATATATTTTATTTTAATATTTAACAAATTTAGTTCATCCTTTTACAAATATAAATTTAATTTTAATTAATAATATATGTAGAATGAAAACAAAATGAAAACTTAAATATCAAAAAGAAAAAAATATATGTGATTACATTGACAAAATAGTAATTTTCTTTTCTTCTATGTCGAGATTTTTATTTTATTTTATAGAAACTATGAATTTTCTTCGCAGTTGCCATGACTATTCTCTTGAATCAGATAAAACCATATTAAATGGTAAAATTCTTTTTCTTTTAAGAAAATTTTCACTTATACGTATTTAGAATTGAGTTCGAATACAAAACTTCTGATTAAATTAAAAGAGAATTATTGTGTACAAAATTAGAATGTAGACTGTTATAGACTAAAGCTAATAGAAATAACTATTTCATTCATTTGCTTGCCTTCTTTCATCAATACAATAATACATATATAGTTTCTTTCACTAGAATCCAAGAGTATTTGCTAACAAACTCATGGTGACTTACTACCACTAAGATACGCAAATCATGGCAAGAATTTAGTAAGATCTCCCTTCTAGAATACTTAATCTTTCCTACCCATTTTCTTATTCTTGGGGACCACATAATCATTTAGGTATTTGGGCCTTCCACTGTTTCTTTTGGCCCTAAGATGTGGGACTTTCTCCTCAGTATCTTCTATTTCCATCTGCTGCATAACATTCCCTGGGGCTTCGAAAAACACCTTAACCTCAAGGTGAAACTGCGGATATGTATGGTTAATATGGTCATAGTCTTCCCAAGTAGCGTCCTCGGGAAACAACCCTCCCCACTAAATGAAAACACGTCGGGAGTTGTCTCCTGCATCAAACTTCTAGTCCAAAACAACCAATGGTTGAATCAGAGGATGATTCGTTGCAGCTTCCGACGGTAGTTCCAGTGCTGGTTCAGTTTTGCTGGTGCATGGCTTCAACTGAGATACGTGAAATATCAGGTGTATCTTGCTAGTGTTTGGAAATTCCAAATGAAAAGCGACATCACCCATTGCTTTCAGGATTTTGAAGGGTTCGTAAAATCTTTTGGAAAGCTTACGTGTCCTTCGACCTTCTACAAAGTTTTGGCAGTGCGGCCGTAACTTCACAAATACTAGGTCACCTATAACAAATTGATGAGGAATTCTTGCTCTGTCTGCAATTTTCTTCATAGTTACTTGGGCCTTAGCAAGTTTCTTTTTCAGTTCCTGCAAAATTTCAGTTCTTTCCATCAAAGTGTTTTCCACAACCTGAATGTTGGTGTTGTCAATCAAGTAATCCTTCAAATTAGGAGGATTACATCCGTACACAACCTGAAACGGAGAAACTCCGGTGGAACTATGAACAACTGTATTATAGTGCCACTCTGCCCAGTGCAAGAATTGTCCCCAACGTTTCGGTTGGTTGTGCACAAAGCACCTGAGATATTGCTGAAGCAGTTTGTTAACAACCTCCGTTTGTCCATCACTTTGGGGATGATACGCCATCAAAATTCTCAACTTGGTCCCACTTAAGCGGAATAATTCTTGCCAAAAATGACTTAAAAAATGGGCTCTCTATCTGAGACGATACTCCTCGGCATTCCGTGTAATTTACACACTATAGATGCAAATAACTCAACGACTTTGGAAGCTGTGAATTATGTTGGCAACATGCCAAAGTGCGCCGCTTTGGAAAGCCGATCCACCACCACAAAAACTATTGTGTTACTTTGGAATGAAGGGAGGCCTATGATGAATTCCAAAGAATCTTGCCATACTTTATCAGGAATAGGTAATGGCTGGAGCAGACCATATGGAGCATGATTTGGAGACTTCATTTGTTGGCAGATTATGCATTGTTTGATGAACTCAGTAACATCTTTGTGCATCCTTTCCCAAAACACATTCTCTTGTAACCTTCCTAGTGTTCGATGAATGCCACTGTGTCTGCCTACCGGAGAAGCGTGGAACTCTTCCAACAACAAGTGTTTAACATGTGAGTCACGGGGAAGAAATAACTTGCCTTTGCAGAAGATTAGGCCATCTGCTACCTGGAAATCCTTGTGGTGGGTGGGATCTGTTGTAATCTCGTGTATCAATTTCTGAAATGCTACATCTTACGCCAATTTCTCCTTCAGCTTTAAGATAAACTCCATATGAGGAATTGAAAGGGCAAGTCTATATATTCGTGAAAGAGCATCTGCTACCTTGTTCTGTGCCCCTGGTTTGTATACGATGTCGTATGAATACCCTAAAAGCTTTGCTAAGTAAAACTGCTGCTCAGGGGTTTGGATGATCTGTGTTAAAAGTTCCCTCAAACATCTCTGATCTCTATGAATTATGAAGGTTCCACCTAACAAATAGGTTCTCCATTTTTTAACCGCGGATGTAATGGCACATAATTCTCGCACATATGTCGAAGCTCTCAACATCCTTGGGCAAAACTGCTTGTTGTAGTAGCAAATAGGATGGTTGTTTTGAACTAGTACCAACCCATACCTGACCCTGAAGCATCTGTTTCAATGATGAAATTCTCTTTGAAATTCGGTAAAGCCAACACAGATGCCTCAGACATGGCACATTTCAAAGCTTTGAATGCGACATTAGATTCCTGTGTCCAAACAAAGGCATCCTTTTTGAGTAAACCGGTGAGTGGGGTAGCTATTGAAGAGTATATGCGAACGAACTTTCGGTAAAACTTGTCAAGGCCAGAAACCCACACAAATGTTTGATGTTCATTGGAAAGCTTGTACTTCACAACAGATGGCAGGTTTGAGGCCAGAGATGAAACAACTGAGATAAAACAGTGGTGGTAGGCCGACAATCTGATTCACCAAAGCTTCAAATTGTGCCTGGTAATCTTTCACATATGAGGTTTGACAAAGTTTAAACAAGGCACCTTTGGGATCTTCATACAGAGAAGGAGTGAATCGTGCTTCAAGGGATTGAAGGAAAGCTGGCCAAGACAATAACATATTGTTGGAATGCAACCATTGAAACCAACAAAGAGCTTCTCCTTCCATGTAAAAAGAATCGATACGTAAACGTTGGTCCTCTGGTGTCATGTGTAAATAAAAAAATTGGTTGATATTAATGATCCAACCCAAGGGATCTGCACCATTAAATCGAGGAATATCGAGCTTCATGGTTAGGAGTGAAACAAAATGATTTTTTCTAACCTGTTGACGCCAGCGAAGATGTGAAACTAGGTGGTGGTATTCGAGCACGCAGATCTTGGAAATCAGAAGCAAGTGAATTGATATTCGCAGAAACACTTGCTTGAAATGATTGTTGGCTGAGGAGAAGCTGATTTAGGGTTGTTGTGAGTTCCGCTAAGGTGGCCGGCGAAGTAGGCGGTGGTGGTGTGGGAGAGAGTGGGTCATGGTCAATGAGAGCACCAATTGTTGTGTACAAAATTAGAATGCAGACTGTTACATACTAAAGCTAATAAAAATAACCATTTCATTCATTTGCTTGCCTTCTTTCATCAATACAATAGTACATATATTGTACTTTCTTTCACAAGAATCCAAGAGTATTTGCTAACAAAATCTTGGTGACTCATGTAACACCCTTTCTACCCCATTACAAATAAAACAATTTAAATCACATATCAGAGTACAACTCATTAAAAGGGCATCACATACTTCTTAAATCAAAACTCATAACATCACACAGAGTCCTGTCCCGTAACACGGATTCATAAAATCATGAAAACAACGTGAACTTTTTCTTCAATAATTATGCAGCGGAAAAACAAATAAGTCATAAAATCATCTTTAGTAAAAACAAAGCTCATAACTCATTCTAAAATAACATTTTATCAAATTATTTAAACAAAATTCAACATCTTAATCCAAATAAAACATATCATTCAAACGAAACCCATCCCGAAGTTACTGGACACAGAGCAGGACTCCACTTCTAACTAACTCGACGACTCAATATCTCTGAGTCACGCACACACCGAGCTAACCTTGATTATCTGCAGGATGACAGAATAGACCATCACCAGAAGGCATGCAAGGTGAGTAAATTCACATTCCATAATATAATATAGAAGTAAGAATTTTTAACAATCAACAACAACAACAACAACAATTCATTTATAACTCATTTATACATATTATCACATCATAGAAACATTCACCATAATCATTTAAGACACGTCATCAAATACATCACATCATTACACAAAATTAATGCAACTCATGCTATGTCATTTAGAATTATATACAACCTCTTAATAATCCATGTGGTGCCGAAACATCCTCATGTGATGGACACTGGGCCATCAACCCTCCCCTAAGGGAGCACATCATAAACATCATATCACTTAAATCCACACAATGAGATTGAAGCTACCAATGGACCGAAGTCCCCTCATAAATTCATTTCCATTAATGTAAGACGCAATAATACACATCATCCTCAAAACATCATAACATTGCATTCGCATTCATTATTAAACAATCATTCCTCATACTCATTCATAACATCATGTATTTACTCATGGAACATCATACAATGCACTCATCCTACATCATATCTCTACAACATGAAATCATACATCATAACTCGAAGAAAATCAAAGAATTCATCATACATCACTTAATTACTAACTCTACTCATATAACCTCCAAGACACATCGCGTGACAACTCTACAACGTCATAGAAACCTATAACATACTACCTTAATAACAATTTTCAAAAATAAACAATTTTCAAAGTTTTCCAGTGCTTGCTAGCGAGACATCACGCTCGCTAAGCGCCCAACTCCCTGACTCTTCTCGCTAAGCGAGCTTCGTGATTCTACAGAATTTATTTGCAATTACCAGCCTTCTCCTTCTACGATAAAACCCTTCTAAAACCCACACATCAGAAAACCTCATTAACATCAACATATATCATAATAATCTCATCTAGATCATGTACATAATTGTATTCATCAAAATCATCATAAAATCATCATCAAAAACAAAAAATCATCAATCAAAACCCTATTCCCTAAACTACACCACAAAACCCCAAATTCCATTCCCATATTATAATATCGAAAGGAAAATACTCCTCATACCTTAATTTATGTAAGCTTTCGATCAACTCGTTGTAAATCTCTCAATCTTTCAAGCTCTAGCTTATACTCTTCTCCAGAGCTCTTTTCCCAAAAGTGTGATCGTTCCAAATGATTATACTCTTCAACTTTTCCCTCTTTTGTCACTATTTCCCTTAGTACCTATTTTAGTTTTTCCCTATAAAACCCTCACTTATCCTCAACCAAAATACCACAATGCCCTTATCCTCTAACCCCTTTTATTTTTCTTAATTTAATCTCGAATAATAAACTAAACCCCATAAACTTAATTATTCTAATATTATTGAAATATTAAGCTACCCTCAAACTTCACAAAACATCAAATAACCTCATAAACCTCAAAATTCACAAGAAAGCACATCAATGAAATTAAAATCTACTTTGGGGGTGTTACAACTCTCCCCCACTTAAGAATTTTTGTCCTAAAAAATGTACCTGAAGTAAACAACATCGGATACGACTCTTTCATTTGATCCTCTCACTCCTAAGTCCAATTATCACCAGCTGGTCCACCCCACAATACCTTCACTAAGGTAATCTCTTTACCTCTTAATCGCTTCATTTCTCTGCCATCTATTCACACTGGAGAAACCTCTACAGTCAAATTATCTCTTTCTCTAACATCATCCATCTGAATCACATGCGACAGATCTGCAATGTACTTCTTCAACTCTGACGCATGAAACACATCATGTAGATTCATAAGTGAAGGTGGTAGTGCAATACTATATGCCATTTCTCCGACCCTCTGCGAAATCGGACACGATCTAATGAAATGCATAGTGAGCTTTCTGGACTTCAGAGCTCGCCCGACACCAGTCACTAGAGTCACCCTCAAGAACACATGATCCCCTTCTTGAAATTCATGTGCTTTCCTCCTATTATCATGGTAACTCTTTTGACGACTTTGAGAAGTCTTCATTCTCTCTCGAATCATCTTAATCATTTCCGCTGTCTCTTGCATAATCTCAGGTCCGAGCACACCACTCTCGCTTGACGCATACCAACACAATCGGGTCCTACACCGCCTCCCATAAAATGCTTCATACGGAGCCATATTAATGCTCGCATGAAAACTTTTTTTATAAGTAAACTCAATCAATGACAAATGATCATTCCACGCACCTCCATGATCAAACATACAAGTCCTCAACAAATCCTCTAAGGATTGGATAGTCTGACCTTCCGTCTGTGGATGATAAGAAGAACTCATCCTCAACTTAGTTCCCAAAGCATATTGTAAACTCTTCCAAAATATCGACGTAAACCGTAGATCTCTATCCGACACAATACTCGACGGTATTCCATGCAACTTCATAATCTCATCAATATACATCTTTGCTAGCTTCGACATGGAATGCTTAATCTTCATCAGCAAGAAATGCGCCGACTTAGTTAATCGATCTACAATCACCCAAATGGAATCATTTCCCTTCGCCGTATTCAGAAAACCTGTCACAAAATCCATAGAAATGATATCCCATTTCCATTCCAGAATACTCAACGATTGCATCATACCTAAAGGCTTTTGATGTTCAACTGTCGATTTCTGAAAAACCAAACATGCATACATAAACTCCACAACATCCCTCTTCATACCCGGCCACCAAAACAGTTTCTGCAAGTCAAGATACATCTTAGTCGCACCAGGATGAATACTCAACCTACTTTGGTGCCCTTCCTCTAGAATACTCTTCTTCAATTATGGGATATCAGGAACACACACATGATCTCAAAACCTCATCATACCATTCTCATCAATTCAGAATTCTCCTCCCTTATCTTGGTTAGTCAAATTCATCTGATCAACTAACTTCAAGTCTAATTCTTGTTTTCAAGGACCGCAAGATTTAAATTTGCTTAAACAAACAGGAAGGTAAACTTTTATTAGCAATAAATTTGTTTTGCCTTTTAGGCTTACAAAAATGAAATGAAATAAGTACAAAAGATGGGGTTTTAAGTCTCCCATGGACGTTTCCTCTTTGTATTGAGGTATGAGTTGAGGTTTCGTTCCTCGTGAAGTTGCTTTGTTAGCTCTAGGATTCTTGCTTGGCCTGCTTTGTAATGAGCCTCGAAAGTATCCCTTTGCTCCTTCAGTTGGATCCATGATTTCTGCAAGTCTTCTTTATCAGTAGGCATGTCTGGGTGAAGGATGGTATAAGCTGTGTCTCCTTCAGCAACAGGTTCCATGGTAACTGGTAGGACGGCAGGATATGGCATCATGAGTGTCTGAGCACGAGATCGTACCCATCTGAGATAAGCCTCCATAGGAATAGTGTACTTAGGCTCCAGTGTCTTGCTGTCAATCCTGTTTACCTTTCCCCATGCTCGTATGAATCTCTGACGGTACCCTTGAAGATCGTTGTCGTAATCAAACACAATGCCCTGAATCAACATGTCATGTGGACCATCACTTCGAGCATAACCAAACTGTCGTAAAGCTAGAGAGGGGTTGTAAGTGATGCCTCCTCTTATGCCTAGAAGTGGCACATTAGGAAACTCCCCACAACGGTCAATGATGGTGACATTCTCCATAGATCTGGAGCACCAATGGATATCTGAGTGAGAAAGTGACATGATCCTCTTGGACCATCTGAACCCTTGCTCATTCTTCATTACTGAGCGAAGAAGGTGAGAAATAAACCACCTAGAAAGCAAAGGTATGCAGCACATCAAAGTTCCTCTTGCCCTTGTAGTACGGGTGTGAAGAGAATGCAGGATGTCTCCAAGCAATGTAGGCACTGGATTGTGACTCAGGAAAATGTTGATGGCATGAACATCTATGAACTGATCTGGATTGGGGAACAATACTAAGCCATATATCAGCAAGGCTAAGATCTCCTCAAAAGCATCATAGCTCATGGCCTTCAAGAACATTTGAGCCTTATCCATTAGCACCTTGGCAAGAATACCCTTGACTCCACTTCTTGTTTCTAGAACAATGTCAGACTTCTTCAGATGTAGGGCTGCAGCAATAACCTCTGGTTTAAGCTCCTTCTCCAAGCCTGTGAAGGGTCTTTGATCAAGAACAGGTATACCCAGAAGTTTAGCGAACTCCTCCATGGTAGGAACCAGCTGGTAGTCAGGGAATGTAAAGCAATGGTGCTTAGGGTCAAAGAACTGAAACAACACACTCATCATGTCTTCATTGAACCCTGAAGTAACTAGATCCAATAGGTGACCATGTCTCTTGATAAACTGGGAATGATCAGACACCTGAGAAACCAACTCTTTAAGCTTAGCAGGTATGCCCACAAAGTTGATTCTGATGGTGTTTCTACGAGCAGAAGCCATGACCTGCAACAAAGAACAAAGATAAATCCCTTGGTCCTTGAAATGGTTAGTGAAAATGCTATGCTTATGATGCATGATGATGTCATGATGTTATGTTCAATCACAAACATGTGGCACACACAAACAAGTCACACCATAGCCCTAGGTTTAAAGGCTTGCATGAGGTTTAAAGGTAAGTACCCTCCCCTGAAATTAGTTGGTTCATCCTGTCCTACAAAAGTAACCGGGTTCTAAGGGATCTCAATATCATTGATCCTTCACAAGGGTGGTTGATCAGAAGGCAACTTACTTGCCAACCAAAACCCTCCAAGTTTAAGATCTCAATGAGCGTAGTATCGAGTGTCAACCAACTTCAGTCTGTACCAAAGCCGGTTACCTCACTACTTTCTAAAGGCCAAGATGAGTTAACTAGGGTTCTAAAAGTTAGTTAGTGCATTGACAACATATGGCAGCCTCATATTATCCTCAACTTGACTTAAGGAACATAAGCACCAACCAAGAAGTCGCACTAACTATGGCCACCAGATCAACCGTATCGATATACGTCGTACAGTTTCCTTGGTCTATTGCCATTTACCTAAGGTACACTAGATCCGGGTTAGGACCTTTCACACATAAGAGCACCCCAACAAGATAATATAAAGCAAACAAGGCAAACAATTTAAAGTGATCTAATTCCTAAGGGTACCCCTCTTTTATTAAATCCCCAGCAGAGTCGCCAGTTCTGTAACACGGTAGGAGAACTGACTTTAGTTATGTTGCGGATAGCAAGAGTCGCCACCGACTTTTATTTTATCCAAAGGAAAGGCATAAAAGAACAGGAAAGACCTTTTAAAAGATTTTTGGGTCCGGGGGGTAGGTTATGTAAAGGGAAGGTGTTAGCACCCTTTACATCCATGGTTGTCCATGGGCTCTTAGTTACTTAGCTCACTTTGAATTGTTTTTGAAAATGTGAAGTGTGTGAATAGAAATTTTCATAAGAGTTTGATAATGATCCATGTACGGATGCGTAAAAAACTTGTGTTTGAAAATTGTTTGAAATTGTGAAATGTTTGAAATTGTTTTGAAGTAGTGAGCAAGTAACTATGAGGAACCTACCCTAAAGCTTAAGTCTTTCTGTTCTTTATCCTTTAAATGGTAAGACTATCCCTATTATTAAGGAATAGGTAGTCATTACCTTGGATGTAAGGGACATGTGAGGGACATCTGTTTTTATGAAGGCAACTGTGGGGTGTAATAAACATTTAGAAGGGACTATCATCGTTTATTCGAAAAGGGACTTGATCTTTAAAGGCAACCATTAGGGACTTGATGATTTTTATTTTAAGGGACTTGCTTTATACACCCCACTTGACCTTATGATTTAGGCAACTTGAGGGATAGCCTTAGAAATGTGAGATGGCGATTAAAAAATCGACTTACGTGTGTGAGTGTTCAATATTATTTATCTTTAATTAAAATGGTCTAAGTTAATTTTTAAATAGAATACATGTTTTGCACTCCCTAAATTACTAACCATAGCATGAAAATTAAATAAATTCAATATTTACAAAATTACACCAAGAAGCAATTACATAATTTTAATAATAATAAATAAATAGCAAAAATATAAATATAAAAGCAAAATATAAATAATAAGCAAAAATAATAAATAAGCAATAAATAAATAGATATGGGTTAGTAATAAAAAAATAGGGTTAGTTTAAATAATAATGAAAAATTAAATAATATTAGTGAAATAATAATCAAAAGTTAGAAATAATAAGTAAAGTTAGTAAATAATAAAAATAAATAAAGTTAGTGAAATAATAATAATAATAAAATATATAAGATTAATGAAGCAAAAATAATAAATAATAATATGGTTAGTAACAACAATTAAAATAAATAGAATTAAATAAAAAAAATATTATAATGACATGATTAGAATAATAAACACAAAGTTTAATTTTAATATATATAACATTTATTTAGAAATAAGAATAATTAAATAAAATTTTTTAAACATAATATAATTATAAATTTTAATTATTACAAATTTAATCATTTCTAAACATATATTAACATTTATTTATTAAAAAAATATTTACACATTATATGAAGAAAATAAATTTTAAATATCATATTCACAAAATTAATCATATTTATAAAATTTAATTTTATTAATTATTACATTTACAAAATTATATTAAATAAATATATACATTATAATTATATAAAGAATTAGAAAGTAAAAATTATTTAGGAAATAAAATTAGGTTTTCACAAAAATTAGGGTTTTGTTTAGAAAAATATTTTTTAGGGTTTTCTAATTTAACTATACAAAATTATTTAATAATATACATATATTATATTTACATAAAAATAATAAAGAAAATAATTTTTTGAATTAGAAAAAAATAAAAAGTTTAGAACTTTAGAAAATAAGATGTTATTTTGAATATTTGAATATATATGATTTATTTTTTATTAATAACAAGAAAACAATTAAACTAATTACATAAGAAATTAAAATAGAAAAAGTAGTAAAAAAAACATACCTTGGCTGGGTTTGAACCCAGGACACTCAGGCTGCAACCATCAAAACGTACCATCAGGCCAGCCAGGCTTTAGTGATAATAGAATGAGTCAGCTTTGTTTTGTGTCTTGCCTTGAAAAATCCAGAAAATAATGAAAACAAAAGGCCTGGGGTGGTGTTGAACCCAGGACCTCATAGATACACACACGCGCGCATTACCACCTGGCTGGGAGAGCCCTTCTGGTAGTGTGTTGGCAACCATACATAATATATTATGTACACTTTAACCTGAAAATAAAAGGAAAAAAAAATACACCCAGCCAAGTATCGAACCAGCGCCCTCACACCATACGCGTATCAGCCTTACCACTGGGACAAACGTACGTTTGTGAAACATAACCAGGATTAATTCATAATATTTTTAAATGAAATTTGAATTTTTAAAACAGGCGCGAATTGACTTCGTCTTCTTCCTTGTGCCCTTCGATTTTTCCTGCGAAATTCTCTGAGTTTTCCTGCGAAAATCAATTTCCAGCAAAACCTACAAAAACCAACGGCCAACAAAACCATACAATTTCACAAAATCAAACACAACAACATGATCCAAACATTCATGCGATTCATCCTGTGCTTTTAGAATCCATTTATGTTCCTTAAATAAAAAATCCCTAAACCTAGGTCCAAACCCTAACAATGGTGTTTTATGAATCAGCCACGGTTTCTTTGATTTTCCTGCCCAGAAACGTTCTATATCACATAACAAACAATATTAGCCAAGAAAATTTCATTGAAACACAATAAATTAATGCAATCGAAAAAGTTATATTCAAGAGCAAATTGAATTCGGGTGGGGCATTATGGCACGATTTGGATGCATATGAATGATGGTTTAGGATCAGTGAAGTCCAAGGAATCTTGCTGTGTCCTTATTTTACCTTCAAACCTCTTGTATGAGTGAATCCGAATGGAGGTTTTGGATGGTTTTTTTGATTTGTGAACTTACACTTAGAGGCAGCAAATTCGTGTATGAGTGCTAGGGTTATGATCAGTACTTATATGAGGATCATTTAGGTCAGAAAAATTGAATGGTTGTATGGAAGTTTTGATATTTGAAGATTGAAAAAGATTATGCTTTGAAATTCAAATATTTGCTCATGAAGGCTTGCTATTTTTGTACCAATCTCATGATTTCCTTCCCTTTTAATTCAAATCAGTATTGAAGAGATTCTAGAAGCTCAATCTTCATCAAATATTGTATTTTCATATTTTATATTTATTTAAAATGATTTTTTATGGATTAAATCAAAATAAATAAAAATAAAATAATAAAAATTCTGAATTTTAATCATTTGGGTCGTGCATGATGATATGGTATGGATTGGATCACAATTTGGCAAGCCCATTTGGAAGAAATTGGTTTTAAACCTCCATTTTCATCATAAACCATCACAAAATTTCCCAACTTTGCAAGGGCACATCTCCCTCAATTTTAAAGGTATGAGGGTGTTCTTGGACATTTTGGAAAGATTGAAGAGTCCTCTAACCAACCCCACTGGTTTCATGTCCATATCATTTACCATTCTCAAGTTATGCCCTTTTGAAGTTGTTGACTTTTTGTTGACTTTTGAAATGACCTATAATGTCTTAGCTCATATCTTCCAAATGAAGCATTTTTGGGATTAACTTGCAAGATCAAAGTTGTAGAGAATTCAATTTCCTTCAAAATGAGCTTTGAGTGGAGACTTGGTGATGAAGCATGTGAAAGTTATGGCTGGTCAAAGTTCAGTTGACTTTTACTAAGGAAACCCTAATTTAGAAACTCCTGATTCTTGATGATCTGGAATCTCCTTGATGAATCATGATCAAACCTTGATCAAATGATGAATTTTACTTCATATACTTGATGTTGGCAAAAAATCATGAAGTTTGACTTTGGTTTGACCACAGTTGACCTCAGTTTGACTTTTTAACTGCTTTGACTGATTTTGACTTATCTGATCATCTGACTGAGCAAACCTTTGAGAAAAGCCTTGAAACTTGTCATGGGGGTTCTTACATACATATAAGATGTTATGAAGCTCACTTGAAGTCTTGGAAGTCCATTTAACCTGATTAAAGTCAAAACCCTAGTTTTGGATGCACTACTTAGGAGGTGCATTGTCTGAGGGGATTGTCAACTCTTTTGACCAATTGTGAACTTTGTGAACCTTGTGAATCATCATAAAATGTCTTGTGATACTCATGGGAGGTATTGTGAAGCTTGTGAACCTTGTGAACCTTCAAGAAGTAACTTGTAGACTTCATGAACCTCATGAAAGGTCTTGTAAATGTTGAGAAGCTTGTGAACCTTGTGAACCTTCAAGAAGTGACTTGTAGACTTCATGAACCTCAAGAAAGGTATTGAAAGCATTGTGGAACTTGTGAACCTTGTGAACCTTCATAAAGTAACTTGTAGACTTCATGAACCTCATGAAAGGTCTTGTAAGTGTTGGGAACTTGTGAACCTTGTGAACCTTCTTAGAACACAAAGTCTTGTATTGTGAGGGCAAATTTTGGGGTGCAACAGCTGCCTCTGTTCAATTTTCTGAAACCTGAGGGGTTAGATTGGTATATTTGCCAGTCATGACCTGGAAGGTTGAAGGGGATTGAACACAAAAGCCCAAAAATTTGCACTCACCAGTGCATGGCTAGTTGAATATGATTGAGTGGGCTTAAAGATGCCACTTGGAAGAACGGGAGATGGGCTTAGAGATGCCATCTAAAGTATCAGAATATGATGATGTCTTTATGTTGATACTGGATATCAGTACTAAGTCTTTGTATAGGCCGTCTCTGAATCATTTATGCAACATGATTTGAGTTGTTGGATTGACCAGTAGAAATAAATCTTGTGATGATTATCTCTTCTGGAAATATTTTGGATTAGTGAATGGATCTTTGTACAGACCATTTGCCTATTCTCCAAGGGCCAAAAGAACGTCAGTATTTGTTCTTAAGGATCAAAAGAACGTCAGGATTTGTTCTTCTGAAAAGTATCTTGAACAAGGGACCAAAAGAGCGTCAGGATTTGCTCTTAAGGATCAAAAGAACGTCATGATTTGTTCTTCTGAAAGAGTATCTGGAACAAGAGGTAAAAAGAGCGTCAGGATTTGCTCTTAAGGATCAAAAGAACGTCAGGATTTGTTCTTCTGAAAGAGTATCTGGAACAAGAGGTAAAAAGAGCGTCAGGATTTGCTCTTAAGGATCAAAAGAACATCAGGATTTGTTCTTCTGAAAAATGTCTTGGAGGATGAAGCAGTCCAGAAGTAATGATGATAGATGTCAAGAGGATGGAGCAATCCTGAGGTAATGATATGATTTCAGGAGGATGAAGCAATCCTGATGTAATAAAAAGCTGTCAGGAGGATGGAGCAATCCTGATGTAATAATATGATATGCTTTCAGGAGACTGGAGTAATCCTGATGTAACAGCATGTCTTCAGGAGGATAGAGCAGTCCTGATGAGATTATAAGCTTCTTTGTTGGATAATTAACCTGAAACCAAGGTGACATTCCGTATAATAATATTAGTTTATGCTTTATGTATGCATGCATAGTATGATGCACCTAAGTAATGTATTATGCATTTATGGATATGTATGTTATGGTATGATGTAAATGATGTATGTATGATATGATACTGCCGACAGCGCCTGGATATCTTCGTATAATAACTGCTGGCCAGGGAAAATAAATCCCGATTCGTTGTTGAAGAATATGTTATACATAACCTTCCATATGCTGGGGATAGCAAGGTATATATAATCTCCCGTCTGCTGGGGATAGTAAGGTATACATAACCTTCGTCTTCGTTTGATGGTAGGGCAGATATAACCTCCCGTCTTCGTTCGTCGTACCCTTATTGGAATGTAAATTCCCGTATATCCGTATGAGGATAAAAGAGATGGATATAAATTCCAGGGGAGATAAGACTTTGTGAAGATGGATTCGTCCTACTGAGGGTTTGTAACTGTCTTGTAAAGATGAACAGGTGAAGCTTCGTTGAAATCCTTCCCTCGTTCGTCCTTAGTAAATACTATTACTGCATTTTTATGCATTTCTGGTAAACATCAATCATATTAAAAGCATACATGCATTTTTGGTAAACATCAATCATATTCAAAAGCATACATACATTCAAACACAACCAATGGACGTTTCGCTTATGTAAATAGGGTAAAAGTAAATCTGGATTCAAAAGATGGAATTTATTTATATCAAAAAGTGACCCATACACGGGTAAGTTTGTACAAGGAGACATAAACCCTAGTAAGAGGATTTTGTCATAAAGTTTTTACAAAACAGAGAAAATCAGCTATGTGGGAAACAATCCTATTGAGTTTCAATTCTACTATTGCCATTCAAGTATCTCATCTTCTTGCTGTTGAGACGGAAACGATTGGATTGAGCTTTATCTGTTCGAGCTTGAGTAAGTAGTACAACTGGTTGCAGTTTTATGGGTGATCCAAACGAGACATAGTCATACGCTTTAATCCCTAACTTTTGCTTGGATTGCCCTTTCAGGTTTTCAATCCACCGGGATACCCTTTTTTGCCCAAGCCGCCCTTTCAGGTTTTCGACTTGCCGGGTGTACATCTTTTTTTTTATATATATCCCTAATTTTTGCCCAAACCCTTTTGGTTTGCCGGGATGCCCTTATTTTTGCCTAGGCCTGTCAACCTAGCGGGTCTCTTTTTATGCGTAGTATTTTTTAACTATGTCTGCGTTTACAGGCTGTGGGAAGTCTTCACCATCCATTGTAGTTAGTATCATGGCACCTCCTGAAAACATTGTCTTGACTACAAATGGTCCTTCATATGTCGGAGTCCACTTGCCCCTAGGATCACCCTATGGTAATATGATACGCTTGATTACCAGGTCACCAGCCTGATATACCTTTGGCTTAACCTTCTTGTTAAAAGCTTTGATCATTCGTTTCTGGTACATCTGGCCATGACAAACTGCTGCTAGCCTCTTTTCATCAATCAAATTTAACTGGTCCAGTCGAGTCTGAATCCACTCATCTTCATTCAAGCCTGCATCCTTCATAATTCTCAAGGAGGGAATCTGAACTTCAATGGGCAGAACTGCTTCCATACCATAGACTAAGGAGAATGGGGTTGCCCCTGTTGAAGTACGTATTGTAGTACGATAACCATGAAGAGCAAATGGTAACATCTCATGCCAATCCTTGTAAGTAACAGTCATCTTCTGTACGATCTTCTTAATGTTCTTATTAGCAGCTTCAACTGCCCCATTCATCTTTGGACGATATGGAGAAGAGTTATGATGCTTAATCTCGAACTGCGTGCAGAGATCAGTAATCATAGTGTTGTTCAGATTTGAGCCATTGTCAGTGATAATCCTTTCAGGGATGCCATATCTACATATGAGATTATTCTTAATGAACCGAGCCACAACATTCTTTGTAACAGATGCAAATGAAGCTGCCTCCACCCATTTCGTGAAGTAATCAATAGCAACCAGGATGAAACGATGCCCATTAGAAGCAGTAGGCTTGATCTCACCAATCATATCAATGCCCCACATGGCAAAGGGCCAAGGAGCAGTCAACACATTCAATGGTGATGGAGGTATATGTACTTTATCAGCATAGATTTGACACTTGTGACACGTTCTGGAGTGTTGATAGCAATCAGCTTCCATGGTAGACCAATAGTAACCTGCTCTCAGTATCTTCTTTGCCATGGTATGACCACTAGAATGAGTGCCAAAAATTCCATCATGCATATCTTCCATAATCTCAATTGCTTCCTTCTTATCCACACAACGAAGCAAAGTTGAATCATGATTGCGCTTGTACAGAATCCCATTACTCAAGAAGAACTTAGCAGAAAACCTTCTCAAAAACTTCTTATCTTTGACAGATGCCCCTTCAGGGAACTCCTGTGCTTCAAGATATCTTTTCACTTCATAGAACCAAGGCTTCTCCTCTGCCCCTTCTGTGTCAATCTCATTGCAGTATGCAGGCTTTTCAAATCTATCAATAGTAATCTTGGGAGCTTCATCATCCCAGCTGATCTCAAACATAGATGCCATGGTGGCTAATGCATCTGCCAACTGATTCTCTCTTCGTGGAATATGTTCAAAGGTAATCTCTTTGAAATGTGGGATCAAAGACAACACATGCTCTCTGTAAGGAATGAGGTTATCATGCTTGGTATCCCAATCTCCTTTAATTTGACTTACTACCAGGGCTGAATCTCCATACACATCAAGGAACTGAATCTTCATATCCATAGCAGCTTTAATACCCAGGATACATGCCTCATACTCAGCCATGTTATTGGTACAATAGAAACAAAGTCTGGCAGTAATCGGGGTATGACAACCTTCAGGGGAACTAATCACAACACCAACACCATTACCAAGTGCATTGGAGGCACCATCAAAAACCATAGTCCATCGGGATCCTTGTTCAGGTCTGTCATATTGTCCAGGTTCTTTGGTAATAATCATAATGTCTTCATCAGGGAACTCAAAATTCATTGACTGGTAATCATCCACTGCTTGATGAGCCAAATGATCAGCAACAACACTTCCCTTGATGGCCTTCTGAGTAGTATACTGTATGTCATATTCTGTCAAGATCATTTGCCATCTTGCAATTCTTCCAGAGAGAGCAGGTTTCTCAAATATGTACTTGATTGGATCCATCTTTGAAATCAACAAGGTAGTATGGGTCAACATATACTGTCTTAGTCGGCGAGCAGCCCATGCCAAAGCACAACAAGTTTTCTCGAGCAGTGAGTATCTTGTTTCACAGTCGGTAAACTTTTTGCTAAGGTAGTATATTGCCTGCTCTTTTCGACCAGACTCGTCATGTTGCCCCAACACACACCCCATTGAGTTGTCTAACACTGTTAAATACATAATCAAGGGTCTTCCATTAACTGGTGGCATCAAGATTGGTGGTTCTAGCAGATATCTCTTGATTTCATCAAAGGCAGTCTGGCACTCATCATTCCATTCCATCACCTGATCTTTCTTCAACAACTTGAAGATTGGCTCACAGATGGTAGTTAATTGGGAGATAAATCTTGCAATGTAATTCAAACGTCCCAAGAAACCTCTAACCTCCTTCTCAGTACGGGGAGCTGGCATCTCTCGTATAGCTTTCACTTTTGCAGGATCCACTTCAATACCTTTTCCACTGACAATAAAACCCAAGAGCTTTCCAGATCTAACTCCAAAAGTACACTTGTTTGGATTCAATCTCAACTTGTATTTCTTCAACCTCTCAAACAACTTGTGCAGATGATCAAGATGTTGCTCTTCATTCTGAGACCTGGCTATCATATCATCTACATATACCTCTATCTCATGATGAATCATATCATGAAACAAAGCCACCATAGCACGCTGATATGTTGCCCCCGCATTCTTCAAACCAAATGGCATTACCTTATAGCAAAAAGTGCCCCACTGTGTCACAAATGTTGTCTTCTCCATATCTTCAGGTGCCATCTTGATTTGATTGTAACCAGAGAAACCATCCATAAAAGAGAATACCTTATGCTGAGCAGTGTTGTCCACCAGAATATCAATATGAGGAAGTGGAAAGTCATCTTTAGGGCTAGCCTTGTTCAAATCTCTGTAGTCTACACACATACGTACCTTACCATCTTTTTTAGGAACTGGTACCACATTTGCAACCCACTGAGGATAAGAAGTCACTGCTAAGAACCCTGCATTGAACTGTTTCATTACCTCTGCCTTGATCTTTTCTGACATTTCAGGACGCATACGACGAACCTTCTGCTTCTTTGGACGACAGTCTTCTTTCACTGGCAAACGGTGAACCACAATGTCTGTATCCAACCCTGGCATATCTTCATAAGACCAAGCAAAGATCTCCACATAGTCGCGTAACATCTGAATCAATCTGCTCTTGACACTGTCCTCTAAATCAGCCCCTATCTTGACCTCTTTTCTGTTTTCTTCAGTTCCCAGATTCACAACTTCGACTGGCTCTTCATGTGGTTGTATAGCTTTCTCTTCTTGTTGTAACAACCTAGCAAGCTCTACAGGTATTTCACAATCGTCCTCATTTCCGTCTTCAGTTTGATAGATCGGATTCTCGAAATTATAATTGGCAATAGTAGAACTGTTATCAACAGGATCCAGAGTGGATGAGGATCTGCATTTTAGTGATGTGGGTGTGTGTAAGAACACATAGCTGATAAAGCAAAAATAAAAGAAAAGAAAAACAAGGAACACAATATTTACGAAAACGAAACGTCCACTGATTTTATTGAATGAAATATGCAAATGAAATGACAACCCGTAACAAGCACACCATTGTGCCCCGGGTAAGGCACATGGCTTGAAAGTTTTATTGTTCAAGAAATTACAAACTTAAAAAGCAACAACACAGTAATAGTATTTACTCCTGACTAAAGGAGATAGGGATAACATCTTCAGCTTTCCAATTATTGAGTCCAGCACCCACAGTAGGAAAAATCCATGCATCCAAGTTGTAGTCTTCATTTTGATCTCCCACAGCATTAATCTGGTCCTTCACAACCCCTTGATTAGTGATACGGGCAGCACGAGCACGACGAACAGCCTTCTGGGACTCTGCAGTGAAACCCAAACCAAACTTGTCAAACTTGTATGGAATATCAGGAAGCTGACCCCAAATAGTACAACCACCTTCATCCACCACAGCTCTAGCATCATTGAGGGAGGCCATTGCCATTGTTGGAGGTTTTCTGGTGACCACAGGAACTTTCTTCACAACAGGAGGAGCTACATAATCATTAACAACCCAGGGAACCACTTCAAATGTCTGACACGGAGTCTCAATGTATTCACCTTCCATTTCCAGATACTTGAAAGTGTTTACATGGCTGACAAAGTATTCTTCTTCTCCATAGACAGTAACAACTTTTCCATCTACCGGATATCTCAACTTTTGGTGCAATGTACAGGTTACAACACCTGCCCCATGGATCCAGGGACGACCAAGCAGACAAGAATACGAAGGGCGAATATCCATCACAAAAAATGTAGCAGTAAACACCTGAGAGCCAACTTTGATTGGAAGATCAATTTCCCCGTGCACTACTCTTCTAGAACCATCAAAAGTCTTTACCACAATATTACTGGGCTTCAACACAGCATCTTCAGGACTCAGCTTGTTCAGGACTTCCTTAGGCAACACATTCAAAGAGGAACCATTGTCTATCAGTACATGTGACAAGGTAGTGCCCCTGCATTCAATTGAAATATGCAAGGCCCTGTTATGATCCCTCTTGGCAGGGGTCAAATCAGCATCAGAAAACCCTAACCCATTATCATAGGTCAGGTGGGCAACACAATTCTCAAACTGGTCAACAGAAATGGCATTGGGCACATGAGCAGTCTTCAGAAACTTGATCAAGGACTTTGCATGAGCCTCAGAACATAATAACAAAGACAGCATAGAAATCTTCGAGGGAGTATGTCCCAACTGATCAACAATGTCATAATCACTCTTGCGAATGATTTTCAATACTTCTTCCATCTGCTTAGAGAGGTCATCAGCAGCTGGCACATCAGTAGATACAGGTTCAATGACAGGACCCTTGCCCAGAGCATCAGTGGTGGAAGTAGTAGCAGGAGTAACTGCATTCTTGGAAGTAACTGGAGGAGAGAAGACTCTTCCACTACGAGTGATCTTGCTAGATCCAGCAATATTATCAATGTCAACAGGCACATCAGCTGCAGGCTCTTGCTTAACACCATGGATGTAAACATCAGATCCATAATGCCAAGGCACAGCTTTGTCAGATGTATATGGGATAGGACCAGGAGTAGTAATGACCACAGGAGCTACTCTGGCTTCAGCAACAACTTTCACGGGACCTTCAGCAGTAATTTTGATTGGACCCTGATGAGTGATTTTAATGGGACCCTTTGAAGTGATTCTTATTGGTACTTTGTCAACCATGTCAACTTCTTCAGTCTTCTTACCTTGAGTCAGATGATACACCATACTTTCTACAGACGACGGAGTCCTCTCAAACACTATAGTATACTTATCCATGAGACGTTGAATTCCATCTCTCAATATGAAGCAACTATCCGGCTTATAGGTACAATACAAACAATATTCACGACAACCTGGAAAGATCCCAGCTTGTACTAACCTCTTTTTGATAAGAGACAGTGGTGTGGTCAACTCCATAACTGAATAGACATGTAGATCTTCATCAATGGCATTGACAGTCTTCTCGTGATTCGGCATTGGAGCAGTAATCACATTTGGAGTACCTGGAGGATCAAACTCAATTTCTCCAGCATCAATCATATCTTGAATTTTATTCTTCAAGATCCAGCAGTTATTAGTATCATGTCCCTGACAGTTTGAATGATATGCACATCGTGCATTGGGATTGTACCTGGGAGAGGTAACATTGGGATTCTGAGGAGCCTCTTTCAAAGTAATAAGTTCAGCCTTCAACAAGTGTTGCAATGCCTGAGCCATTGACATGTTGATCTTCGTGAACTGCCTTCTAGCCCTCTGTTGGTTGCCCTGTGGCTGTTCTGTTGTTGCAGGAGTTGGATTTGAAATATGCACTGCACTAACAGACTGATGCCTTCTGTTACGATCAGGTTGACCATAAACAGCATTGGATTCTTTCTTCCCAGTGGGAGGCTTCTTTGCAGCACCTGATGAGGAAACACCCACTTGGATCTTACCATTCTTTATACCATTTTCTACTCGCTCTCCTGTCATGATCAACTCAGTGAAGCCAGATGATGAGCTTCCAATGAGATGACTGTAGAACGGACCATTCAGCGTGCACATGAACATATCAACCAATTCCCTGTCAGTCAAAGGGGGTTGAACTCTTCCAGCCAAATCTCTCCACTTCTGAGCATACTCCTTAAAACTTTCTTTGGCACCCATAGACATGCTCTGAAGCTGCATGCGAGTGGGGGCTAAGTCAGCATTGTATTGGTACTGTCTATAGAAAGCTTCAGCAAGATCATTCCAATCTCTGATGTTGATACTCTCCAACTGATAATACCACTCCAGCTGAGCTCCAGATAAGCTCTCTTGAAAGAAATGGATCCACAACTTCTTATCAGCAGTGTGGGGTTGAATTCTTCTAACATAAGACCTCAGATGCAGTTTGGGACAAGAGACCCCATCATAGACAACAAATGTAGGAACTTTGAAACCAATGGGTATGACTACCCCAGATATCAAACTCAAATCCTCAAAATCCAGCCCAGATGACTTCTGTAACTCCATGGCATCCATCCTATCCACCAGCATCTTGAATTTGTCTTCATTAGGCTCATGGTAGTAATTAGCCTCAGAATCAGAGTCCCCCATTGTATGGTGGAGACTGCCTCCCTCTTTTTCAGATTCCTCAGATTCATAGTCTTCAGCTGGTTCCTTGGTCTTGGCAAGACCTTTGAACCTTCTTCCCATGTTGATCAACCCGGCAGACCTTCTAGTCTTCTTAGTCTTCTTGGCCAGCAGTGCCTTCAATTCATCCTGCCCCTTGGACAGGTTCAAGATCAGCTCTTAGAACTGTGCATTTTGTGCCTGGAGATCCTTAACTGATTGTTCAAGAGCCATTGCTGAAATAAACAGCGAGAAGATGAGAATCCTGTGCACAATTAAACCTGTGATGCAATGAAATGATATGTGAATGCATATGCGATGTTTTCAAGGACCGCAAGATTTAAATTTGCTTAAACAAACAGGAAGGTAAACTTTTATTAGCAATAAATTTGTTTTGCCTTTTAGGCTTACAAAAATGAAATGAAATAAGTACAAATGATGGGGTTTTAAGTCTCCCATGGACGTTTCCTCTTTGTATTGAGGTATGAGTTGAGGTTTCGTTCCTCGTGAAGTTGCTTTGTTAGCTCTAGGATTCTTGCTTGGCCTGCTTTGTAATGAGCCTCGAAAGTATCCCTTTGCTCCTTCAGTTGGATCCATGATTTCTGCAAGTCTTCTTTATCAGTAGGCATGTCTGGGTGAAGGATGGTATAAGCTGTGTCTCCTTCAGCAACAGGTTCCATGGTAACTGGTAGGACGGCAGGATATGGCATCATGAGTGTCTGAGCACGAGATCGTACCCATCTGAGATAAGCCTCCATAGGAATAGTGTACTTAGGCTCCAGTGTCTTGCTGTCAATCCTGTTTACCTTTCCCCATGCTCGTATGAATCTCTGACGGTACCCTTGAAGATCGTTGTCGTAATCAAACACAATGCCCTGAATCAACATGTCATGTGGACCATCACTTCGAGCATAACCAAACTGTCGTAAAGCTAGAGAGGGGTTGTAAGTGATGCCTCCTCTTATGCCTAGAAGTGGCACATTAGGAAACTCCCCACAACGGTCAATGATGGTGACATTCTCCATAGATCTGGAGCACCAATGGATATCTGAGTGAGAAAGTGACATGATCCTCTTGGACCATCTGAACCCTTGCTCATTCTTCATTACTGAGCGAGGAAGGTGAGAAATAAACCACCTAGAAAGCAAAGGTATGCAGCACATCAAAGTTCCTCTTGCCCTTGTAGTACGGGTGTGAAGAGAATGCAGGATGTCTCCAAGCAATGTAGGCACTGGATTGTGACTCAGGAAAATGTTGATGGCATGAACATCTATGAACTGATCTGGATTGGGGAACAATACTAAGCCATATATCAGCAAGGCTAAGATCTCCTCAAAAGCATCATAGCTCATGGCCTTCAAGAACATTTGAGCCTTATCCATTAGCACCTTGGCAAGAATACCCTTGACTCCACTTCTTGTTTCTAGAACAATGTCAGACTTCTTCAGATGTAGGGCTGCAGCAATAACCTCTGGTTTAAGCTCCTTCTCCAAGCCTGTGAAGGGTCTTTGATCAAGAACAGGTATACCCAGAAGTTTAGCGAACTCCTCCATGGTAGGAACCAGCTGGTAGTCAGGGAATGTAAAGCAATGGTGCTTAGGGTCAAAGAACTGAAACAACACACTCATCATGTCTTCATTGAACCCTGAAGTAACTAGATCCAATAGGTGACCATGTCTCTTGATAAACTGGGAATGATCAGACACCTGAGAAACCAACTCTTTAAGCTTAGCAGGTATGCCCACAAAGTTGATTCTGATGGTGTTTCTACGAGCAGAAGCCATGACCTGCAACAAAGAACAAAGATAAATCCCTTGGTCCTTGAAATGGTTAGTGAAAATGCTATGCTTATGATGCATGATGATGTCATGATGTTATGTTCAATCACAAACATGTGGCACACACAAACAAGTCACACCATAGCCCTAGGTTTAAAGGCTTGCATGAGGTTTAAAGGTAAGTACCCTCCCCTGAAATTAGTTGGTTCATCCTGTCCTACAAAAGTAACCGGGTTCTAAGGGATCTCAATATCATTGATCCTTCACAAGGGTGGTTGATCAGAAGGCAACTTACTTGCCAACCAAAACCCTCCAAGTTTAAGATCTCAATGAGCGTAGTATCGAGTGTCAACCAACTTCAGTCTGTACCAAAGCCGGTTACCTCACTACTTTCTAAAGGCCAAGATGAGTTAACTAGGGTTCTAAAAGTTAGTTAGTGCATTGACAACATATGGCAGCCTCATATTATCCTCAACTTGACTTAAGGAACATAAGCACCAACCAAGAAGTCGCACTAACTATGGCCACCAGATCAACCGTATCGATATACGTCGTACAGTTTCCTTGGTCTATTGCCATTTACCTAAGGTACACTAGATCCGGGTTAGGACCTTTCACACATAAGAGCACCCCAACAAGATAATATAAATCAAACAAGGCAAACAATTTAAAGTGATCTAATTCCTAAGGGTACCCCTCTTTTATTAAATCCCCAGCAGAGTCGCCAGTTCTGTAACACGGTGGGAGAACTGACTTTAGTTATGTTGCGGATAGCAAGAGTCGCCACCGACTTTTATTTTATCCAAAGGAAAGGCATAAAAGAACAGGAAAGACCTTTTAAAAGATTTTTGGGTCCGAGGGGTAGGTTATGTAAAGGGAAGGTGTTAGCACCCTTTACATCCATGGTTGTCCATGGGCTCTTAGTTACTTAGCTCACTTTGAATTGTTTTTGAAAATGTGAAGTGTGTGAATAGAAATTTTCATAAGAGTTTGATAATGATCCATGTACGGATGCGTAAAAAACTTGTGTTTGAAAATTGTTTGAAATTGTGAAATGTTTGAAATTGTTTTGAAGTAGTGAGCAAGTAACTATGAGGAACCTACCCTAAAGCTTAAGTCTTTCTGTTCTTTATCCTTTAAATGGTAAGACTATCCCTATTATTAAGGAATAGGTAGTCATTACCTTGGATGTAAGGGACATGTGTGGGACATCTGTTTTTATGAAGGCAACTGTGGGGTGTAATAAGCATTTAGAAGGGACTATCATCGTTTATTCGAAAAGGGACTTGATCTTTAAAGGCAACCATTAGGGACTTGATGATTTTTATTTTAAGGGACTTGCTTTATACCCCACTTGACCTTATGATTTAGGCAACTTGAGGGATAGCCTTAGAAATGTGAGATGGCGATTAAAAAATCGACTTACGTGTGTGAGTGTTCAATATTATTTATCTTTAATTAAAATGGTCTAAGTTAATTTTTAAATAGAATACATGTTTTGCACTCCCTAAATTACTAACCATAGCATGAAAATTAAATAAATTCAATATTTACAAAATTACACCAAGAAGCAATTACATAATTTTAATAATAATAAATAAATAGCAAAAATATAAATATAAAAGCAAAATATAAATAATAAGCAAAAATAATAAATAAGCAATAAATAAATAGATATGGGTTAGTAATAAAAAAATAGGGTTAGTTTAAATAATAATGAAAAATTAAATAATATTAGTGAAATAATAATCAAAAGTTAGAAATAATAAGTAAAGTTAGTAAATAATAAAAATAAATAAAGTTAGTGAAATAATAATAATAATAAAATATATAAGATTAATGAAGCAAAAATAATAAATAATAATATGGTTAGTAACAACAATTAAAATAAATAGAATTAAATAAAAAAAAATATTATAATGACATGATTAGAATAATAAACACAAAGTTTAATTTTAATATATATAACATTTATTTAGAAATAAGAATAATTAAATAAAAATTTTTAAACATAATATAATTATAAATTTTAATTATTACAAATTTAATCATTTCTAAACATATATTAACATTTATTTATTAAAAAAATATTTACACATTATATGAAGAAAATAAGTTTTAAATATCATATTCACAAAATTAATCATATTTATAAAATTTAATTTTATTAATTATTACATTTACAAAATTATATTAAATAAATATATACATTATAATTATATAAAGAATTAGAAAGTAAAAATTATTTAGGAAATAAAATTAGGTTTTCACAAAAATTAGGGTTTTGTTTAGAAAAATATTTTTTAGGGTTTTCTAATTTAACTATACAAAATTATTTAATAATATACATATATTATATTTACATAAAAATAATAAAGAAAATAATTTTTTGAATTAGAAAAAAATAAAAAGTTTAGAACTTTAGAAAATAAGATGTTATTTTGAATATTTGAATATATATGATTTATTTTTTATTAATAACAAGAAAACAATTAAACTAATTACATAAGAAATTAAAATAGAAAAAGTAGTAAAAAAAACATACCTTGGCTGGGTTTGAACCCAGGACACTCAGGCTGCAACCATCAAAACGTACCATCAGGCCAGCCAGGCTTTAGTGATAATAGAATGAGTCAGCTTTGTTTTGTGTCTTGCCTTGAAAAATCCAGAAAATAATGAAAACAAAAGGCCTGGGGTGGTGTTGAACCCAGGACCTCATAGATACACACACGCGCGCATTACTACCTGGCTGGGAGAGCCCTTCTGGTAGTGTGTTGGCAACCATACATAATATATTATGTACACTTTAACCTGAAAATAAAAGGAAAAAAAAATACACCCAGCCAAGTATCGAACCAGCGCCCTCACACCATACGCGTATCAACCTTACCACTGGGACAAACGTACGTTTGTGAAACATAACCAGGGTTAATTCATAATATTTTTAAATGAAATTTGAATTTTTAAAACAGGCGCGAATTGACTTCGTCTTCTTCCTTGTGCCCTTCGATTTTTCCTGCGAAATTCTCTATGAGTTTTCCTGCGAAAATCAATTTCCAGCAAAACCTACAAAAACCAACGGCCAACAAAACCATACAATTTCACAAAATCAAATACAGCAACATGATCCAAACATTCATGTGATTCATCCTGTGCTTTTAGAATCCATTTATGTTCCTTAAATCAAAAATCCCTAAACCTAGGTCCAAACCCTAACAATGGTGTTTTATGAATCAGCCACGGTTTCTTTGATTTTCCTACCCAGAAACGTTCTATATCACATAACAAACAATATTAGCCAAGCAAATTTCATTGAAACACAATAAATTAATGCAATCGAAAAAGTTATATTCAAGAGCAAATTGAATTCGGGTGGGGCATTATGGCACGATTTGGATGCATATGAATGATGGTTTAGGATCAGTGAAGTCCAAGGAATCTTGCTGTGTCCTTATTTTACCTTCAAACCTCTTGTATGAGTGAATCCGAATGGAGGTTTTGGATGGTTTTTTTGATTTGTGAACTTACACTTAGAGGCAGCAAATTCGTGTATGAGTGCTAGGGTTATGATCAGTACTTATATGAGGATCATTTAGGTCAGAAAAATTGAATGGTTGTATGGAAGTTTTGATATTTGAAGATTGAAAAAGATTATGCTTTGAAATTCAAATATTTGCTCATGAAGGCTTGCTATTTTTGTACCAATCTCATGATTTCCTTCCCTTTTAATTCAAATCAGTATTGAAGAGATTCTAGAAGCTCAATCTTCATCAAATATTGTATTTTCATATTTTATATTTATTTAAAATGATTTTTTATGGATTAAATCAAAATAAATCAAAATAAAATAATAAAAATTCTGAATTTTAATCATTTGGGTCGTGCATGATGATATGGTATGGATTGGATCACAATTTGGCAAGCCCATTTGGAAGAAATTGGTTTTAAACCTCCATTTTCATCATAAACCATCACAAAATTTCCCAACTTTGCAAGGGCACATCTCCCTCAATTTTAAAGGTATGAGGGTGTTCTTGGACATTTTGGAAAGCTTGAAGAGTCCTCTAACCAACCCCACTAGTTTCATGTCCATATCATTTACCATTCTCAAGTTATGCCCTTTTGAAGTTGTTGACTTTTTGTTGACTTTTGAAATGACCTATAATGTCTTAGCTCATATCTTCCAAATGAAGCATTTTTGGGCTTAACTTGCAAGATCAAAGTTGTAGAGAATTCAATTTCCTTCAAAATGAGCTTTTAGTGGAGACTTGGTGATGAAGCATGTGAAAGTTATGGCTGGTCAAAGTTCAGTTGACTTTTACTAAGGAAACCCTAATTTAGAAACTCCTGATTCTTGATGATCTGGAATCTACTTGATGAATCATGATCAACCCTTTATCAAATGATGAATTTTACTTCATATACTTGATGTTGGCAAAAAATCATGAAGTTTGACTTTGGTTTGACCACAGTTGACCTCAGTTTGACTTTTTAACTGCTTTGACTGATTTTGACTTATCTGATCATCTGACTGAGCAAACCTTTGAGAAAAGCCTTGAAACTTGTCATGGGGGTTCTTACATACATATAAGATGTTATGAAGCTCACTTGATGTCTTGGAAGTCCATTTAGCCTGATTAAAGTCAAAACCCTAGTTTTGGATGCACTGCTTAGGAGGTGCATTGTCTGAGGGGATTGTCAACTCTTTTGACCAATTGTGAACTTTGTGAACCTTGTGAACCATCATAAAATGTCTTGTGATACTCATGGGAGGTATTGTGAAGCTTGTGAACCTTGTGAACCTTCAATAAGTAACTTGTAGACTTCATGAACCTCATGAAAGGTCTTGTAAATGTTGAGAAGCTTGTGAACCTTGTGAACCTTCAAGAAGTGACTTGTAGACTTCATGAACCTCAAGAAAGGTATTGAAAGCATTGTGGAACTTGTGAACCTTGTGAACCTTCATAAAGTAACTTGTAGACTTCATGAACCTCATGAAAGGTCTTGTAAGTGTTGGGAACTTGTGAACCTTGTGAACCTTCTTAGAACACAAAGTCTTGTATTGTGAGGGCAAATTTTGGGGTGCAACAGCCGCAATTAAAACAAGTTGGTTCAACACTAGTACACTCACTCTTCATATGGCCCTTCTTACCACACTTATAGCATCTTACAACAGTAGCAGTACACATATAAGATATGTGACCTGCTTTGCCACACTTATAGCACTTGAGAGGAGTAGAACCCGCTCCCCTACTTGGATTCTTCCAATTATTACCATTCTTCTCCCCCTTGTCACTTGGAGTTACATAAGGCTTCCCTCGAAACTGACCATTGTCTCTCTTCTCGCTCACCTGCTTATAGTGAGCAGACCGAGCTCGACTATCCTCATTATAGATCATACTCTTATCCACAAGCTTAACATACTTGTGGATCTGATGACAACCAATCGCTTGCTTGATTTCTAGTCTAAGCCCATTCTTAAACTTCAAACACTTGGACAACTCAGCATTATCACAGTTGTAGTGAGGATAGAACTTCACCAACCTCTTGAACTTGGCAGCATACTCTGCCACTGTCATGTTCCCCTGCTTCAGTTCCAAAAACTCTACCTCTTTCTTGCCACGACGTCTTCAGGAGAGTACTTATTAAAAAATTCTCTCCTGAACACATTCCAAGTTATGGAAGCCCCAACCCCTTCCAATCTCAGACAGGTATTATCCCACCAATCCCCAGCTTCCTCATCCAGCATATGGGTTCCAAACTGCACCTTCTGCGCATCGGAGCACGCCATAGTCCTAAAACTCTTCTCAATTGTCTTCAGCCACTTGTGCGCGTTCTCCGGTTCATGAGAACCCTCGAACTTAGGCGGATTATTCCTCTGAAAAACCCCTAAAGCATGAAATTCATCCCAAACGTTGTTCTGCGTCGTAGCATGAGCAAGTGCAACTACCGCATCCGCAAGAGCACGATTTGAAGCCATTATACAAATCACCAACAACATCAGAAGTAACTCAACCTCAAAACACTCAAACTCAATAACCGACACGACTGACAACGGCACGACACGACCGACAGAACGACCTACTCTGATACTACTAATGTAACACCCTTTCTACCCCATTATAAATTAAACAATTTAAATCACATATCAAAGTACAACTCATTAAAAGGGCATCACATACTTCTTAAATCAAAACTCATAACATCACATAGAGTCTTGTCTCGTAACACGGGTTCATAAAATCATATAAACAACGTGAACCTTTTCTTCAATAATTATGCAGCGGAAAAACAAATAAGTCATAAAATCATATTTAACAAAACAAAGCACATAACTCATTTTAAAATAACATTTTATCAAAATATTTTAAACAAAATTCAGCATCTTAATCCAAATAAAACATATCATTCAAATGAAACTCATCCAGCTGTTACTGGACACAGAGCATGACTCCACTTCTAACTAACTCAACGACTCGCTATCTCCGAGTCACGCACGCACCGAGCTAACCTTGATTATCTGCAGGATGACATAATATACCATCATCAGAAGACAGGCAGGGTGAGTAAATTCACATTCCATAATATAATATAGAATTAAGAATTTATAACAATCAACAACAACAACAATAATTCATTTATAACTCATTTATACATATTATCACATCATAGAAACATTCACCATACTCTTTTAAGACATATCATCAAATACATATCATCATTACACAAAATTAATGCAACTCAAGCTATGTGATTTAGAATGATATGGAACCTCTTAATAATGCATGTGGTACCGAAACATCCTCATGTGATGGACACTGGGCCATCAACCTTCCCCTAAGGGAGCACATCATAAACATCATATCACTTCAATCCACAAAATGGGATTGAAGCTACCAATGGACCAGAGTCCCCTCATAAATTCAATTCCATGAATGCAAGACGCAATAATACACATCATCCTCAAAACATCATAACATTGCATCCGCATTTATTATTAAAAAATCATTCCTCATATTCATTCATAACATCATGTACTTACTCATGGAGCATCATACAACACACTCATCCTACATCATATCTCTACATCATGAAATCATACATCATACATCACTTAATTACTAACTCAACTCATATAACCTCCAAGACACATCGTGTGACAACTCCACAATGTCATAGCAACCTAGAACATACTACCTTAAAAACAATTTTCAAAATTAAAACATTTTTCAAAGTTTCCCAGGGCTCGCTAAGAGAGACATCATGCTCATTAAGCTCCCAACTCCCTGACTCTTATCTTTAAGTGAGCTTCGTGATTCTGCAGAATTTTTCTGCGATTACCAGCCTTCTCCTTCTGCGATAAAACCCTTCCAAAACCCACCAATTGACATCATTACATCAGAAAACCTCATTAACATCAACATTCATCATAATAATCTCATCTACATCATGTACATCATTGTATTAATCAAAATCATCATGAAATCATCATCAAAAACACAAAATCATCAATCAAAACCCTATTCCCTAAACTACACCACAAAACCCCTAATTTCATTCCCACATTATAATATCAAAAGGAAAATACTCCCCATACCTTAATTTACGTAAGCTTTCGATCAACTCTTCGTAAATCTCTCAATCCTTTAAGACCTAGTTTCGCTTCTTCTCCAGAGCTCTTTTTCCAAAAGCGCGATTGTTCCAAATGATTGTGCTCTCCAACTTTTTCCTTTTTTGTCACTCTTGCCTCTAGGACCTCTTTTAGTCTTTTTCCATAAAACCCTCACTTATCCTCAACCAAAAGACCACAATGCTCTTATCCTATAACCCCTTTTATTTTTCTTAATTTAATCTCGAATAATAAACTAAACCCCATAAACTTAATTATTCTAATATTATTAAAATATTAAGCTACCCTCAAACTTCACAAAACATCAAGTAACCTCATAAACCTCAAAATTCACAAGAAACACACATCAATATAATTAAAATCGACTTTGGGGTGTTACAACTCACTACCACTAAGATACGCAAATCATGACAAAAATTTAGTAAGATCTCCCTTCTAGAATACTTAATATTTCCTACCCATTTTATTATTCTTAGGGACCACATAATCATTTAGGTATTTGGGCCTTCCACGGTTTCTTTTGGCCCTAACATGTGGGACTTTCTCCTCAGTATCTTTTATTCCCACCTATTGCATAACAAGATTACTTAGTATTTCATCCAATTATTCTTTAAGAAATGATATATTGTTATTTGCTTATTTAGATATCTGAATCCTCATTTGCTACACTTTTACATATAAATATATGTGGTATA
The DNA here is from genome assembly GCA_963966055.1 of Lathyrus aphaca. Lineage (NCBI taxonomy): Eukaryota > Viridiplantae > Streptophyta > Magnoliopsida > Fabales > Fabaceae > Lathyrus > Lathyrus aphaca. Next base: position 63,981,463 of record OZ014525.1, on the reverse strand, counting down.
GTTTGAGTTATCTTTCAATAAATTTTTATAAGGTAATGAAATGACACATACACAAGCAAGAAAACATGAATTATGTCCTTTTGATATTAACAAGTGGGATGCCCGTGCTATCGCATAGATCCTATTTGTATTCACACGTTACGTTGCGAAAAAATCACTTGTTAATCTTACAATTTTTTTTAAATTCTAAATTTTTTACAGCATAACTAAGTTAATAGGTTAATAAATCAAACAACAATATTATGTATAAAATACCAACTAATTTAATAGGTTAATAAATCAAACAACAATATTATGTATAAAATATCAAATACAAAATTAAGACTTCCTACATATGGTATTAAAAAATATATAATAATATTATTCAATACACAATATTTGATTTGAACATCGTACTTCATCGCTGCAGCAATAGTAAGTTCCTGATAGAATTTTTCATTCCTTCAATAGCTTGCATGAGTAAATATATCAAATTTAATTCAATGTATGAAAAATAAAAATCAAATGATTAATCTATAGTTGGTATCTAATAGATTTAATATATTAAAAATAAAAAGATTGACATTAAAATGACCAGTCTTATAACTGATATCACATAGATACGTTCACATTTATTTGTGTATCAATATGTAGACTTTTTCTCGTTTATAAGCGCGTTGAACCTGTATGTCAATTTATAAAAAGTATTTGTAGTTTATTACTGTTTATAAAAATAATTTTATCAATAGTTGAATTTTTCCCGTTTATAAAAATATTTATAATTTATTTCCGTTTATGTAACCTGTTTATAAAAAATAATTGTATCGATATGTAAACTTTTTCCCGTTTATAAGTTTCTCGTAAACGTGTATCCATTTATAAAAAATTTTGTAACTTATTTTGAGGTCCATAAATATTCACATATTCAAATATTTCCTAATTTTATCCACCAACTTTTAAGTATTGATCCGTATTTATTAAATAAAAAAAATCCATTTTTGAACTTCAATTATATAAAACAATAACAAAACAAAGATATAAAAGATGAACATTAAAATGACCAGTCTACAGCCGATATCTCATAGATACATTCACATTTACCGTGTATCAACATGTATATTTTTTCTCGTTTATAAGCGCATTGAACCATGTATTAATTTATAAAAAATATTTGTAAGTTATTCCCGTTTATAAGAATAATTTTATCAATAGTTGAATTTTTCCCGTTTATTAAAATACTTATAACTTATTTTCGTTTATAAAAAATGATTTTAACTTATTTATGTTTATAACAAATAATTGTATCGACATGTAAATTTTTTCTGGTTTATAAGTTTCTTGTAAACGTGTGTCTATTTATAAAAATATTTTTAACTTATTTTTTAGTCCATAAATATTCATAGTTTCAAATATCTACAAATATTATGCACCAACTTTTAAGTATGTACCAACTTTTAAGTATTAAACCGTATTTATAAAAAGTTGTACAACTGTTTTTCTAATAGTCGGTATCTCATAGATATATTCACATCTACTCGTGTATCAACATGTAGATTTTTTCTCGTTTATAAACACATAGAAACGTGTGTCAATTTATAAAAAGTATTTGTAATTTATTCTCTTTTATAATTTTTTTTTATCAATAGTTGAAATTTTTCCGTTTATTAAAATATTTATAACTTATTTCCGTTTATAAAAAATGATTGTAACTTATTCCTTCTTATAAAAATAATTGTATTGATATGTAATTTTTTTCTGTTTATAAGTTTTCTTTGTACTCGTGTTCCATTTATAAAAATATTTTTAACTTATTCCGGTTTAAAATCCAATATTTTATCTTAAAATACTTTTGAATGCTATTTAAAAAATATCGATATTATATAGTTTATTTTCATTAATTAAATTTAATTAAATTTTAATATATCAATTAATATATTAAAAAGATTTTAATTGAATTAATTGGTCAATTAACTTCTTGATAAAGTATTTTAAGAAATATTAATGAAAATTAGACGATTTTTATTAATATTTCTTAAAAATACGTGACTTTTATTAATATTTCATAAAAATACATGACTTTTAATATTTTTTAGTTACAAAATATTTTTTTCTTAAATTAATACTTACTTTCAATTTTAAATAAACATAAATTTTTATATAAAATAGAATTATATTCTATTTTTCTTATTAATATTCATGAAAATATATAATTTTTTTTATATTTATTAATAAGAATCTTATTAAAATTAATTTGTTTAAAAGTGATAGAAAATTTTATTGATTTCATTGTTTCTCAACAAATTTAATTATTTCTTTTGACATAAATTCCATTATTGAAAACTCAGTTGCAATTCAAAATTTGATCAAAAATGCATTTGCAAACTTCAATTCAAACACACTAAAATCTTATAAAATAAGTCTTTTATATTTGTTCAGGCAAATCTTTCCCTAGTACCGCCAACGGGTGGTGAATACGACTCCAGAAAATTTCTTTCAACAATAATAGCCAGGATAGACTTCATCTCCCAGGTAAATCTTCCCCTAATACCGCCAACTAGGGGTGTTCAAAACCAAACTAACCTAATAGAAAACCGCAAACTAAACCAAACCAAACCAAACCAAAACCGCAAAAAAAATGCACTTGGTTCAGATGTATTTGTGCCATTTTTTAACAAAACCGCGCGGTTCGGTTTGGTTTGCAGTTTGTATTTTGCAAACCGAACTAAAGCAAATCAAACCGCATTATTTTACAACTCAAACTTCACTTATTCCACGTCCAACCCAAAACTCAAATCTATTATGCCTTAACCATACAAATATTCTCTTAATCACGCTTAGGGTTTTAGTTTCAACCTTCTCAAATCTCTTCGAATAGTATTGCACATTCTTCTCATCATATTTGCTATGTGCATCTCATCTACTATAATCTCTCTTATCTTATGTTCTTTCTTTTTCATCTTTATTTTCTCCTTTTTTTATATTATTGTTTTCTCTTCAAATTACATTTTTATCGCACATTTCTTCTATAATATCACATATCTTATGATCTTTCTTTTTCATCTTGTCTAATCTTTCATCTCCTCAGTTTTTTCTTTTTATTGTAATATTTTTTATATTGTTTTATACTACTATTTTATGTTTTTTATTCCAGTACTTTTGTCTAATCTTATTTTTGTATATTGAATGAGAAATTATTGTCTAAATATGATAAGTTTTGTTGCTATTTGATAATGTATGAATAACTAAATACAAAATTATGTTGTTCTCTATAAGTGTATGTATGACTCAATAAAAATATTGTAAAAAACGAATCAACCGAACCAATTCAAACCGCATTGATTTGATTTGGTTTTATTTCTTAAAGCCAACCGAACCAAACCAAACTGCAAACTTTTTTCTCATGAGATTCAGATGATTTTTTGTGCGAAAACCGTCCAAACCGCACCGTGAACCCTACCGCCAACGAACTGTGGTCATTAAGACTTTACAATCGGATAGATCCATCCCAACTAATTTATACTTTTAAAAATAATTGATGCATTACTTTTAAATATATTAAAAAAACATTTTTCATCAAATTTATTATATTATCACATTTTTATAACATTATTACAAATATAAAAATTTACAATTAATAATTTAGATATTCAAAAATCAGTTTAAAATATATTATATTAAGTTAAATTAAATAAAAGAAAAATTAAATTAATTATTCAAAATCCAATCACATGTTTTTTATCTTTAAATTAGATAATTGTTTTTCACAACTAATAAAAAAAACACCTTATGTATACATATCCATTTTCCAAAACATTACTATCAAATACTACTAATTGAGTGGGAATAGTTTGGTTAGAATTAGATTGTGAATTCACATAATATAAAGTGTTGGTTGAAAGTAGTAGAGACAATCCATCCATTTGCCAAGATTTTGCTGTTACAACTAAATATGGAACTATGGTTGATGATGTTAATTTTAGAATGGTCATAGAGTGCTAAATGAATGATTAAATGGAGCACCACCACTGGTCATAAACCCATACCGTGATCTATCATCATGTATATAATGTTAGAAAAAAAATGAGCCTGTAGAGAAACTACAGAAACTATCATTTAGATTAGAGTTATAGAAAAAAAAGATGAAGTGAGGGAACTCCTAATTCTTCAAAATGTGAAGCAACAACACGAATGGTAGAAACTACTCCACGTCAACACCATATTCAATAGTTTCACGGATCAAACCAATCTTCCTTAAATCTTTTGTATTGTTTATGTCCCTTACATCTTCAATGGGCCGCGTCATAGTTGGTTCGAAATCTGGAAAAAAAAACCAAAATTATGTTAACGTAAGTCTGGTGCCAATTAAACTTTGACACCAACATACTCTGCAGCAATCTGAGCCTTATAAATATTTTTGTTTGTTTGGGTGGCGTGGATGATCTACATAATAAACAATTCCATGAAATTGCAATCATAACAGTTGAATGATAAAATAATCAAGTAATTGAAATGTAAATTAACTTACCAGAGCCATGGAATTGAAAGGAAAAACGCGCAGGTCTGGTTTGAGATCTTAAACAATATAAATGAGTTTAGTAACATCCCCAACAATAAATGTTTCTTAGAATTTTATATATAATAAAGTGTTACCGAAAGGAAAACCAAGATCCAGAAAGATCAGCCAAGTATCACACCGATAGCAGAAATAACAATTGTTGCAGCATGTTTATCAAGAAGCAATAAACTTGAAGCAAGAGAGAATGCATACATGGAAAACGAACTTGGCAAGAAACCTGGAAATAACAAACAATTGATAAATAATTTATTGGCCAACCGTTATTAATTTGTCAATTTACTTTAAGTGATGTCAAAAATTGTCAATTTGTCATAAAAGGAAAGTATGCACAATAATGAAATGAAAAGAAAAAAATTGAGCCAAAGGCTCACTTACGTCTGCTAGCAAAGAAATACCCACTGGTTAAACACAACATAGCCAGTGTATAAGAAGTAAGTCATTTTCCATACTTTCTCGAAAGAGCTGCCACAAGAACATTCCTTGTGGAAACAGAGAGAAGACAAATAAAATTTCTCAAAATAGAACACTCTAACCTACAACAGTAAAAGACAAATGTGTCATTAAGAGCACATATAGGGGGAAATCTTAAACATATTAGAAATCAATAACCAAGCATGGGTGAAATCTTACATTTTCATCAGCAAACAACCACAAAGATGGTCAAGCCACTATTTCATGAAATAAAGGGTACAAATAAGGCCAAAAAGCAAATTGTGAACTGCAACACAAACACAACTCCATTAGAAAAAAATAGCTTAAACTAAACCCAAAATATCGTCGGTCAAATCTTGGTATTAAATGGGTGGCGTGGATGATCTACAGAATAAACAATTACACAAAATTGCAATCAGAGCAGTTGAATGATGAAATAATCAAGTAATTGAAATGTAAATTAACTTACCAGAGCCATGAAATTGGAACAAAAAATGTGCAGGTCTGATTTGAGATCTAAAATAATATAAATCTGAGTTTAATAGCATTTTCAATTGTATAGTAAAAAATTGGAGACAATGATACAAAAGCGGATATTAAAAAAGAGGTGACAATGATGGTCAATGTTAATGTCCCTCACAAATTCAATAGATCACGCCGTTATCAAAGATTATCAAAGAGAAAGGAGTGGCGGTGTTCCACCTTCGCGTCGAAAGGGGAAGATGAAAAAGTGAAACAAAATATGGATGATGGGAAAACGAATTAAAAGTGGATAACAAAGAATGAGTGAAAGATGAGTGTAGGTAGAATACATGATTGATACCATGAATGTGGAGAGTCATGCATTAATGGGAATTTACAAATTCCCAAATCCCTTTGCAATGACCAAGGAGATATTCACAACAATTTAGAAGAAGACTGTAGGAACCCTTTTTTTCAACTCAAAATATTTCAACGTGAGAAAATCTGTAGAATTTACACATCAACAACATTAATTGCAAAGTCCATAATATTGTTCTAATGATGTAATTAGTCAATAATACAATTAGAGTTTAATCAAAAGGGTATATTTGATAATGAGTGGAATCCACTTTTAATAGTTAGATATTAAATTTGACAAAAGATACACATGTGAGTGTACTACTAGAACTTAAAACGACATAATGATGTCACAAGAATGGTACACGTGGGTGCAAATAGTATTAATGTTTTGTTTATTACCTTGTACTTTATCTTTAACCATATTTAGAACTTAAATTATCACCTTAAATAGAAAAGTATCCATCTTTTCAAACCAAGAGATTAGAAAGCTCATATTAGTTAGATTGAAGGGCCCTCATTAAAGATGTATCCTCAAACCTAATAAAGGCTATTCAACTTCAAAACAAACTAAACAATAAACACATGATAGGTCCTACGAAGAAGACATCTAACTAATTAAGTACTAGTAGTACTAATTAGCATCATCAAACAAAAATAAATCCTCCACTTTTGTTTCTCACTTTCTTGTCATGTTCATCCCTCCATCATCTCTTTAGAAAAACATTAGATTCCTTCATTGGGGTATAGTTTTCAACTTGTGTCCACATTCACCAAACTAAGGTTAAAAGATGAAATGGTTGAGCAAGCGTTAGACAACTCTTTAAAGTGTGACTAATGACCTGGACAATACATGATCAAGAAAATTTCATGTCATTGTTTCCACACAGAAACAATAATGCAACTAGCCAGAAGAAAAAGTTAAACTCAATTATGCTTATATCTACTAGATTTTAATAACAAAAAACAATTCTTAAGGGGTCAAGTAGGTACCATAAATATGTAGTTTCCACTATCCCTGTCTATCTTATTGCACATAACAGGCATTCACATTTCATGGGCCATTAGTTGTATCCTTTTAAGAAGGCACATTGGTAATATCTAGTTTGGTTGGTTGATGAGACTTGAGTTTTAAATGTGTGTTTTTCTTAAGGTTTTAAGTTTGAATTCTGAATGTGGGTCAGTATATATAAATTTTTTACTAATTTTAAATTATCTCTTCATTATAAACAGACATAATCGACTCAAGACATAATCGACTCAACACATCTTGAGACCTAAGATAAAATTTAAAATTAAATATTTTTAATATAATAAAAATATGTTTTTAAAATTAATATATTTTAATTTTTTTAGGCCGTAAAAACATTAAATTATTATAATTCATTTTATTTTTAATTGATAGTAAAATTAATTCATCTAAATACTCTTCTCATTATTTAAAAAAGTCATAATTAAAAAACAAGACTAAATTAAAAAAGAAATAGATATAATTTCTCCTATTAATTTTAAAAAAAAAATTAATATTCACAAATGTGATTTTTAGATTAATAAGTAAAAGAATACACATTCTAAATCTAAATAAGTATTATTATTATTATTATTATTATTATTATTATTATATATTTTAAAATATGTTATTATTTAATTGATATATTAAATAATTTAAAAATTCACTACTAGAAATCTCGCCTATAGAGATCGATTTAGAGATTGAAAATTGGTAAAATCGGTTACTAAATGTATCAGCGACTAAATCCGCAATCAATTTTTTGCAGTAGCGAAAACCCTAGTCGCACTGTAGCGACCATATCAGAAATCAATTTTTAGTGACCAAATTTAGTGACCGTATTCGGAGACCGATGTCAGTGACCGATTTTAGAGACCATTTTTGTGACTGATTTGAAATTAATTACTCTGCTCACTGCGACTGAGTTTGAGACCGATTAGAAAGCATTGTATGGTAAAATCGGTCTCTATTTCCGTCTCTGAAATTTGATTTTTATTTTATTTTATTAATAATTTACAATCCTTGAATGCAATTGTTTAAATCTAATATATTATCTCTAAAATTATTTCATACAGACCAAACAATTAAACAACCACACAACAATATGAACACAATATATTTAAGTATTATCAAATGCTTATAAAAAAATACAAAGTCAATCCAGAACATAACCAAGCTAAGTTATCACTACTACACTTGCAAGTATCATCAGTAAATTGGTATGCACCATCATCGAACACATACAAAAGGGGGATAAATCTCTTTCAATTCATTCATACAAAAAGTCAATATTCTAACTCAAAAAACAACTACAAAAGTAAATAACACTATTACACTTGTCATTCTTGATCCATTTCTTCACCATCATTCGACACATCATCATTATCATCATACATATCATCATTATTATCAGCCACATCATCATTATCATCAGCCACATCATCTCCTGGACCTTGATCTCTAATATATGGCTTGGGTCGAAAGTTTAAGCTTACCATCAATTGTTTTAGCATATCACGAAGTTCATCCCTTTCCTTTCTCATTTCTTCCCTTTCAATTCTCATTTCTTCCCTTTCAACTTTAAGTTCTTCAAATTCATGCCTTTGCACCCATTCGGTTGAAGAGGAACTTGAACCTTGGTAATTTCTCCTGCTTGCAAATAAAGAAGATTCACTCCCAAGACCATATACATGTCCTTTCCTTATTCCTGCAACCTCGGTCCACACATCGATTTCTTTTGGTGGCGGAGTTCCTTGCGAAGATTCTTGTTGGGTTAACTCTTCCCATCTACGTTTATACTTTTCCTATTGACACAAATATAAGACTAATTAATATTTTAAAATAAAATAAAATAATACAAAATCATCATAAAAAAAAACTATTTAAAGTTGAGAACTCATTACATAAACATGTTCCGATCTTCGATCAACCCAAGCCTTATTCTTGCGATGCTGGTGTGTGTGAACAAACAACTCTAAAGGAGTGGAGGGAGTGCCATCCAGTTCCATCAGTATCAAAACAAAGATTATGAATTAGAACTAGAAGCGGAAGAATAACCAACTTTGTTCATTGATTTAGTAACAACTTTGTACATAGATTTAATAATAAAATATAAGCATTTACTGCAGTAGCCAAATGTACCTGCCACTAAATTAAAATAACAACCCCTAAAAATACATACTAATACTTCCTTCAATTAATTAATGATAATATTCTTCCATACTAAAACTGAACCTAACACCAGCCCTCAGCACATAATTAAAAGAGCAACCCCTAAAAACTATTAATTAATAGAGAGAAACATTAATTAATAGAGCTACCTGCCCATCGTTTGTGAAAATAGAATTGGAAAAAAATTGTTGACGTGAAACTGTCATAGTTGAAATATTTTGATTTTGATTTAGCAGCTTAATCATAAATTTCAACTAGTCATGCTCAAAAAGATTTTTTGAACTGCAAACGCAACCAAAACTATTGGCAGAGCTAATACAAAATATGGCATGTCAACTAATAAGAAACATTACGGTACTTTGCAAATAAATAATACAACACCCATTGAACTTAAAAGCATTTTCATCAAAAATAAAAGGTATAGTGCAGGACACAGAAAACATACAAAGCAAGATAATAAGTTTCAAACCAAAAAAATCAAGTTTAACACTCTTATTCCTAGTCCCTCTTTAACTAGGAAGAACGAATGTTTGTTACTTCATTTAAAAAAGTCAGTCACATAAAACATTAAATTTCAGAGCATTTTGTTGAATAAAATCATTCGATGACATAGTTCATGCCAACCCAGACAAAAATAAAACACAAATATGATTCTTAAACATCATTTTACTCACTCACATTAAAGACAATTTTCAAGTGACACTACAACGTTTTTTTAAAACAAAGTAGATTATCAATTGACCAAACTTCCTTACAAATGATAGATTGAACTATACATCAAACAAAGGGGACCCAATGTAAAATTGATCAAATAAAGAGGTACACCATCACTAAAAACCAGTTAATCACATTACAAAACATTGATGAATTACATTATAGTAGAGGTTTAAGTCTTATCTCCTTGAACTCACAAGGACTTAAACTGCTTCAAACAAGTTAATCAACTAGAGAATCATTAGAGTGGCATCGTCAAATGCTAGTAAAAAAAAGGAATTCCTTAGGTGCCAAAACATGATAACATTGAAAAATGGCCACACTTAACATTCAAGTGCATGAAACAATTTATTAATACCAATTACATGAATAAACATCACATTATTACGATCACAGTATCAAAAAAGCATCATACCATAACTCATATTCAAATAAATATGGCCAAATCAATTTTCACAATACAATTTAAAAACCCTAACTTACATACAATTCACATGGCAAAATATGAAAAATAAAGTTCATATGGCATAAAATTAAACCAATAATACCGAGCAAAATATAATACCAAGCAAAATATAAAATCCTTCAATGTAGTACATTAATAGAATTGTGAAATCCTTCAATGTATTCCCCTAAAATAATCAATACTAATGTTTCCCTCTATTAATTAATGAGAATATGCTTCCCTATTAAAATTGAACCTGACATCAGCCCCCAGCAAAGCCCGTCACAACGCAACTACTTCAGACTAATAAAATATGTAACAAATATACACCAGAACGCATAACTACATGAACACGTCACATTCATTAGAAATATAAAAAAGAATGGGACGGAGAAGAAACTCACATATTATTTAAAAAAAAATCACTTTATTAAAATCAAATAAATATAAACGTATAATTTAGAGGTCCTAGAGGGTAATCTTATTGACCTACCCCCGAATGGTGGAATTAATCCCCTTAAATTATATGACTTTCTTACCACTCTTATAAAATATGATAATATTATATAATTTTTTTTTAGTAAGCATGTGATATATTGAAAGAGTACAAATGATACTCCACCTGATTACAAAAGAAGACCGAGTAATGAATTCGCCAAAACAAAAGAAATTACAAACCAAATATACCTATGTCATAAAAAACAAAGGATCTTTGTCGAAATCGTATAGGCTACAATTGGACTGAGTAATATCTCTCATCCTAGACCATTTCCAAATAAAAAATTTAACCTTCCACACTATATCAACAATGTTCCACTGAATGTTACCAAAAATGATGTCATTTCTAATTATCCAAATGGACCAGCAGACCGCCAACCAAAATCTACCTTTCTATCACTCCTAACTTTACGCGATTTACCAAACTCCCACCAATCCAAAAAACTCTTTTTGAGATTCGGATCCTCAACATCAAGACAACCACACCAAATGGCTATGTCCTTCCAAATCAACCTTGCAACAATGCAATTCAGTAACAAGTGATCTAGAGTCTCGATCTCCTCGATACAAAAAGGACAACATAAATCATTACTATTAAATAAGATTCCATTACGAGAAAGAACACATTTGAATCAGGGTAGTTTAAATTTATTGTTCAAATTCTATGTAAATTAATCATTAGAGCTATTTAATCATAATTTAATAGTGACAAATCTATTATAAAATTTTATTTAACTACAATTTAACAGTAATAAAAAATGAAACCCTCTAAAGTAGCTCATATTGTACTGTCTCACAAACGGCTCCCATAAGGATGAAGGTTACTATATAAATTTTTGTTTTTGTAATTTCTTTTACCCAATTTGACAGAATAGTAGTACAATGAGAATTTCTCTTATTAAGTATCCCAAAAAAATAACAGACCTTAAGATAGGAAGAAAATAAATGAGTACAGTATTTAGAAGTGGTAAAATAAAAAAATATGGCAACCTAGGCCCATTCTACTTTGATATGATTCTGACAACTGGTGATTTTTCAATAGTAACAGTCCATACTTGATTTAGAAGAGTACTACCATAGATAAAAAAAATCTCTTCATTTCTATATATATAAACACTTATATAGTGGAACCTGAAGCTACCATAGATTCACTGCTATATGGTTCCATATCAGGAATTTCCAGTTCCACAACAAATATATCATTCATGGCAGTGAAGGAAATTAACAAAACAAGGATCCTAAATACTTCTCAACAACAAGAACAACATCAACAACAAGAAGGGTGTGATCCTTGCAAATCTTTTGGCCAAAAGTGTAGTCACTTGGTCAAGAAACAGCGTGCAAAATTCTACATTCTTCGCCGGTGTATCGCGATGCTGTTATGTTATCATGAACGTTCTGAGTACTGAAAATTCAAGGTAGTGCTAGCTTCAACAAGTTAGGAGATTCATGTAATTGTATTATTTATTGTTTTTTTTTAAGGTTGTAACATAAATTAAGGTACTATGTTTTTTTTATGTTACTATAGTTTTTGTTATTAGGGTTTGCACTGTGTGTGAATTAAATTACTACATGCAGATGCTAAAATGTGAATGAGATTAGATCTATGTCAATTTTCAAAACTATTGAGTAGATCTTCTTTTTCAGATGCTTACATTAATGTCATTTCATCTATTACAATATCTTTTGCTTTTCTAATAATGTCATTTCTTTGTCTGCAGAAAGAAATAAAATAAAAACCTTATCTTTATACTATATATCTTTCAGATTTATGTGCATAAATTAATTATTCTTTTTATTCTCACAAAGATCTCTTATTCTAAAGAACTTCTTTTCAATTAATTTGTGTTCTATGTTATCTCTTGCTTCTGGATTTTTCTGATTTGATTTTTTTCTTAGGCTTAGTTCTCAACTTCTCATGAATAATAAATCATTAATTTCGAATACTATTTTTTTAAAATTAAAAATCTATAATTGTTTATTTAATTTTAACATCAAATATAAGAATTGATTAAACAGAAGTCCAATCCAACTGTCCATTAAAAAGAGACCAAATTAATAATGATTAAACTGTTTCATTATAGAAATTGTTGATTCGAAATTATTGAAATAAGATTGAGAGCTTAAAATTAATTTTCTCAGATTTTAATTTTTTTTGTTGACATTATTGCAAGTATGTATAAATAATTTTACTTTAATTTAAGATAATTTTTGGAAGAAACCATGTGGATACTGAAATTGTCCTTCATTTGGTCCTGCCAGATAATTAAAAAATATATATTTTTCCTAGCTGAAGGAGGCAAAAAGCAGAGGTTGAATAAAAAACTATATAATTTAATGTGTTTAAAATAATATTAGTAGACATAAGATAATAGTTATTTATTAATAAATAAATGATAAATAAGTTTAGTCAATTTTCATGACAATGTTTGTTGTGCTAAGGAAACATGAGACAGGATCAAACTTGAATTTGAATTTTGTTATAATATTTTGTGTCTTTAAATACCGCAGATATTCTTGGTTAAATGTTTCTATGGAACCAACAAATAAAGTTCAAATGAATGTAAAAATTTGTTGGGTAAAAAAGAGTGAGAATGTGTGGGACAAGAGAAGCACTATTCATGTTCACGTATTGAAAGCTGAAGAGCTAGTTGAACGAGTGAGAAACATGAAAGAAGTATCGTTATTAACATTAAATGAGAAGATGATTTGGTAAGTAAAAGAAGTAAAAGAAAGAAGAAGAGGAGACAGCAGGAATCGTAATGAAAAGAAAAGGTGAGATGTGGGTCATATGGACAGCCCTTCTGTTCAGCTGACTTGACCCTCGTGCGGCCCTCTACTCCGTGCCCTCACACTCACCTTGCTCCTTTTCTTAACCTTTATTTTGGTCCCACCTTTTTTTCAACTTTTATATACTAACTTCATCCTCAACTTTTCTATGGGCAAAATATCCAAAATAAGCCCTTAACTTCATCACTGGGTCTAATTTGATCATTTATCTCTAAAAAGTGACAAAAAAGTCCTTTAATTTTTTAAATTGTACTAAATAGATCATTTTCGTCCAGCACCCCCAAACAGACGTTAACTTTGTCATATGTGGTAGATGAAATGGCATTTGAAGTCTTATTCCTCCTTTAAACTGAGATTGTTCATCCTCAATTAGTGTCATGCTTTTCTAGGGTTGCTGAAAAATTTCTCTTCATCCCCAAATTGATTCAAGCAAAAGCATAGGGTTTGTGGATTTGAGTATGTCACAAACATGAAATCCAGTGGGTCGACGCCGACGTTAGTGATGAAAGCAAAACACGGTTATGGTGGGTGTTCTTCGAAGGAAGGATCGAATGTCAACACAAGCACAACTTGGAAACCTATATGTCACTGTGGGAATTTAGATGTTCTTCGTATGGCCACAACATTCAAGAACTATGAGAAACATTTTTGGGGATGTCCTAATTTTAAGGTATGCCATATGTATGTTTGTTTAAAAATAGTAGATGTATGTGTGTTTAAAAAAAGTTGATGTTGAAGATGGTATTTTGCAGGGATCAAGCAATGCTGATTGTGGGTACTTTGGATGGTATTTTGAAGATGTTGGAGATGAGAAGGAGCAATATTTGATGGATAAAATTGAGAAGTTTTCAAAGTCAGTGGCAAAGGCTCAAGTGACTATTGAAGAATATGGGAAACAAATAAGCAATATGGGAAATGACATGAAGAAGCTCATGAAGTTGATAAAATTCTGGAAATTGATGTTGTTCATAGGCCTTATTGTAGTTGTTTTTAGAATGCTTTAGGATGTTGTTGAATCAATTTGTTCTCACTGTTTTTAGAATGCTTTAGGATGTTGTTGATGTTGTTGAATCAATTTGTTGTCATTGTAGTTGACAGTACCAATTTGACATTTGTAATGGATTATTTGTGATCAATGTTACTTGCTATTGTTATGTTGACAATACCATAATGTTAGCAGTACCAATGTTGACAATAATGTTAACATTTGTTATCAGCCTTATTTGTGATCATAATTGCTAAACATAATTGACATAATTGTTAAACATAATTAACAAAATTACATTGACAGAATTGTTAACATATCCATATGTCTTAACACATAACATATGCCTTGCCAAAATACCATATGTCTTAATACAACAAAACACATTACTAGTCTAAACAAAATACAGCAGTCCAAACAAAATGCATAAGCCTAAAGTTTCCAAGTCTTGGTTGATTTCTTTGTTGGTGTACTTCTCCTTGTTGTTGGGCCTACATCAGTCTTGGCTGCACTCATCCTGGTGGTTGCGCCTGGGGGCATGAAAGGCTTTGTTGGCCTTCTAAAAGATAACTTGCTTGGCCTTCCTTGATCTTGCTTGGCCTTCCTTAAAGCCTGCTGAGATGGCACATGTGCAGCCTGCTGAGATTGAACTTGTGATGACTACTGAGATTCTAAAGCCTGCTGAGATTTCACATGTGATGTCTACTGAACAAATGCTTCAGATGGCTGGCCTTGTGATACCTGCTGACTGGTGTGGTCCTTGCAGGTCAGTTTATTATGACCTGTTTTTTTGCACCTACAACACCTAACATTAAACCCATTCCTTCTCATCTTTTTGTCTGAACCATCAATCTCACCTTGCTCTAAATTTCTTCTTTTCTTTGACCTTCCAGGCATCTTCCTATACTTATGAGGTTGCACATCTGGATAAACAGTTCTGACCCACAAATTAGAACCATTAACTGGAAAAATAATAAATTGATAGACCTCTATGTATCTCTCCTTTCTATAATATTCTGGAATATAGTCAACAATGTTGTAGTTTCTACTCTTCATGGCTGACAAGGCATGTACACAAGGAAGGCCTGTCAGCTCTCATCTTCTACTATTCTAAAACCTCATCCTATGTGTTGCCCATCTCTCCATCATATATATATCCTTATTTCTTCCACCATAGTAAGTAGTGGTTTTTCTCTTGAATCCAGAATAACATTATTGAATGCCTCAGACATATTGTTGAGGACTGCATCACATTTGTTATGAGTCTTGAAATATGATATGCTCCAATATCTTGGTGGAGTGCTGATCATGTGCTTGTATGCTTCCACATTGATTTCCTTCATCCCTTTCATCTCTCTTTCCCAAGCTTGGTAATATGTGGACTTTGCAGCTTTCCAGATAATTTCCTTGAGTTTCTTGCCTGGATATCTTTTTCTGAAATTATTATAAGGTTGTCTGACACAAAATCTTTGCTCAGCTCCAGGTAGCAACTCATCCATGGCAGGTAATAAACCCTTTGTACAACAAAAATAATACAAGTTAGTACAAATAACATAAGTAACTATAACTAAACATAACTTAGAAAATATAACTTAGAAAATATTTACCTTTTGTTGATCAGATATATAATTGTATGTGAGACACTTTTCTCTCCCACCTAGATCATCAATAAGAAGCTCCTCATCACTTTCACACCCACTTTGTAAATCATCACTTTCATTATCACTAACTTTATCTCCACACTTTTTCTTTACCCTTTTTGATCTTCCCCTCATGATCATTCACATATTCCATCACATCACCCTCCTCATAATCAAACTCATCTGATTCATCATCAAAACCAACTTCCATTGCACTGTCATAATTGAAGTTTTCATCCTCACTATCATTAGTATTATTCCCCTCACTCTCATTCACATTCACATGATCACTATTATTCCATTCATTCTGATTCAAAGCATCCTTTTCCATCCTTGGAGTTGTCTCATTCAAGGGCTCAATATTATTCACCTCAACATTAACTTCCATAAGCATTGCAACAAGAACTTTTTCAGTGTCATCCTCTTCCATCACATCTGCTTTTACTTCATCAATTGGACCATCATAGAAATCAGGTTGTGACAATATGTGTGTGATGTATATGTCAACCCTAAGATGCACCCTATACAAATCAACAATCTCTTGGGCTCCTTTGTCATCAACCAAGGTGTTCATCCCAAATTGTGGATCCTTATAGTAAATTTTCCCAATACAGGTGTAACCTAAATCCTTAAAACAACCTAGTAGTTCAAAATAGCTCCATCCATCAACATCTATTTTCAATTCTGCAATCTCCCCCTTCGTATACACTCAGCTCGTCATCGACAAATGCACCACTGTGGTGAATTGTAAGATTCAGGTACTCACTCATCTCTACTGACACAAATCCCTAATTGAAATCCAATAACCCTAAATCAGTAATTTATCCTAAAAACCCTAAAACATAAAAACCCTAAATCATTAAACTAACTGAAATTGAATAACATTTCAAATTGTAAAATTGAATACCTGGTAAACTATGCTTCAGAAATGGTTATGATGCTTCAAGCTTCAATGGTAGCTGGTTATGATGCTTCAAGCTTCAATGGTAGTTGCGCTGTGCTAGGGTTCCTTCTTTCTATTTTCACTAAGTTTTGTACATATGACTGAAATTAGTTTGTATACACACCCTTAAGGTAAACACATCCTACATGGCAGATGAGTCACCCAAGATAAGTTCCACATGTGTATGATACTTGACTTTGACTAACGATTGGTGACGGAAGGAAAAACGTGGTACAATTTAAAAAATTAAAGAACCTTTTTGTCACTTTTTAGAGATAAGGGACCATATTGGACCCAGTGATGGAGTTAAGGGACCAATTTGGGTATTTTGCCTTTTTTATTTATCTCATCTCAAAACTACTTCTTCTCTTTACTTAACTCTCTTTATTAATATTTTAAAATATCATATTATTTTTTATTAATAATTAATTATAAATGACAATTGTATGGTTTGGTCAATGACCTCTCGTTAAATGAATGAAAATCCTACTTCAAAATTTACATTACTAGGATTCGAAGCTCTATGTTCAACAAGACTTGAAAGATGCTTTAATGTTATACATCTTACGTTGAAGTTATGCTTTTCCTAGCATATGCTTGTTATTTAATTTATCTAGAGACCTATAGCCAAAAAAAGTGAGACCTAAGGCAATGGCCTTGTTTGTGTTGCCCTTGTGTTGGGTTTGAAGTTGAGTTTCGAAGTATATCTTAAAATCTTAAGTGATTGATATATATATATATATATATATATATATATATATATATATATATATATATATATATATATATATATATATATATATATATATATATATATATATATATATATATATATATATATATATATATATATAAGATTGTAGAATGTCGGTGGCCGGACAAAGGAGGTGGATGGACTCTAGTAGGCGACAAAGGTTGACAGCGAGACGAAGTTTTAGTGAAGGAAGCGGTATGGATTTAGTATTTTTATTTTGTTTTCTTGATTTATGTGTTTTGTGCTTCTCTGTTTTAGTCAATTGATCAATTCATTAATGAATTGTGTTTTAGGTTTCTTATGGATGAGTTGGATTTCAATGTTATAAATATATATCCCTGTCATTATTATTATTATTATTATTATTATTATTATTATTATTATTATTATTATTATTATTATCACAACCTTTAAAACATTAAGGCTGAAGACAAATGGAAGAGTTGACAATCATAGTAAGGAAAAACTAGAGAGGAAAATGTTGAGGGAAGTCTTTTGGGGTATCTAAAAGGATTGAGAAACACTTCTAAACACCTAGAACTTGGGTGATTCATATTTAGAGAACTTAAGCGATTATTTTCTTGTAACTCATTTGTAATATTTTGTATCAATTTTTGGAAGTACAATGAACCAGAGGGTTGCTCTCTCCCTTAAAGTAGATAATTTGATTGAACTAGATCAATAAGTTATTCTGTTTTTCGTATTTATTTGATTTTCTTATACCAAGTTAAATTGTCGCCTTATTGCATAGAAAATTATTTTACTAAAGGCAATTTATTTTGGTTGTCATTATTCTTTGTCCATACATATCAATTTTTTTTTTGTGATTGAATCTTTCAATTTCACAATAAGTGGCACCCATCATGGGGCAAATGAAACAGGTGAACACCATGAATTCTTAATGGCATATCGCGAGGTTTTTCAGAGACAACAATTTTGGATCATGGAAAGTGAAGATGCAAGCAATCTTAACTCAAGTGAAGTGTGTGAGTGCAAATTTTCGTTAGATGTATTATGCATGATGTCAAAACTAGGATACTTTAGCGGTAATGTATATTGGACTGTATCCTCTGATTCTCAATGTGCATTTTAGAATTAGGAAGCATAAAATCATTTGGAAACAAGTTGGAAAATGTATCATGCATAAAAACCAAAATCAAGATTGAAAGAAGGATCCATAAGCATCAAACTCAAAACAAGACCAAGCAACTAAGCATGCATCATTCAAACTTATCCTTAAAAGGAAACAATCATTCATAAGAAGTGAAAGAAGTAAATGAAAATGTGGATGAGCTATCAAAACATGGCTCATAAGTGGTTTAATCAAGTTATTCATACCATAAAAAGTCACAAGCATCAAACAATCACATGCAAATAATAAGTCCTAAGACTATGTTAAACACTAGACAAGTTCATCTCAAAAGGTCATCACATTGAGGCATCCTCTAAAATTGTTTAAGTGACCAAACAAGTTGGCAATTAAGGCTCTACCTTATGGTATATCAATCAAGATCAAGTGAGAAAATAATCCCAAATAAAATTGCACAAGTGCATCATCAAAACAATCCATCAAGGTAAATGTATCTCAATGAGCAAGCATGTATCAGGGCTCCATAAAACCACATTATACACACTCTAGGCATACATGTATCTAACCATGGTAGAAAAATTGGTTCAAGAACTCAAACACAAAGCATCAAATTCAAAACCCTAGCACACAAGAAGCATCAAGAGCACATTTAATCATTAATTCCAAATAAAATAATAAAATAAATGGAATATAAAAATAAAAAATATGAAAAATAAAATAAAACATCAAAGAAATATCAACATATTTTTATGTGGTTTTTGTGATGAAGGAATCAATAAAAATAAAAAAAATGAAAAAAAATGAAAACAAGAAATAAATTAAAATAGATAAAACAATCAAGGGGGTATCAAACTGAAATACCAAATGAACTGGAAATAGTTGTAACACGCATTTAGGCTCAAAACAAGGTGGTGTTAATATCAACGAAGTACAAAGCCAAGACCAATTCAATAACCCACATAAGATTCATTAAACCAATCATTAACCAAAACACACACAAACAAATCATGAAACACCATCTCATTTCATTCAAATTCAAATAAAAGCGCCAAGTCCACCTCAGTTTCCCACGCATACAGAGACGTCGGAGCCTTAGCTTCGGATGTCTTCTTCGGTTACATCACCACCGGAGCAAACATAACAACACAAAAAACAAAAAGAAAAAACATTATCCACTTGAATTTTCACACAGATTTCAAATCCACCATCCATTTTTAAAAATAAACACTCTAAAGAATTGAATCGAAGCAAAAATGAAAACCCTAACAAACTGAAACACAGATGAAATGCATCATTCAAAGCCTACCAAGGTAGGACTTTAGATCATGTTATTTCAAGCAACCAAATGAACCTAAAATGATGTTTGAAAGATAGATAAAATGGAACTAGAATGTTACCTAACAGAGAAGGTCCGTTGGCTCTTCAAACCTAGCAAATAGATCACCAAAAGCTGTAGAATAATCCCTTGGAGTGTAGATCAAGGCATTGTTTGCTCTGATTTTTCTTCAAACTTCCAAACCAAAAATTTCAAATGATGAAGATTCTGAAACTGGTTCACTCAAAATAGTGTTTCCAGATGTATTCTCTTGCGCACATAAGGTAGAAAACACTTGATAAGTGAGAAAAAAAACTCTAGGGGGAAAAAGAGTTTCGAAGAGGAGAAGTTTGAGAGAAATTTGGGCTTGGATCTGATCAATGGTGAATGAGACTCAAGTTTTGAGTGGTTGATATTTTATATGAAGTGGTATTAGGGTTGGAAAATGGCTAGGATACAAAGCAAAGGATCAGAGTTTGTTACATGTGGTTTGGGATGCAAAAATGAGTGAAAAGGTGTGTGTTGTGATGTTGGATCGGATGAGAATTAGTTTGACATTTCTAGATTTGGTTTATGGTTTGGAAATAAAGTAAAACTTGTATGGTGGTGGGCGAACCAAGAGCACAAACTTTCTAATCTCACTATGATCCATTTTGAAAATTTCCTTCTTTGATGTTTTGGCCAATTTATCTCTTTCTTTCTTTCTCTCTTTCTCTTTCTCTCTCTCTCTCTCTCTCTCTCTCTCTCTCTCTCTCTCTCTCTCTTTCTCTTGTGGCAGGTTGATTGCTTGGCCATTTTGGGAAAATTTTAGTTATGCATTTGGAATGACTTTGACCTATGGGGATGTGAAGAGTACACATGCATATTTGTTCCACAAGTTGGTACAATTTGACACACCTTTTCTCATGACTTGCAAGAATGCTACAACAATCATGGAAGCCACTTTAAGGAATCACAACTTGATGTATGTTGAACCGAATGGGAAGATTTTGGATTCAAAAGAAAGCTTGAATGGTGATGAAAACCTTTCATGTTGATTGCGTCTTGAGAGGAGACTTGGAGCCATGTGAAATTTGGCCTTGAACATGAGCCATTAGAACGGCCTAAACACTTAGAAAAATTCTAAGTGTTTTGGCCAGTTTTAGCAACTTGGATACTCTACCTTGGAAGCAATATAACTTGAGCTACAATGATCCAAATGAAATGTTCTTTATATCCATCAAACGCTTGAAACAAGGTCTACAACTTTGATGTTGAAGGAAAATGGATTAAAGCTTGCATCAATGTGAAATAGTCCCTTGAACATGTCACTATAAAGTGAATAAAACACTTAGAAAAATTCTAAGTACTTTCCATATTTAACATCTTTGAAACACCATAACTTGAGTTCTAGGGATCCAAATGATGTTTTCTTAGTATCAAAATAAAACTTGAAGGAAGCTCTATAAATTTCATGTTAAAGGAAAATTGAGATGAAGCTTGGATCAAGAAGGAATTTGCCTTGGAAGTTATGCACTAAAATACTTAGAAAAATCCAAGAAACCCTAATTTAGTAACTTTGTCTGATTTTATGATTTCTCTTGATAAATCCTTATAATAACATGAAAAATGACTTGAAATGCCCATGGTTGACCCAAAAACATAAGAGTTGACTTTTGTAGGGCATTAGTTGACTTTTTTATTAGATGAAGTCAAATTCTTCCTCTACCACTTAAGAAATCCTTGAAATGCTTTGAGATGAACATATAAGTGTCTTGAAGTATGTAATGAACCATTGAATCAATTTTTGCTCAAAAAGTCAACCACAAGTTGATTTTGAGCAAAAACCTGGCTCAGAGCAACTAGATAGGAGTTATGATCAATCTTTAAAATCCTTGAAACCCTAATCTCCAAATGAATAAGTGATCTTGTTGAGACCTTTTGAAGTTTATTAACCCCTTTGTAGCTTAAAAATACCATGATGCCGAGGATCAAATAAATCCTCTCAATGCTTTGAACAACTTTTCTTCTTCTTTGATTGATGAAACTCAAGGTACTTGATCTCATGTCTCTGGGAGCCAATATATGCATGTGAATGAATATGAATGAATGTAATCATAAGCCAATTAAGGTAATAAAATGATAGCGCAAAATTTGGGGTGTAAAAGAACTCTCACATTATTTTCATTGCTTTTAATAGGTTTTTGCTTTTTAAGTTGAGTTCTACTTATTTTCTAAATAAGTACTTATTTTCTTTATAAATAATTATTTACACATTCTCCCTGTGTAGGTCATAACTTGAGCTATGAAAATCAGATTGATGTGTTCTAATATGCATTGTAAATTTGCAAGCTACAAGTGTTGTGTTAAAGTTTGTGTTAAAGTTAGAAGCAAATTCGGAGTGGAGAAGAGTCGCATAATTTGTTTTCTATTCAGACTTAAAAAAATAAATAGTTTTGGGTCAGTTTGGGCCATTTTTTATGTTTCCCGACCCGGTTTGGATTAGAACCTGAATTCCTTGTTTTGTTTAAATTAGGTCAGCTGCTAGTGTTCACATATTCACTATTCACAAAATTTGAAAGGAGAGGTTTATACAATTTCAGTGAGAACCAATTTCAAGAGTCGATTTGCTGTAATTGAATTCGACTTTGAGGTTTTTCATAAATTTTAGTTTAATTTTGATTTCCTTTCAATTCTTCCTATAAACTCGTTTGCTTAATTCGATTGTTGCTTATAGGATGGAGTTGATTAAATTCAATTGTTTGTATGAACTTTAACTATAATTACGTTAGCGTAGCTTTTTCGTTATCGTGTTTGATTAACTTGTGTTTGCTTAATTCACGATTGGTTAAATCTGTTTGATTAATTCAGAAATTAGGACCATACATCATATAATACCTATTGCATTTGTCAGTGAGTATTTTAATCGAATAAGATGAAATCTGCGTAGGGAATTGAAATTATAAGAATCGATGATTAGTCGGAAATCAATACAGTAGATGAGCTTATTTATCAAATTTGCTTTTACCTAACTAATCTTCGATTTAAGTTCTGAAACTGTAAAAATCCCCATCTTTCATTCGGTTGATTAAATCAATTCGAGAGTCTTTGCCATATGAATCAAGTATCACTTTCGTTACACTACGTTTTTTTAAATTCATTTTTGACATGTGTGCAGCAACAAATCAATATTCTCTCTTAAAGTTGTCACAAAAGAAATTACCACATTGAACAATATTATTCGAGTTTTTTTTAAGACACCATAATTTCTAGTAAACGTTTTTGGTGACTATTTCTCTTTTGATATTTACTTATAAAAGAAATTAAGGTAAAAGATTTTTTTCTTATGATTCTTCCTCTCACAATTTTTTGTATTTT
The DNA here is from genome assembly GCA_963966055.1 of Lathyrus aphaca. NCBI lineage: Eukaryota > Viridiplantae > Streptophyta > Magnoliopsida > Fabales > Fabaceae > Lathyrus > Lathyrus aphaca. Next base: position 63,957,945 of record OZ014525.1, on the reverse strand, counting down.
GTTATTAAGACTTGGTGTAATATTAAATTATAATCAAAATGATATTAAAAAATTAAATTTGTATTTTAAAAATAATTTAATATGAATTAGATTATTTTATGGTTACAATATATGAACTTGCTGTTGTTAAAAAATTCATTACTTTTAAATTATTTTTAACAAAAATTGATTTAAAGACAAAAGAAAAATTAATATGTATATTGGTACATAAATTGATATGTATATTGGGACATGTAATTGACACATAATTTGATTATAATTATAATTTTGGTACATAAATTAATATGTATATTGGTATACGTAATTGTAATAAGCACATTTGTAGAAAAATATAATAATATGTAATTATACTTTTGGTTTGAATTGGTATATATATTAGTTTGAATTGCCAAATTGGTGTATAAATTGGTACATTAAAATAGGTCATATTGTATTGATTTGAATTTTCAAATTGTGATATTTATCTGGAAAAAATTGGTTGAAAAACATGTCAAAATTCTGGTTGAAAAACCTGGTAAAAAAAGTGGTTTTAAAAAATTTATTTTAAAATTTTCGTATACCTTAGATAGCGCTTTACACCAAAAGCGTTGTCTAAGGTGATTAGCTCCAACCGTAAGTCCAAAAACAAGAAAAAAATGATTTCTATCTAACACACAAGAAAAGAAGCAACAGCATGTAAAAAATTAACATTAATATTAACTTCATAAATCCATCTTTTATTCAGAATTAAGCTTAGCTCCAAAGTCAACTGAAAATCACGGATAATTTTCAAACTCCACAAATAATTCCACTTTAAACCCACAAAACTGACCCAAATCAACCGTATTATGCATCAACTCCGCTAAACTTTCTAGCACAATCATGAACAAGAAGAGACATAAAGGAACCCCTTAACGAATCTCCCACCAACCACAAAATCTTCCGTTGGACCACCATTAAAGAAAATTGATATAGAACTATGAAAAATCAAACAATTCATCCAAAGAGCCACCTAATCCCAAACCCGAATATATCTCACGTATTTAACTAATGTGAATGGTACCACCGACCCTTTTCAAACAAAGGTACAAGTAGCTTTCTGAAAAGAAAAAATAAAGTGAGTTTAGATTCAAAATTGAAGAGCTAGTTTGTTTGAATTTGTTGGAAATAATTTAGAGGCAAAATATGATTTTCAATTTCATAGTTGAATTGAAAGTAGTGGCATCAATTAGATCGTACTGAAAGAGAAATTCTAATAGCAGGTTTGTGTATACTGTCCATTGTCAGTCGATTTGTTGGGGTCATATTAGCTAGCTAGGCTAGCTACTGTGCACGTGCTCCCGCTACTGTGTACAATTTTCCCCTAACCTGTACTTTCAAGTGAATTCAACTTTGTTAATTTACTACTCCATCTAGGATATTCTAGTAGGAATCGATTCTATCAAAATAGGGTGAGAATATAGTAACTAAATTGTAGAGATTGTGATTCTCAATTAATTTCACTTTTTTTATTTATGGCAAAGGATAAATATTAATTAATGAGTTTTTTTTACTTAATTTGAGAAACAAAAATTATAAGAAATATTGTATAAAGGCTCGTAAAATATTGTATAAACTACTCTTGAATGCTTGCTCACAGCTTCGTCAACATGTAAACCAATATCTGTTCCTCACCTGGTGGGATCCTCCTAGCATATTTCATAGCCTGATTGTTCGTAGTGAGAACAAGATGGAAATTAACACCAGCATTGTAGGTTGGAAAATTCTTAAAATCAAGACATTGTATCGAGGTTAAAATCATGAACAAAATCATTTTTCTTAAAAGTATTTACAGTACTCTCTAAAATATCTTAGAGTTGAACGCAGAAATACCTAAGATAATTCAACCTTTTATCGAGTCTGTTATGTAACGAAAAGTGTTTGAAATTTTATATAAGAGAATATTTAATTTGAGATATGTTTTTTGAATTCTAGAATGAGTTATTTATAGGTCATGTATGTGTTGATTCACAAGGTTGCGACCCTTGATGAAACAACACCTTTTAACCAAAAGTTATAATGTTTCCAAACAATGCCTATATTCATTATGCAGCAACCATTCACGAAATTGTGTTTCTCTTCGAATTCAAAAATTAATATTCACTTTAATATTTTCTTATCATTTTGGAACACACTCAATATTATTAATTGTTAATAATTTACAACAATCTCCCACTTGTTCTAATAATGACAATACCAATTCTATAAAAAAAAAACAAAGAATGTTAATATATTTTAAGTAACTTTTGATTTGAACTTAATCTTAGTAAGAATAACGCAAAGCCTAATAGGAACGTTAGATTTCTATGCTTTGAACTGTTATCCCATATGATTAGACCGACATTACCATACACACACACTCTCTCTTTAATGGTTCTTTGCCTACATCTCTCGCCTAACATTATTTATGGCCATGTACTTTTCTTGTTTTCATGAATTTTCCATGAGAGAAACTCCAACTCTCACTTTGAGACGACACCATCTCAAAATTCACATAGGTGAAACTCATATTATATCCTTTTCCATGAGATACATACCCTCAATATTGAACTTCATTAAGAGTTTAAATAAACACTCAACTCTCATTTTAAAAGGTTAACATTATCACGAAATGTTTGACAGACATTCAAATCAACGACTTGTTGTTACCCATTGAATCATGAGGTTAATGTTCTACTAACGTAAGATTGGGTTGTCACAACTGTCAGAACTCTTACTCAAGGATTTTCAACCTCATACCTCTCGAGGTTGTTTTTACTAAGTCTCTGGCCAGTGGCTTAGCAAATGGATCAACCAAATTATAGCTTGTTCGTATACAAGTGAGTGAAATGATTCCATCCTTAATAAATTTTCTCACGAACGAATCTCTAAGCTCTGTATGCCTAGATTTTCCATTATACACTTTTGTATGCGTTAGTTAAAGTGGTTTGCCTACCGCAATGTATCAACATCTTTGAAACATTGTCTTTAGCCAATGTAACTTTTTAATAGAAGGTATCTCAAACATTCTTCTTCTTCACCAATAGTGATCCACACTTGTTTCTTTCTCTTCCAAGAAATTTCACCATCAACTAGTGTAAATATCCACCCAAATACAAATTTATGATATTAAACACTTAAATATCCAACTCGCCTTGGTATATCCTTCTAATAAGGAAGAAAATCCACCATAATGTAGATCAAGATTTTGTTTTGTTTTGTTTTATTTTCATAAGATAGCCGAAAATCCTAATAATGGTCTTCCAGTGCTTACCATTTGGATTGCTAGTAAAATTTACTCATTTTACTAAGTGCAAATGCTATGTAGGTTATAGTACATTGCATACACTTGCATATTCCAATTGAGTCACAACTCTTCCATAATTATTTTGAAGTTTGACACTAGGATCATGGAGTGGTCACTTCCTTAAAGTGTAAGTGTTTGATCTTATTAATCACTTTCTCAACATAACGTGTTTGACTAAGTTCATAACCCCGACTATTTCGCTTTACTTTGATCCCCAAAAGTGTGACAACTAGTCAAAGATCATTCATCTTGAATGTAGAAATTTGAAACCTCTTTGTTTCTAAAATTCTATTTATCTCGTTGCTAATGATCAATCATATAATCAATATAAAGACAAATGAATATCACAATATTCTCACACAACTTCATATACAAACACTTAGTTACTTGTCTCAAATCTTCACTTGAATTTTTATGTTGAACTTTCTTGATTGACTTCATCATTTATGTGCATGACACTTTTGATTATTTTCTTCTTTGATAATCTTCGTCTTCATCAAAATTGAACTAGATATAAGATGTATTCCTCACAATCTCCCCCTTTTAATGATGACAAAATATTTTAATTCTTGTTTTGATAATGATTGAAAAGTCTCCCCCTAAGTCACATGTCTCCCCTTAATTGGTGAATCTTACAATGATAAAGTCAAACTTTTGATGTCATTGTTTTAGTGATTCCTTTAGTCTATACAAGGATTTAAATAGCTTGCACGCTATTACCTAAAAACATATAACCTTCTGATTCCTCCATGTAAATTTCCTCACCAAAATCTCCATTTAGGAATGTTGTTTGACATCCATAAGGTCATGCAAATAAGCTAATTCAAACGATACTCTAGTTTTAATTGTGCCTGCAACTAGTTCATATGTGTTGAAATTATCAACACCTTCTTTTTGTCTAAAACCATTGGCTATTAATTTATCATTGTAGGTGTTTAGTGTATCATCACACTATGATGCTTCCTTCTAAACACCCACTTGGATCCAACATATCTTGATCTTATAGGTAGATCAACAAATTCTCAAGTATGGTTTCACATTGTTGAATCCATTTCGTCTTGGATATCCTTCCAAAAAGCAAAGTCCTTTGAAGCTATTGTTTCCTTATAAGTCTTAGGATCGTCTTCCACTTGAAGAATAGGAACCTTATGAACAAAATTCTCACGATTTCCTTCCTCTAGATAAAATAAATAAACTGATTATTAATTTTGTTCGGTCCTTGATCCTTAGTCTTTCGAACTCTCTTTTTTATTATAAGTTTAAATTGTTTTTCAATAATTAGTGGCAAACTTTCGATATGTGTTTCGACAACCCGTGAAGAATTTTGTTCACAAGATTTTTTATTTGTGGAAATCTTGAATTCCACAACCTTTGTAATAATGTTCTCAATCGAAATTCAATTAAACAAAAGAAGAGTTAAAAACAATATAAATATAAATAATTTATAATAAGTGAATAAAATTTCAATTATATAAATCATAAATTATTTACTGTGCATACACAATAATCATGTTCTTTTCCTATATAGAGTGAACTATATAATAATTTTGAAAATATTTTATATATTATAATGTGGCAAAATATAATTTTATAATACCAATTTATATTAGATATGTGATTAAAGTTTTTCATTCACACGAGATCCTCCAATTTCCACTAACATACACTATTGGAAATTATATAGTTTGATATATGTCAGTAGAACATAACTTTATTGTATCTTGTAATAAAGAGAGCTTCAAATGAATTCGTTAACAGTATATTGAAATATTATAAAATACATGATCATAGCATAATTCATTAAGATACCAAAGTATTATCGTATTAATCAAATCGGAAAATTATAATACTTTGATAATCATACATGTTCCAATATCAATTATCATAAGCCTTTCATAATTATGATTTTTATAGTTTTATAAAAATTATTACTTATGATGTTGATATTATAATTTTCCCAATACTCAAATTTCTATAAGAAACGATAAAACATACATGAATTTATGGTGTAAATTCTTCTTGTCCGATAATTGATGTATCTATGACACAATAGTTCATCCTTAATATTTGAAACAGAAGTCTTGGTTTCCATAATACAAAATACTTTTAAGATTGTTGGAAAATTCTTTAAATCGAATAGATTCTACCGAGACTAAAATCATGAACGAAATCACTTTTCTTAAAAATATTTCAAACACTCTCCAAAATGTCTTAGAGTTGGAACGCAAGAATACCCAGGATAATTCAGCCTTTTATCGAGTCTGCGCAAGACCGACGAAAACTCGATTATGTAGTGAAGAGTGTTTGAAATTTTATATAAGAGAATATTCAATTTGAGATATGTTTCTGAATTCTGGAATGAGTTATTTATAGGTCATGTATGTGTTGTTTCACAAGGTTGCGACCTTTGATGAAATAACATCTTTTAATCAAAAGTTATTATGTTTATTCATTATGCAATAACTATTCACGAAATTGTGCTTCTCTTCGAATTCAAAAATTAATATTAACTTTAATATTTTCTTGTCATTTTGAAACACACTCAATATTATTAATTGTTAATAATTTACAACATTGTACACACTAATTTTGTCCATAATCATATGAGTTAAGTTGGTTGGCATAATGTTGTCTTCTTCATGCTTCCTCTTGTTTCTCCAAAATCACAAGGCGTGACATGTTATCGTCCACACTTCTCCCTACCCCATAAAGCTTTCATAATCATAAAATTTTTAAAGATTCATTTTGGTCCGGACTTGGAGATTTGCACTAAAGAAGTCAGTCCAGTAAGCCTCTTAGAAAGATTCCTTATTTTTATCTTTCTTGATTTTTGTTTTGATCTTGGTATTTTAAGAGAGCTTTCTCCATAATACCTCCACAGTCAAACACTTATATCTCTACTGACTTGGAGTTAGTTTCATCAAATCTAACATGGGTTGATTATTTTATAGTCAAGGTTCGTTTATTAAATATTTCAAAAGATTTACTAGAAGTGGAATATCCTAATAATAAACTTTCATCAGCTTTAGCATCGAATTTTCCATGGTTTCCTTCTTGTTATTAAGGACAAAACATGATTCACTATAAAGCAAGCAGTGGTTACCACACCAACCAAGAAACACCTAGGCATATTGGTTTCATTGAGCATCATCCTTGCTAGATCTTTGAGAGATCAATTTTTCTATTTCGTTGCCATATTGTGGAGCAGAAATAATATAATATTGTCATTCGCATTACAAAACTTCTCGAATTCTATATTTTGAAATTCACCTCTTTGGTCATTTCAGATAGAAGCAATGCTTAAGCCTTTTGCATTTTGGATAACTCTGTCTAATCTCTAAAAGGCAACGAACGCACTTTTTATGAGATAGAAAGTGCGTTGAATAGACATCCATTATTACAAAGGCATAGTAATTCCTGCCAAAACTCATGGTTCAAGATAGGCTAAAAAGATTCATATTCAAGAGTTGTAAATGTCTATTTGAAGAAATAATATTTTTTATTTAAATGTCTAATTTTCTTTGAAGTCACTTATTGCATACCAAATTGTTTAATTGGTCCATATGTATTTAAGCTATTCTCGTATGTCATAGCTACAACTTGTCCTCTTTACTTAATAGATAAACATCACATGAAGGTAGTTTATTAATGAATAACTAGAACATATATAACACCATGATCAAGATAAATACATGAGTATCTGGACAATTACATCTAACCCCAACAAAAGAGAGTTTAGCTACTCTTACTCATAGTAGTTCTAAAATGATGATAAAAAAGAAAGAGATGGAATAACATTAATGATAATTTCTCTGATTGGATGAAGCCTTCACCTTCATTATTCAATACCTCCCTTGGGATTTCTCCTTCTAAACTATCTATGTTATCTCTATTATTTTTTCCCCTATTCTGGAATGAATTAATTATTTATAGGCATGATGTGACCTCTATATATAGTGGTCTGATAAGGCATTTTTGTCCAATGAGGTTATAAGCTTACCCAATGACCATGATTTTCTTCACAAGCAAGTTATGTTCAGCTCATTTAAGTGGGTTATGACCGCCTCATTTTTCCTAGTGAGACTATCTTTTCACCAAGCGAGTAAACCATTTCTTCACCATGAAGTTACTTAGCCAAGTAGTGGTTTAACCACCATGTTTCACCCATCGAATTTGATACTTTACCCAACAAAGACACCTTATTTCTCCATAAAATGAGCCCAAAATTCATTTGAACTATGTATGCACGACCAAAGAGCCTGCGTCTTTGTCTAGCAAAAATGTTCATAAATGATGCTTTCTTCATTGTCATGTCTTTGTTAGGCGAGTATTTGCTTCGTCCAGGAAGTCCTCTGCTCTCAACAGCTATGTTTTATGAATTTTCTTTTGGTATTTTAACCTATAATTATGCATGACATACTTAAAATATTCACACAAATGTTTTATATCATTTTTATGAGAAATATGAGTATCTTCCAATTTTGAAGTTCACTCTTGTTGAGAAGGAGCCTGGTAGTAATTATAGTACGATCATTGTGTGTTTGATGGTCCTGCATCTTATCTTCATCCTTGATTATAGTTATTTCTTTTTTGAAAATTATTTTTGTTTCAATATTTTCCTAGCCTTTGTTAGTTTCCTAGAAAGTTTACCTCTTCATCTGACAGAGTGAAAAATCATGTAGGATAGTTTCCACTACACATATCACAATAATAGTTTTTCTTGTGTTTAGGCACCTCGTGCATTTCATTGAATTTTTGTGGTATCTTTAACAATTGTTTGGTTATCTACATTGATTACACAGAATATTACATTGTTTCAACAGAATAATAAAGTAAAATTATATAACAAATTTTGGATGCGATTCATCATCATGGTTGTAGATAAAGAACAAATATTGTATATCTTGGGAAAGAACAAATGTTGGGATTCTCATTTCATTTGTTTCAAATATAAAACAAAAAATGTTATATAAATGAAATAAATATTTTTTAATATGATTATTTAAGAACACGGCCTTGAATAATCATATAACAAGATATTATTTTATTTATCTAACTTATTTTTTATATTAGAAACAAATGAAACTGAAATCCCAAACATTTTGTCTTCCCTAAGATATTCATTCTTTGTTCTTCACCGACAACGACAACAATTTATTCTAAAAAACTACAACAAAAACAACAACAACAACAACAACAACAACATCAACACCATTATATTGGGATGGATTGCAATATTAGGAGGGAAAAAAAATCTTTTGTTCAAGATTGAAGAACATGCGTACAAGTTTGGAACAACTACATATAAGTTAGGTTTAAGACAAAATCTGATTATCTGGTGTTTTTATAATAAAATCTGATTATCTAATCCCTCGGTTATAAAATATAACCCAAGGATAAATTTAAAAATAAAAAATAAAATAAATATAAAAAAGTAAAACATAAATTGTTGTTGTTGTTGGGTTCGAAGTATGTCATGAATTATATTTCCCCTCGATTATATTTAGAAACCAAGGAAATATATGATATTTATTTTCTTTTAAAAATAAAATATGATAAACATTGATATTATACTTCAGTTTTTTGTTAGGTGGGGTAAAACAATTATCATAAAATATGTAGATAATGAAAATTAAGTAAAATATTTATATTTGTTATATTATATAATATTTTAAAAATAAAAATATGATTTGAAAGAATATACATCTTTTATTTATTGATAATGTAAAAATATATATATTTCAATTTCTCTAGTGATAATGTAAGATATTCAAATCAATTCTTTCGAAAAATGATTATAAAAAACACTCTATTTTATTTATTTATTTCGTTAGGTTACTTGAACATAAATCTCACTCTTAATTGTCCTATATTCCCTATGTAATCCTTAAGTTTCATATTATAGTTTGTGCTTTAAAAAAATTATATTAAAAAAATTAAAATAAATAAATATTTTTTGTGTGTGTGAGACACTTTTAGTGAGGAGAGAAAATAAGGAAATAAGGATTGAGAATATTGAATAATTAAAAAATGAATTACAAAGTGTCTATTTATATACACCTAAGTAACAAATTAAATAATAAACCCTAAACCCTAATTAGCATTGAGATTGAGCCACATAATACAACTTGGATTATATCTAATATCTTAACATACCCCTTATAATTCAAGTTGTCGAAACACACTAATCATTGTCGATATGAACTATTCCTAATTTCTTTCTAAAGGTTATGAACCTGTCGATCTTCAATCCTTTGGTGAAAATGTCGGCCAATTGTGCTTCACTTGAGCAATGTCTCACTTCAAGTTCACTTATATTCACCTTTTCCCTTAAGAAGTGAAATTTAGCTTCGATGCGTTTACTTCTTCCATGCAAAACATGATTCTTCACCAAATTTGGGGCCAACTTGTTTTCGATTTGCAATACCAGAGGTTTCTTCACTTCAACCTCCATTTCTTCAAGCACAGTTCTAATCCAAATTTCTTGACACGCATCATAGGATCCTGCTATATATCCAGCTTCACACTATGACACTGCCACCACTGGTTGCTTTCTCAAGCACCAAGATATTAGGGCACCAAATATTTGAAAGAAGTATCTAGTAGTGCTTCTTCGATATTCCTTGTCTCCACACCAATTTACATTTGAATAACAAGTAACCATAGCTTCTTTGCTTTCAGAGTTTCGTCGAAATAAAATACCATAGTTTGTCGATCCTTTTAAGTATCTCAGCATTCTTCTTGCATCATTCATATGTGAAACCATTGGTACACTCATATATTTGCTCACTAATCCAACTGAGAAACATATATCATGTCGACTGTTGCACACATATCTCAAAGATCTGACAATTTGTTTGAACAAAGTCGCATCGACTTTTTCTTCTTCTTCATGCTTTTACAACTTCAAATTGGGTTTATTAGGCGAAGATGCAGGCGTCGAACCATCCATTATGAATCTCTTGAGTATCTCTTTGACATACTTTCTTTAATGTAGCACTATCCCTTGCAACGAAATTTGAAATTTCATGCCTAGGAAGTACGACAACTTTCCAAGATCCGACATTTTTTCATCAGTTCTTTGAACTTTGACAAGTTCTCCAAGCTACTTCCAGTTACTAACAAGTCATCAACATATAAGCAGATGATCGTTATATCTTGTGCCACAACCTAAACACAGACACCATACTCAGATTTACATTTAACGAATCCCAATTCGACCAAGTATGAGTCAAATTTCTTATTCCATTCCCTACGTGTCCACTTGAGACCATAAAGCGCTTTGTGCAACTTGTATACTTTACTTGATTACTCTTGAATCACAAACCCTTTAGGTTGTGTGACATACACCTCTTCATCTAAAGGTCCATCAAAATATGTTGATTTTACATTTAAGTGAAATATCAACCAACCTTGCTTGCATGCTAAGTTTACCACTAGTCAAACATTTTCCAATCTTGCGACAATTGAAAATACTTCAGAGTAGTCTAGTCCTACTCTCTGGAGAAATCCTCGAGCTACCAATATCACTTTATGTCTTGCTATTGGCCCATCAACATTGCGCTTCAACTTGAACGCCCACTTCACTTCGATGACTTTCGTATGAGCTAGTAATTCGACCAAATCCTATGTGTTGTTTCTTTCAATTGCTTGTAACTCTTTGACCATAACAAATTTCCATTGTTTATCATTTAAGGCTTCGCTATAGATGATTTCAGCACTTGCAAATAGAGAAAAATGAACTAGGTTTCCATCTTTTGTGACTTCGTCATCATTAACTACTTCATAGTCATGAAGTCTTGTTGGACGAGCTCTAGTTCTTTGAGGTCTCTGGATTGTTCCTTCCATATGCCATATGACTTCGATTATGACGAAAAAGTACACAACTACTTTGTCTTCTTCTTTGACTGAAGTATCAACAATGTCTTCGACTTCGACATCATTACTTGCTTTGTCAAAATAATAACTCATTAGTGGGTTGTCAATTGCATTACTATAATTCCAATCCCAGGAAGAATTTTCATCAGTCACAATATCTCGACTCATCATATTCTCTGATTAATTGGATTGAACAATATGTATGCTTTGGTTTTATGATATCCTACCAAAATCATAAGTTCACTCTTATCATCAAGTTTCCTTCTCCTAGCATCAGGAATATACTTGTAGCAAATAGAGCCAAACACCTTCAGATGACTCACTGATGGTCATTTTCCACTCAACACTTCTTCAGGAACCTTGATCTTCAACTTCTTGGTAGGTCACCTGTTCAAAATATAAACAACAATAAAAAACTTCACCCCATAAGGATTTTGGAAAATTCTTCTACTTCAGCATGCATGTCACCATGTCCAATATGGTATTTTTTTCTTCTTTCTGATATTCCATTATGTTGAGGAGTATAAGAATCAGTTATCTCATTATCAATACCATGTTTGACACATAATGCTTCAAATATCATGAATGTGTATTCACCACCTCTATCTGTTCGCAAACCCTTGACCTTCTTCTCACTCTGGTTTTCGACAAGCATCTTAAATCTCTTAAAGATTTCAAATACTTCATCCTTTCATTTGATCATATAGATCTAAATATTTCACTATAATTATCGATAAATGAGACAAAATACCTATTTCCACCAATGGTATTCTCTTCAAAAGGACCACATACATCTGAATGTACAACTTCGAGTATGCAGGATGATCTCATTGCCATAGTCGAAACGAAACACTTCCTGGAATGCTTTCTGACTAGACAGTCTTCACAAAGTTTGTCAGGCATCTCAAAACTTGGTATACCAATTATCATATTTTGAGTGATCAGTTGATTTAGTGATCAAAAATTCAAATGTCCAAACCTTCAATGCCACAATCAACTATTCTTGTAGTCAATAACAATCTTTAGACGTTGTACTTCAGTCGAACTGATCATGGTCTTGAATGTCCTATTCTTCGACAAAGGAGATTTCAAGACCGAATTATTCTGAGTGTCGAACAATTCCAAAACTTCATATTTCATAATCACTGAGAAATCTTTTTCGACCAGTTGTCCAACGCTTAGTAAATTGAACTTCATTCCAGGTACATAGAGTACATCTTTGATCATAAATTTTCCTCCCTTTCTTCTTTGAAAAACTATGTCGCCAGTACCTTCGGCTTGCAATGAGTGATTATCAGCTAGTTTGACCTTTCTCTTCTTCGAATCATCGAAATCTACTAACCATTCTTTTCGACCAGTCATGTGATTCGAGCAGCCAGAGTCGAGGAACCAGATCTTGGATTTGACATGGTCATATGCAACTACAGACATTACCACAATATCATCAAAATCATTTGAATCATGGCTTGCAAATTTCGCATCTTCGTCCTTTCCTTTTGTCGATCCATTGTCTTTTTTGTACCAACAATGCTTGGCCAAATGACCCCACTTTTCACAGTTATAGCATTGCACACCTTTTTTCTCTTCTTTGTCTTTATGATAGAAATTTCCTTCTCTTTTCGAGGATTCAAAATTTCTATCATTGACCTTATTCTTGTGAGGATTCAACCAATACTTCTTGCTCTGAGGCTTGTCGATTTTTCCTTTGAACCTGTTGGAACCACCATTCTTTTTCCACGACTGAGCCTGTAGTGCTTAAATTGAGTATCAAACTTCTTTCCTTTCGACAATCCTAATCTCATGCGCCTCCAACGAATCAACAAAATCTTCTAGTTTTAGGGTTTCAAGATTGTTGGATTTTTTTAATAGAGGATAACGTGATAGTGAAAGGCCAATGTATGAATTACCTTTTCAACTATCATCTTATCAGTTAAGGTTTCACCACAACACTTCATGAGATGGACGAGTTTCTGCACCTTGGATACATAGCCTGGAATCTTTTCGTCTTCTCCCATTGAAAACAATTCATATTGTCATCGCAAAGTTTGCAACTTGACAACCATGACTTTCTCACCTCCTTCATAGTACTTGACAAGAATATCTCATGTCTCCTTTGCCGATTCAGCATGAGCGATTCTGTCGAAATTAGTTGCATCAACCGTCAATTGGATGTAAAACGCCGCCTTGGAATCCTTCTTCTTGGCATCCTTAAGAGCGGTTCTTTGTGCACCGTTTTCATCTTCACCAAGCGTAGGAACGCCGTTAGTAACCACTTCTAAGGTTTCATGAAAGTCAAATAGAGATTGCATATGTTTTCTCCATCGAAGCCAATTCTTGTCGACAAGAGTTGGAAGGAAGTTTGGTAAATTTCCATTAACATTCATCTTTCCAGCGATTGATTAACAACATCCCATGATCCCGGAAATACGATCTCTGACGTGTGATTCTTGAAAAACACGATCAAAAATCTAACTGGAACTATAAATATCAATTTGTTAGTGCGTGAGAGAATAAAAAAATAAGAATTGATAATATTGAATAATTAAAAATTGAATTATAAAATATCTATTTATATAGACCTAAGTAACAAACTAAAAAAACAAACTCTAAACATTAATTAGCATTGAGTTTAAGTCATATAATACAAGTTGAATTATATCTAATATCTCAATAATATTTTTTTAAAGTCTGGTTTCCAATTTGTTTGAGAGTAATTCAAGAAACAAATCCTACCCATTTAAAAGCAGAATAAACGTGACTAAAGAACAAACTTCTGTATATACATGGTCCAACATTAAAATTGTTTGCATCAAACAAGATATAAAACATAGTTAGAGGTTCCAAGTATCAAGAGCAAAGTGAATCACTGAATGGTTACAATGACAAAATATATAAATGAATGTGGTGGGGGAGAGGGGACCTGTTTGAAAACACGTGCAACCTGACAAAATTGAAACTCTGAATAAAATAAAAGTAAATGAAAGTGCTGATTTCAACTTGTGTTCCCACGTCCAGACACACGTGTGGGTGTGGCCATCATAAAATTACTGTACACAACTACAATCATTCAAATTACTCCTTTTCTTTATTTTTATAATATACCTATTCCTATTTATAGGTTATCTTCTCCAACTGCCTGTCAGTGCTCCTGCCATTTTTTTCAATTCCCTTTTGCTTATTCACTTCCTTCACTATTCTAAATTAATTTTTTTTTTTTTCAATTTTATTAACAACTTGGTCATTCACTTTATTTACAAACATGTATAGATTAACAAGTATAATATTTTAACTTAATTAGTTTCAGTTTATATTTCTGAATTAAGATATTGGGTTAAAAACATGTGTCCAATACCTAATGATCTTTTAGGTTGTGATTGTTTTATGTGATTTGTGAAAAGAGAGTTTGGTGTGAGAAGATGTCAATAAGATATGAAATGATTCATTTTTCTTGATTGGTTGAAAGTTGAAATAGGAGAAATTTATTTGACATCTTTAGGTTGGTTCAGACACCCCACTTATCTAACACTTTTACTATAACTTTTTTAAATGATTAAAATCAATAATTTTGGAAAACTTATTCGTTCCTTTGACTGATAATACTTGGATATCTCATTATCCACGTAATATAAACTAATGGATTACATATCATCGAAATTTTAACTCATACATTTACTTTTATTCTTATCCTTTACATTTTATATAACATACCAATTTTATCCTTATATATTTTTAACTAATTTTCATTTTATTTTTAAATGATTTTAAAATTTTAATTTGTTTACCGAAACTCTTTTGAAAAATCTTCCGTAATACAAAATAAAAGTTAAAAATATATTTTAAAAAATAATTAACGGAACTCTTTTGCAAAGTCTTCCACACAAAAATTAACTACCGAAACTCTTTTACAAAGTCTTCTGGTACACAAAATAAAAGTTAAAAAATGTTTTAAGAAATGACTACCGGAACTCTTTTGCAAAGTCTTCTGGTACACAAAAATTGACTACCGGAATTCTTATGCAAAGTCTTCCGGTTAACAAAAAAAAATTAAAAAACGTTATAGAAATGACTACCAGAACTCTTTTACATAGTCTTTCGGTACACAAAAATTGACTACCAGAACTCTTTTGCAAAGTCGTCCGGTACACACAAAAAATGTTTTAAAAATAACTACCAAAAGTCTTTTATAAAGTTTTCCGATACGTAAAATAAAATTTTAAAATTATTTAAAAATAATAATAAATTAATTAAAAATATATTAAGACAAAATTAACATTTTTTTATAAAATGTAGGGATATAAGGATAAAGGTAGGGGTATGAGGTAAATTTTTGTGGTAGAAATAGAGAAATTTTACCTCATGGCCCTACCTTTAGCCATATACCCCTACATTTTATATAACATACCAATTTTACCATTATATATTTTAAACTAATTTTTTATTTTATTTTTTAAATAATTTTAAAATTTCATTTTGTTTACCGGAACTCTTTTGAAAATTCTTCCGGTAGACAAAATAAAAGTTAAATATATATTTTAAAAAATGACTACCGGAACTCTTTTGCAAAGTCTTCCGGTACACAATAATTAACAACCGAAACTCTTTTACAAAGTCTTCCGGTACACAAAATAAAAGTTAAAAAATGATTTAAGAAATGACTATCGGAACTCTTTTTCAAAGTCTTCCGGTACATAAAAATTGACTATCGAAATTCTTATGCAAAGTCTTCCGGTTAACAAAAAAAAATGTTATAGAAATGACTATCGGAACTCTTTTACATAGTTTTCCGGTACACAAAACTTGACTACCAGAACTCTTTTGCAAAGTCTTCCGGTACAAAAAAAAGTTTTAAAAATAACTACCGGAACTCTTTTACAAAGTCTTCCGGTACGCAAAATAAAATTTTAAAATTATTTAGAAATAATAATAAATTAGTTAAAAATATATTAAGGTAAAATTAACATTTTTTGTAAAATGTAGTGGTATAAGGATAAATGTATGGGTATGAGGTAAATTTTTCTTTGACAGAAATGGTAAAAATTAAAATAATAAAATAATAAAATAATAACAAGGTCAAAATTGACATTTTGAAAATTTTGTTAGGGTATGAATATAACCGCAGGGGTATAGGGTAAAATCTTCACATATCATATATAACATTTTGGCCCAACTTCAGACATCCAAGGCAACCGAACCTTATTGGACGACCAAGCCCAATCAGACGATTGAGTACAAATAGGGGTGTAATCGGTTTGGTTTGGACCGATTTCTAGTCAAAAATTGTCCAAACCGATGATATATCCATCGGTTTGGTTCAATTTGGTTTTTAGTATTTTTCTTAAAAAATAGAACCAAACCAAACTAATAGGTTTGGTTTGGTTGATCGGTTTTCAACACTTTTTTTCTAAACATTATAATCATTTATGTATCATTTGCTCTAATATTGTTCGATGTATTTTATGCTATTATTTTTTAAAATAATACATTTCATATGATATATTTCATGCTCTACTTTTCAAACAACTTACAAATTGTTCTTAATCCATACGAAACATTAACAAAATTTTCATTGTATTATGAAATAATACCACTATCGAATACAAAAGTTGACACTTCTCATGAGAAGATTGAGAAGAAATTTGAAAGGTTAACAAATAAATATAACAATAAAGACAAAATGTTTCAATACACATTAATTAACATGTTTCACTCCTCAAACATACATTAAAACTATTTTGTAACAAGACTAAAAGAAAATTTGTTGAAGAAGAAGCATAAAAGATTAAAATAATATGAAAAGTAACGAAGAGAACTTGAAGATAAATAAGGAAACCATAACCTATAAAAATGAAGGTGACGAGAGAAACAATGGTGACAAATAGCCAGATCAGCAGTTTGGTGAGAGAAAATTTTTATGCCTTATGATTTCTAATTTATGTTTGGAGTTTGGTTTTGGCTACATATTTGGTTCAAAGAAAGGAAGTGTAAACAAAGATGGAGAAATGTTGGACTGATACAAAATTTGGGCTTATTAATTCGATAAATAAAAGATTAAGTATGTATTTAAAGTCATCAGTTCGGTTCATCGGTTTAATGGTTCTTAAAAATTAAAACCAAGAACCGAACCAAACCACATCGATTTTTATTGGTTTGGTTCGATTTTTGAATCGAAACAAAAATAATTGGTTTTTTCGGTTTGGTTTGGTTTGGATTATCGATTTAATTGGTTTTTTTTTTATCCGCTTACGCCCCTACGTACATAGTACTTTTAACATGAGATTTTTAAAAAGGGTAAATTAATTTAATCTAGACAAAAGATATTTTATCTCTTAGCAAAACTTTAAGTTGAGTCACTCGAACAAGACTTTAAATTGAATCCCTCGGATAAGACTTTAAATTGAGTCTCTTAAATAAGACTTTATAAAAGGCGAGTTTGTACATGCTTATATCTCTACTTCAACATCATGTACACGACAAGCATAATAGCACAAATGTATTCTAGCATTCTCAAACAACATGAACGATATAGACAACAAATTGGTTTATGTTATGAATCGATGTTGTCAATAACAAACCAAAATATGAGAAAAATATTGAGTTTTTGAACCAACACAAGAAACCCTATTAGGTTTCACAAAGGATATAGAAAAGAGGAAGAAGAATAAAGAATTTGTTAAAACTGTTTTACTATTCACATTCTCAATAGGGTTCAAAGATTAAAAGTGAATACCAAAAATTAATCTTTCTCACCCTAATTAGGATTTGCCACACCACTTATGATGAGAGACTAGTATGTTATTTATAATAAACCTAACATACTAAACTAATGGGTCTTTTTAACAATTACTCATTACAAGAAAACTTAAGGTACAAGCTAACTTAAACAATCAGGCTTACAACTAAGATTTAATTCGACATGCTAACAACTCTAGCATTTCGACTAATACATGCTTGAACATACTTCGACTATAACATATAAGATCAGTACGTGAACAAACTTCAACTTAATACTAAACCTTTTGTCGGACCATGAAACTACCATTATCGACACTAGAGTTTGATCTAAAATACCACAAATCTCCACTTTGGAACAAACCCTACACTAACAAGGTAACAAACTAGTTTTCATCATCCATGGCTTTATCTTCTCCTTTTTCGATACGACATCGTCCATCTTCTCCGATCTTTTTAATGCTTCTAACTAACCCTGTTGAACAAGAAGGGATTGCATCTTAAAGCTCCAGAAATCAAAAATCATTCACACTGGTGAATTTCTCAATTGCATACTTTGTTGACGACATCTTTTTCTCCATGATCTCTGCACTAGTTTGCTATGAATTGATGTCGTCAATGACAGAACAAAGTTATGAGAAAAAGATTGGGTTTCTCGAACAAACACAAGAAACCCTATTAGGTTTCACTAATGATAGAGAAAAGAGGAAGAAGAATAGAGAATTGGTTAAAACTGTTTTACTATCCACTTTCTCAATAGTGTTCAAAGACTATAAGTGAATACCAATAATTAATTTATCTCACCCTAATTAGGATATGACATACCACTTATGATGAGAAACTAGTATGATATTTATAGTAAACCTAACATACTAAACTAATGGGCTTTTTAACAATTACGCATTACAAGCTAACTTAAACAATTGGACTTACAAGCAAGACTCAATTTGACATGCTAACAACTCTAGCATTTCGACTACTACATACTTGAACATACTTTGACTATAACATATAAAATCATTATGTGAATAGACTTTGAATTCATACTAAACCTTTTGTTGAACCTTGAAATACCTTTGTCGACACTAGAGTTTGATCTAAAATACCACAAATCTCCACCTTGAAACAAACCCTGCACTAACAACGTAACAAACTAGTTTTCACCATCCATGGCTTTATCTTCTCCTTCTCCGATAGGGTATCTTACATTTTCTCTGATCCTTTCAACGCTTCTAACAATCCATGTTGAACAAGAAGAGCTTACATATTCAAGCGCCACAAACCAAAATCATTCACACTGGTGAATTTCTCAATCTCATACTTTGTTGAGGACATCTTTTCATCCACACTCACCGCACCAGTTTGTTGTGAATCGATGTTGTCAATAACATAACAAAGTTATAAGAAAAAGATTGAGTTTCTTGAACAAACACAAGAAACCCTATTAGATTTCACTAAGGATAGAGAAAAGAGGAAGAAGAATAAATAATTGGTTAAAATTGTTTTACTATTCACTTTCTCAATAGGTTCAAAGATTACAAGTGAATACCAACAATTAATCTCTCTCACCCTAATTAGGATTTGTCATAGGATTTGTCGCATCACTTATGATGGAAGACTAGTATGTTATTTATAATAAACCTAACGTACTAAACTAATGAGCTTTTTAACAATTACTCATTACAAGGTAACTTAGGGTACAAGTTAACTTAAACAATTGGATTTACAAGCAAGACTCGATTCAACATGCTAACAACCTTAGTATTTCGACTACTGCATGTTTGAACATACTTCGACTTCAGCATACAAGATCTGTATGTAAATAGACTTCGACTTCATATTAAACTTTTTGCCGAACCATGAAACTACCTTTGTCGGTACTAGAGTTTGATCTAAAATACCACAATTTACTTAACAACCTGACCAAACTAATTTGTATTGTTAGAGATTTGTATTTTTTAGTCTCTTCTCTTAAAACACCTCACATTTTCGATATCATATTTGAGAGATTGTGTATATTTCAATCTCCCCCTAAAATATTTCGCTTCTTTAGGCCTCATCTTGTAGGGATTATATACTTTTCGATCTCATTCTTGGTCAGACAAGAATTCATGCATGGAACAATTGGGTCAGGTAGGAACCCGGATACAAATTCATCTTTAGACCAAAACAAGCATACCGGCACAAGACAAACACATCCAATTGATGACAGGAACACCTCAATACGCGGACATAACTTTAATAATACAATTATAAATAATCGATATCAAAAAAAAAACAAAGAGTTTGGTGTCCAATCCACTACCCTAACTAAATAATGAGACGTTAATGAATGAGTAAAAAAACTCAAAAACTAAAAAGATTTTATAAAAGCTAGCAATCACAACACATTTAAAAGACTTTTCATTCCATTCACACTTACACAAAACATTGCAATTTTTAATTTCTTAACACCAATAGAATTATCAATCTAATTCTATTTTTCCTCCTCACAAATCTATCCCCCACAATGGAACATAAAGTGAGTTGATGATCCATAACACATGAATTTCCACGTGATAGTACTTCTCAAAAAGTAATTTAGTCTAATCAAGTGATAATTTTTCAACAATCTTTGCCTCAAATCATGTCTTGAGCAAAGTCATAGTCATAGATGGAAAGTCCTAATATTCTTTATGTTAATTATTACTTTATTAATACGAACTTGTGAGTTGTTTTCCTTTGAGGAACATGAGCCTGCCCTATATCTCCTGCAAATATTGACTTGTGTCTTTGCACAAAGTCCCCCCTAATGTCCCATCACTAAGCATGTGAACTTAATAAATTTGACTCAAACAAATATTTCAGCCATTAACCAACTTGGATGTCATACCAATTTCATATTTGTTTACTTCATCATAAGATCACAGGAATTGCAGATTTGTTAGGAGACAACATGAACAAGATAACAAATAATTGATAGCAAACAATTTTTACTGGATTTTCCTTTATACAAAATTACTGGCTTAATGATTTTTGTTATAGATGTTTATATATTTCATTTTTTTAAAAACTAAATAAATATAAAACAATTTATATTTCCTTCGAATTTTGCAATGTTTAACTATCACATGCAAAAAAATGTTTTTTTTTATGGTTAATTTAATTGATAATTATTAGTTAGAATATTTAAGTTATAATTTTAATATAATATAGTTTAGATTAATTATTATAATTTTTTAAAAGTTTTTTAAGTCCTCTTGATTGTGTCATTTGAATGACTAAGATATATTTAGAGTAATATTTAAAGTGTAATCTTCTATTTGTTTTGACATCAATGAAATCAATCAAATTAAAGTCTTTATTTTTATATGTTCTTTCTGTTAGTTTTATTTGTCTTTTCATATCGTAGATTTTATAGTTTTCTTAAGTTTGTTAGGATTTTTATTTAACATCCTAACGATTGTTGTTTTCATTCTTGAATGCCAAAATCTTCAATGGCATATCAATTTCACTCCACCTTCAATCTCTATTCCATGGACACCACTCCTACCACATCCTCATTTTCATCTTTTTCATGAAAATTTTCTATACCTTATTATACCAACCCTGCATCTTCATCATCAACTTTATATTTAAATCATAGATATTCACCACATACACATAACTCGTATCCATCTTATTCAACATCTTCTTGCTACAATATTTGTCACCACCAACAACAAACAATTTTCACTTCATACCAACAACCATCACATACCTCCACCACAACAACAATACTCACAAACACACAAACTCAAACTCCTCAATTATTGAACTTATATCATTCATCTCAACAACAACCTAATGTTCTTCATTCTTATTTTGTCAATACATTAAAAGATACTGAAATTATTCAACAATGTTTTCAAAAATTATTTCAAGCTGAAGAAAAATACAACAATGAAAAGAGAAATGTTGAAGAGAAATATGTCAACATAAAAAAAAGTTACCGATGAGCACATCAAATCCTCACAATTTGATCGCATAGAAAGTTTGTTATTAAGAGGGCTACAGAAAAATAATTGGAAGAAGAAGAAATAAAAAAAATCGTCTCTAGTGACATCTCCGACATTATCACCGGCGACGACGTCACCTCCGACGACCTCTTCGGCTCCAGTATCGTCTCTTCTTCATATTTGCACCCGCCTCCAGCCAAACCACCTGATCGGAATTTTTTCATCAAGTTTCGTTCACTACTATATCTCTAATATCACCTCCAACACCGCCTCTTAGGACAAAGCTACTTGATAACTTTTCATTTCTATTTTCAACATTGTTGTCGCCTCCAAAACCATCAGATCTACAACAACTATGAAGAGTGAATAATATTATGATTTTCTATTTTGGATTTTGTTCTGAAAAATAAGAAACAAGATAGAAATTTTAGAGAGAGAGAGAGAGAGAGAGAGAGAGAAAAGAAGAAAAAGGGAGAAAAAAAATAAATCATGTCTTATTTCTATTCATTGTAGCTCACGGTTTTTCGGCAATACAACTCACAAACATCGAATCATGTTACTTTCCGGTGAATTTTTTATCCATGCTAGACATGCATTGTCCTTTTTTTAAAATAAAAAGGCTATGTTGTCACTTATTGGAAAGAGTTTTTACTAACTTTGGGTTCTTTCTTTTTCAATACACTTAATATATTTATTGTGGAATATTGGAACAAACCCTAGTACGAATAGCATGTCGTCGAAGTCTGCTCACATGTTATTGTTTAATTGAGTTTAATTGGGCCTTGTGTAATGGATCAAATTGTTTAAGTTAGCTTGTACCTTAAGTTAGCTTGTAATGGGTAATTGTTAAAAATCCCATTAGGTCAGTATGTTAGTTTTATTATAAATAGCATACTAGTCTCTCATATTTTGCATAAGAGAAAATAGGAAGATAAAACCCTAATACAAAAGTGAGAGAGGTTATTTGTTATTCTTGTATACTTGTAATCTTGTTTAAAGAGAAAGGAAAGAATAACAGTTTATAATCAATCCTTGTTGTTATTTTGGTAACCCTTAACCTTAACCCTTGTGGTTTCCTAACTAATCACAGAGAAACCTATTATACTTTGTTTCTAAGGTATCTAATTCACAACAAATTGGTGCAGTGAGCGTGGAGAAGATACCTTCAACAAAGTATGAGATTGAAATGTTCAATAGAGTAAACGATTTCGGTCTGTGGCGCTTGAAGATGAAAGCCCTACTTGTTCAGCAGGGTTGTTTGGAAGCGTTGAAGGGAGAGACGACCATGAATGTTGCATTGACGGCAACTGAAAAAACGACCATGATTGAGAAAGCACACATCGCAATATTGTTGAGCCTTGGTGATAAGATTCTTCGACAGGCATCAAAGGAGACGACGGCGTCAGGGTTATGGTTGAAACTTGAAGGTTTGTACATGACCAAATCGTTGGTGAATCGACTCTACCTGAAGCAAGCCTTGTATTCATTCAAGATGAGTGAAGACAAAATGTTGGCTGAGCAGTTGGATATGTTCAACAAGATGATTCTTGATCTTGAAAATATTGATGTGAAGATCGATGATGAAGATCAAGCGTTGTTGTTGTTATGCGCTTTGCCCAGAACACATGCTCACTTCAAAGAAACCCTCTTGTATGGAAGAGATCCCCTGACCTTTGAAGATGTTCAATCTGCCTTGTACTCTAAAGACTTGAACAAACAGAAGGAGCATAAACCTTCGACGGTTGGTGAATGTTTGACCGTTAAGGCAAAATTCTTGCAAAAGGATGGTAAGTTCAACAAGAAGAAGGGAAAAAGTCAGCATAATTCTTATAGTGGTGAAACATCTAGTGTTCGATGTTATCATTGTAAGAAGGAGGGTCACATTCGAAAGGTGTGTCCTGAATGCCTGAAAGATCATGGAGGTAATGATAATGGCAATACTTCCATAGTTCAAGATGATTTTGACTCATCTGATGTTCTTGTGGTTTCGAGCGAAGACTCAAGAAAATAGTGGATTATGGATTCAGGTTGCATTTGGAACATGACTCCAAACAAAGATTTGTTCTAGGAGCTATGTTATCAAGATGGTGGATCGGTGCTGTTGGGAAACAACAAAGCTTGCAAAATTGCAGGTATTGGATCTGTGAGATTCAAGCTCCATGATGAGTCAATAAGACTATTTACTGAAGTTAGGTATGTACATGACTTGAAGAGAAATTTGATTTCTCTTGGTGAATTCGACAAGAAAGGATATGTTTTTCAAGGAGAGAAAAGTATTCTAAGAGTCATTAAGGGGTCGAAGGAAGTCTTGAGAGGCGTGAAGAAACAAGGCTTGTATACCCTTGAGGCTGAAATTGTAAGTGGTTCGACAAATGTTGCATCCACGAAACTATTGTCGAAGACAAAATTATGGAACATGAGATTGGCCCATGTCAGCGAGAGAGGCCTGGTCGAACTGGGGAAACAGAACCTGCTAGGTGGTGACAAAGTCGAGAAGTTAGAGTTTTGTGAACCTTGTGTATTAGGTAAATCATATAGGGTGAATTTTAACAGAGGTAAACAAAGAACACATGGATCCCTTGATTACATCCATGCTGATCTTTGGGGGTCTGCAAGGAATCCTTCACATTCAGGTGTAAGATATTTTCTATTCATAGTTGATAACTATTCTCGAAAGTTATGGGTATTCATTCAGAAGACAAAGGATGAAACTTTTGATAATTTCAAAAGTTGGAAGGTTTTGGTCGAAACTCAAATTGGCAGAAAGGTCAAGAGGTTGAGAACTGATAATGGCCTTGAATTCTGCAATGAAGCTTTCGACAGTTACTGTGTCGAGTCTGGGATTGCAAGGCATAAGACTATAGCAGGTACTCCTTAACAAAATGTTTTAGCTGATAGATTCAATCGAACAATCCTCGAAAGGGTTAGATGCATGTTAGTTAGGGTTGGATTGAAGAAGGTGTTTTGGGATGAGGTTGTTTCGACAGTAACATATATGATAAACAAATGTCTTTCGACTATGTTAGGTATGAAGACACTTGAAGAAGTTTGGTCGGGACATCCACCAGATCTCGACAAACTGAGAATATTTGGTTGTGTAGCCTATGCTCACATTAGGAAAGACAAGGTCGAACCTAGAGCTCTGAAATGCATGTTCATGGGATATCGTGAAGGATCAAAGCTTATAGGCTATGGTGCCGAGAGCCAGGTCATAGGAGGTGTATCACCAGTCGAGATGTAGTTTTCAATGAAGCTGAGATGGCATTTAAGAAAACTAACGATGTTGTCGAAGAGCTGGAACAAGGAGAAATTCCTATTGAGATGGAGCATAGTGATGTTGAATTGCATGACCCAGATGAAGTCGAAGAAGAAGCAGAAACTGATGTCGAAGATGAGGATACTGATAATGACTACCTACTGGAAAGAGAGAGGTCGAGAAGAGTCATCAAGCCACCTCAGAGACTTGGGTATGCAGATCTTATAGCTTATGCCTTAATCTCTGCAAGTGAGATTTTAGACGAAGAACCTATAAACTATAAGGAAGTTATGAGCAGTCGAAATAAGACTGAATGGCTGAATGCCATGGATAATGAGATGAAATCTCTTCATGATAGCAATACTTGGGAACTGATCAAGAAACCTGCTGGAGCCAGGTTAGTCAGTTGTAAATGGATTTTCAAAGTTAAGGAAGGAATCAAAGGAGTGGCGTCGAAGAGATATAAGGCAAGGTTGGTTGCAAGGGGGTTCACTTAGAAAGAAGGTGTCGACTATAATGATTTGTTCTCTCCTGTTGTAAAGCACATGTCCATTCGAATGTTGTTTGCCATAGTGGCACAGTTTGACCTTGAACTGGAATAAATGGATGTGAAAACTGCGTTTTTATATGGTGATCTTGATGAAACAATACTGAAGAGGCAGCCTGGAGGGTATGTCGAAGAAGGGAAAGAAGAGTATGTGTGCAAAATGAAGAGATCTTTATATGGGCTGAAACAATCACATCGATAGTGGAATAGGATATTTGACAAGTTCATGGCACGCATAAGTTTCATCAGAAGTCAGTTCAACCACTGTGTTTACTTCAAATTTTGACCTGGTAATTCATTTGTTATTTTGTTGCTTTATATGGATGATATTCAAATAACAAGCAACAATGTCGAAGATGTAATTAGGGTGAAGGCTGAACTCAATAAGGAGTTCGATATGAAGGATCTGGGAGTTGCGTCCAGGATTCATGGGATTGACATCCGGAGAGATAGAAAGCAATCGAGATTATGCTTATCTCAAGAGGCATATTTGAAGGAGACTCTTGATAAGTTTGGTATCCCGAATTCAGAGCCTGTTGTGACTCCAACAAACCTTCAATTCAAGCTGAGTATAGATCATTGTCCCAGTACTGATGTCGAAAGAGCGTATATGAATAGCATTCCATATGCTAATATAGTAGGTTATTTGATGTGTGATATGGTTTGTACTAAACCCGACATATCATATGCAGTAAGTCTTGTAAGCATGTACATGTCGAATCCTGGAAAGGCTCACTGGCAAGCATTGAAGTGGACTTTAAGGTACATAAATAGGTTTTTGAATAGAGTCCTAATTTATGGTGGAGCCTTGGGTGAAGATAGTAAAGCAACAATTGAAGGATATGTCGACTCTAATTATGCAGGTTGTATGGATTCTAGAAAATCTATTTCTGGATATGTTTTCACTATGTTTGGCACATCAATTAGTTGGAATGCAACACTTCAGAAGGTTGTTGCCTTATCAACCACTAAAGCGGAATATATCGCCCTAACTGAAGCTGTAAAGGAAGCAGTGTGGCTTGAAAGTTTTACAAAGGAGCTGAAACTTCAAGGTCAAAGTATCACTATTAAATGTGATAGTCAAAGTGCAATACATTTGTCGAAGAACTCAGTCTATCATGAGCGAACCAAGCACATTTATGCAAGGCTGCATTTCGTCAGAGGGGTAATCGAGCGTGGAGAAGTCCAAGTGCTTAAGGTTTCGACAGATCATAATGTTGCTGATATGATCACCAAGAAGTTGCTCAGTTGCAAGTTTTTCCATTGTATGCAGTTGATAAAGTTGCATGAAGAAAGCTAGTTTGTTTCTTGTTAGTATAGGGTGTGTTCCAAGGTGGAGATTTGTGGAATATTGGAACAAACCCTAGTACGAATAGCATGTCGTCGAAGTCTGCTCACATGTTATTGTTTAATTGGGTTTAATTGGGTCTTGTGTTATGGATCCAATTGTTTAAGTTAACTTGTACCCTAAGTTAGCCTGTAATGAGTAATTGTTAAAAAGCTCATTAGGTCAGTATGTTAGTTTTATTATAAATAGTATACTAGTATCTCATATTTTGCATAAGGGAAAATAGGAAGATAAAACCCTAACACAAAAGTGAGAGAGGTTATTTGTTATTCTTGTATACTTGTAATCTTGTTTAAAGAGAAATGAAAGAATAACAGTTTATAATCAATCCTTGTTGTTATTTTGGTAACCCTTAACCCTAACCCTTGTGGGTTTCCTAACTAATCACAAAGAAACCTATTATACTTTGTTTCTAAGGTATCTAATTCACAATATTTATACATGTGAGTCCCTTCAATTTTATTGAGATGGTGCACATCTTGTTATTTTGAGTGGGGTATCGATTGTTTTGGCAGACATCATGTGAATCGATAAGGAAGTGTAGTGTATTTTCCATTAGCAACATTAAGAGATGAAATTTAAGTCTGGATTTCTATTTTATCATTTATTTTAGAACCGACAAGGTTCAAGTGAACCCGACAACAATGATAGATAGTTTAATTGATAATTATTAGTTAGAATATTTAAGTTATAATTTTAAGATATTAGTTTAGATTAATTATTATAATGTTCTAGAAGTTTCTTAGGTCCCTGTGATTGTGTCACTTGGATGACTAAGATATGTTTAGAGTAGTATTTAAAATGTAGTGTTCTATTTGTATTGGCATCAATGAAATCAATGAAAGTCTTTATTTTTAATTTATCTCTCTTAATTTTATGGGTTAATAGTCATTTACTCCCCTTCAATACAGGCGAATTTTGATTTATCCCCTTTAAAAAATAATTTTGGATTATCCCCTGAATTTTTGGGTACCCCTTAAACATGTAATATCAGGGGGATAAATCAAAAAAATATTTTTTAAAGGGGGGTAATGTTTTCCACTGGGAGGCAAAAGACTTAGAATTTTAAAATTATAGGGGTAATCCAAAATTGTTTTTTTAAAGGGGTAAGTCAAAACACGTCTATATTACAGGTGATAAATGATTATTAATCTTAATTTTATTGGTCTTTTAATAGTGTTAACTTTATAGTTTTCGAATCCTAACATTTTTCCTTTAAATTTTTTTCAATTATAATTTAACTAAAATGCGTTGAGAAAAATGAGAATACTTTTTCTACAAAAAAATAAGTAAAATATATAAAAGTTAAATTAATAATCGACTTTTTTACTAGAATAATTTAACAAGAACAATTTAACAATTAATAATAAATTTGAATTTTGTTTTGAATAAAAAATATTTACATTTATTAAAATCTAGAAGTAGTCACATATAAAATATAGTTACCAGAAAGAGAATCGTTTAAAAAAATAGAAACCATACAAAAATAATTGAAAACTAATGTTAAGAAAAGAGAGAAGTTGAACCTTCGTAAAAGTAGGAGAGTATAAATTCCTAATATTCACCTTTATAAAAGTAGGAGTGTATAAATTAGTTGTTTGTATTTTTTACGACAATAAAACTGGATAATCATAAATAAGAAATCGTGTGGAAGACTGTGGCTCAAGAAATAGATAGTAGAGATATCTCTAACCATAGTTAAGTTTAGGTCAAGGGTGGTGATCTAAAAAGGGGTATAAACCTTTCAAAGTCAACAAATGCTAATTTATCTTTACTAAATAGGGATGAAATTCATTTTAAGTAATAGAGAAGAAAACATTTGTAGTCAAGGAGAAACTTAAATTATTAAGGGATAGGATGAGATGGTAGAACATCGACGTTTTTGTGTGGATGGATCTAAGGATAAATGATGTTGTGTCTAAGTTAAATTCTTTACACAATCAAATATGAAGAAGATATTCATCATCTATTTTGATTTAGTTTTGATGAAGAGAACAGCTTATCAAAGAAGGTTAAACTTTAAGCGAATTCAGTTATCAAGATTACATAAGCCCTTATTATATGTTGATTTAAGAGGAATTGATCATATTTCAAAGGTATTCGGTTACTTAAGTCATATATGGTTATCAATGATGAAGATAACCAAGTGAAGAACCAAGTAAATAATCATGATTAAAGGTACATTACAATTCACACTTGTGTTGATGGTATTTGAATACCATGTATAGTATCTGTGACTAATTACGAGTTTATTACAAATATCAAAATTTTTGTCTTCTGCTAAATATTTTATGTCATAGATGCATACCTACTACTACTTCTACTAAATTTCCTAGTTCTGTCATTTTTTGTCTAAAATTCTATTACAGTGTTTATTATAAAAATTGTTTTCGTTTTAGCACAATTATTCTAAATATTTATTGATTCTTGACTCGTACTAAAATTTACTACCTCATAAAAATTAGAGTAATCATCAGTATAATTAATCATTAATTATTTTCTTAATCTAACTACATGATTAATATATAACTTTATGCATTATTATGTTAATTAAATAATGGTAGTAAGAATTAAGTGCCATACCCCACAATATAGGTTGGCTTGCGCCACCCTCCCCACAAAAGAAGTGGCTTGCGCCACCTAAAGGGATCCAATGTGGCTCCTGTCACATTTTCATGTGGCTTGCGCCACTTAAAGTGTTTTATGTGGCTCCTGCCACATTTTTATGTGGCTTGCACCACTTAGGGTATCCCCACCCCCACTACCGATCTCTGTAATATCTGTTCATTGTCCCCAATCACAATTTTTCTACAATTCGTTCAACACAAAATTATCAACAATAAATCAACATAATCAAAAACAATTTCTAATCAACAAAAATCAGTAATCAGACAACCAATTTTTACATAAACAACCATTGCTACAACAAGATACAGATTCTTCATAACAATATCAAAATCTACAAAATACATAACAACCTACACTACCCAGTCATAGTATTATTTATCAAACCCGGTTATAAAGATCGAACTCCACCCTTACCTTAATTGGTAGCCGTTCAAATCTCTGACTGATTCTCCCGATATGGCTTTTCTGACGGCAACTTCTCGTAATCGTTTTCTCCCAATTTTCCTCATTCTCTCCTATTTTAACAATTTCCTCTTCTTACTGATTTTTTTCTCCTCTGACTAATTCTTTTTTACTAATTCTTCTTTTCCTTATTTTTATTAAATTAATAATAATCCAATATAATAATCAACTAATGGGCCTAAACACTACACCTCATTTAATTGCTATTTCCGATACCATCTAAGTTCATTAACCAACATGCTCCAATATTCAATAATATCACTTATAATATTATTTCGTCGACTTTCTGACTTAACGACTTAATTCACTATAACGCCAAATCAACCGAATAATAATTCATGACTACTTACTCATTCCCGACTTAATAGGTTAACTTCCAATTATCAACCAAATGGTCCAAACGGTCCAATCAACATATCCAACAATACCTGGAGAATATTCCATATCGTCTTCCGCAACTTATAACAACTCAATTAATTAAATTCGACTTAAACCAACTTATAATTATCAACATAATATTCCGATAATTTGGAAATTAACTTAAATCAACGCGACTTAACACAACACACCATAATTATATTTAATTAAATAATTAATTAAATAAACGAGCGTTACAACTCTCCTCCACTTAGAATATTTTCGTCCTCGAAAATTTATCCGATTCGACTACTCCAAATACTTATTCCATTTGACTAATCAACTCTTATCTCCGAAGGCAACCCACGTATAATACAAACAATAATTTGTAACTTTAATGGAAACAACAACACGAACAACCCACAAGCGATGCACTTGACATATATTAACGCAACACAAAGAGTAACCAACTTAAGAACTTAGAACACATCAACACAAGAACATACAACTTAACACTACATCAACTCAATAAACTATCAACATCTTTGTTATTCACATACGAAAAACTGTACCACACCATGCGTTCACTGCGCACTCTGATTACTTGCAAATTACCAAGTTTACCGAGTCTAACTCCAACTTACAATCACAAAAATCGACATATAAACAAAGCCCCCCGACTTAATCCTTTGGAACTTCATTCCAACATGTATTCTAATTCTTTCGTAGTTACCGAATACTTCCAACTTAGGTCCATAAGACAACAACTTTGAACGTCCAATACAATTACAATTGTGATCACTTCCAAATCTTGGACAATATATACCTATACTTCTCATTAATTTCCATTTTATCCTCAGTAAAATTACAACTTTACCATCTTTTAACAACATGTCTGTTGCACCCCAAAATTTGCCCTCCCCTAGTCAAGGCAATGTGTCCCAAGGATCCTCACAAGGTTCACAAGGTATCCCAAAAGGTTCACAAGGTTCACAAGGTATCCCAAAAGGTTAACAAGTTTCAAAAGGTATCCCACAATATTCACAAGGTTCATAAGGTATCCCAAAAGGTTCACAAGGTTCAAAAGGTTCACAATTAGTCAGAAAGTTTGGAAATTCCCTCAGACAAAGCCTCCTCCTAAGCAATGCACCCTAAACTAGGGTTTTGAATTTCATCAGGCTAAATGGACTTTCAAGGCTTAAAATGAGCTTCATAATATCCCACATGTCTTCAATAATCCCTATGTCAAGTTTCAAGGCTTTCCCAAAAGGTTTGCTCAATCAAATGATCAGATAGGCTAAAATCAGTCAAAGTAGTTAAAAAGTCAAACTGAGGTCAATTGTGGTCAAACCAAAGTCAAACTTCATGAATATTTGCCAACATAAATTATATGAAGTAAAATTCATCATTTTATCAATGGTTGATCATGATTCATCAAGGAGATTTCAGATCATCAAGAATCAGGAGTTTCTAAATTAGGGTTTTCACAGGAAAAGTCAACTGAACTTTGACCAGCCATAACTTTCACATGCTTCATCAAAAATTTTCCATCCAAAGCTCATTTTGAATTAAATTGAATTCTCTACAACTTTTTGTCTCACAAGCCAAGCCTAAAAATTCTTCATTTGAAAGTTATGAGCCAAAACATTACAGGTCATTTCAAAAGTCAATAAAAAGTCAACATCTTCCAAAGGGCATAACTTGAAAATGGTAAGAGATATGGACATGAGACCAATGAGGTTGGTTAGAGGACTCTATAATATTTCCAAAATGTCTAAGAACACCTTCATAGCCTTAAAATTGAGGGATTTGTGCCTTTGCAAAGTTGGGAAATTTTTGAGGGGTATATTGAGCAAATGGGGCCTTAAAACCAAATTTCTCCAAATGGGCTTGCAATATTGCCACCCAATCTTCATGATATCATCAAGCACGACCCAATCCAAGCATTATCTGATTTTTTATTTTTTATTTAGTATTTATTTGAATTTTATTCATTAAAAATCAAATTAAATCTAAATAAAATATGAAAACTCAATATTTGAATGTGATTCTTCTTCTAGAAAGTCTTAAAAATCATTCAAAGCTGATTGAAATCATACAAATTCGTGCTAGCCTAATTTGGAAAGGTTTGATGAGATTTTTTTCAATATTTGAAAGTGTGAAACTTCATGATCAAGCAATCAAGACAAAGCCCAAAAATCCATCATATTTTGACCTAATTACATTCCATACATATACACAAAACTCACTGCAAGCATAAGGACACGGATTGCTGTCTCCAAGAACAACATTCAAGCTTTCAAATTTTGGAAAAAAAGTCAAATTCGGTTTCAAGGTTTTGGACTTCTTCCAGTCAACTTAAAGGTTGCAATTGAACCTTTGAGACTCTCAGAACATACTTGCATCATCATAACCATCCAAAACATCACCATGAACGCAAACCGAATCGTTTTTCCTTCTTAATTTTATGCTTTTCGATTTCATGTGTTTAGCCATTATAAATTATGTTTGATTGTTGATTAATGTTTGTTTTGATCCATAGATGCTTTCTGGATAGTTTTCGTGAAGCTTCATGACCTATATTACAATCGGCCATTGCTAGGGTTTATTCCTCCAAATTGGGGCTTCCTAATCCACTTAATATAAATGAATAATGAAAACATGGTTGAATTGTGTATGCTGTAAGGATCATATTGATCTAATCAATTGGGTGAAATTTCACGTATTTCATATGATTTGAGTTTCGCAGGTTGATGAACGCATGAAAATTCGCAGGAAAGTTTGCAAATAAATTCGCAGAAAAACCTGCGATTCTGAGGAAGAAGATGAAGCCAGCGCGCGCTTTATATTTTTAAAAATATGTTTTAATATTTATTGTTGTGTTTATGTTTTGTTTCACCAAAGGCTGGATAGCCTGGTAGAAGGCGCGCGCGTTGATGATGTTATGGTCTGGGGTTCGAATCCCAGCTTCACCATTCTTTTTCTTATTCTTCATTTATTTCTCAGGTTTTATATATTATGTTTGTGAAAGAATATATGTTAGACGCGCCCCATGTGGCTCAGTTGGCTGGAGTGTTTGGCTTGCCTTGAGAAGGTTGTGGGTTCGAACCTTGGTGATGACAAAACATTTTGGTTTTTCAAGCATTTAAGAAGGGTTGGTATATTACCACATGATGACCCTCCAATAACACAACCAGCGCGCAACTCAGTTGGTTATGCTCCTCTTCATCCAGGTTAGGGACCTGGGTTTAAATCCCAGGTCCACCCTTTTTCCATATTTTCTTATTTTTTCCAATTTTAACTATTTTTCTTAATTAATTTCTTTAATTTAAAAACAAGTAATAATATTTTCTTAAAATAATTAACCTTTATACTTTAATACTTTTATTAATTTCATAATTTTTTATTTATTTACCCAAATTAAATTATTTAACCTTTATCTTTATTATTATATAAATAACTTAATATTTTTCTTATTGTTATTAAATTTGATGATTAAACTCCAAAAAATTTCTAATATTTGTTTAACCTAAAAATAATTTTTCTTTTGAATTTTTATTCTCTTTATTTATTATTCTAATCATTATTTTTATTTTATTATTTTGTGGTTTATTTATTATTCTTATTGTATTTATTATTATTATTTTTATTTGGTTATTATGTATCTGCTAAAGCCATGTAATATTTGTAGGATTTTTTTCTCGTATTTATTTTTATTGTAAATATCTTTATTGTGTGGTTAGTAATTCTAGGGCGTGTATAACATATTTGTAATTAAAATTAACTTAGAAAATTAATTTAACAAGATAAATATTTGAAAAGAAACACGCACACACGTAAGTCGATCTAAGATCGCCATCTTGCACTTCCTAGGGTTGCCTCTCAGTTGCCTTATACAAAAGGTCAAGTAGGGTGTCTTAAGCAAAAGTCCCTCCATAAAACAAATCATCTAGTCCCTCTCCATATTCTAAAAGATCAAGTCCCTACGAAGTTGCCTACGATAAATGATCTTGTCCCTCCCAGTTAAAAGATGATTGTCCCTCCATATGGCTAAAGACACCCTAACGTTGCCTATATCCAGATGACCCTACCAATGTCCCTTAACAAATCCAAGGTAATGACTACCTATTCCTTAATAATAGGGATAGTCTTACCATTGAAAGAACATACGAGAACATGAAAGGCTTAATCTAGGGTAGGTTTCTCTTAAGTTGCTTGCTCACTTTTCAAAAACACTCTTTACACCCCACTTTTCAAACAATTTTCAAAAACAAGGCTTTGTATACATCCATACGAGGATCATTACAAAGTATTTTTAGAAAGTTTCTAATCATACACTACACCTTTTCAAAACAATTTAAAGTGAGCTAAGTAACTAAGAGCCCATGGATAACCATGGATATAAAGGGTGTTAACACCTTCCCTTTATATAATCTACCCCCCGAACCTAAGTCTTTTAAAATAGGTCTTTCCTGTTCTTTTATGTCCTTTCCTTATGGATAAAATAAAAGTCGGTGGCGACTCTTGCTATCCGCAACATTTATAGAAAGTCAGTTCTCCCACCATGTTACAATGTCCTTCGAAAATCATCTTAACCACACGACATCACTGCAACAACATAAGGTACAAGGGTCCAACGAATTCCCACAAGATAACTTATATTTTTTATTTCCAACTAATTCAACATACCGAATCCTCGATTCGTACTCATACCGACACAACCCTTCATAAATTCTTATCTGAATCCACACAACCAAACAACTCTTCTTGTTTCAACCAAAAACCGCACTTTAATAAACCAACTTATAATTTCACTTCTTCTAATACTTTACATCTTAACTTTGTCCGACATTCTTGTCAGATCATCATTTTACATTTCGACCTACTTTCCCTTCTAATCATCTCAAGAAATCTTTAAGTCTCAAGTTACTTAATTCGTCACTAAACAACATTACAATCATCCAGAGTCCAAATATGAGTTTCCTCAATACTATTCAATCCAAATGCAACTTCATACTATCATCTTTAAATCCAACTAATTTTCTTACATACGAATCACCATCGACAAATCAAACAATTCTCAAGCGCTTGGCTTAACTTCAACCAATTCAATGTACATATTATACTAGTTGGCATGACACATCTATCCATCAATTATGATTTCGTCTACTATCAACAATAGATTAAGGGTGATCAGTTCCTCAATTTTTCAATAGACATCCGGTAATCATAACGGTGGCATAAATCATCATTACTCACACAATAGCGTACTTCAACTTGCACCTAAAGTTCGTAAGCATAAAGCTCTGCCAACTCTCTAAGGCTCATCAACATCTTCTTAGTCCCATTAATTCCGACTTCGTTAATTATACCAAAATATCCCCAACCCAATACACAATCTCTTATACACACTCGTAGTATAACGCAAATTTAAATATTCTTCTAACACTGGAGTCGCTATAACATCAAACATAATCCAATTTAGTTCGTTTCCAATTACAACTTTTATCCAAACTAAACTTCTTAATAACATTAATCAAGCATCCGTCTTCCTCTCAGCATTAACATCATCTAACATCGGCACTTTAATCGTTCTCATTCGACATAAATCACATCTCTATGCATTCTCCTATACCTTCGCATTCCCTCTAATATCAACATTTTATTATTTATCAACAATCCACACTCGTCTTCATCTTTCCAAAAATTTCAGCAATAAACGCTCAACTTCGAACACAAATATCTCTTCCAATAAAGATCTCTAAATCATAAAATTATATTTCAACATAAAGAGAATTTTGTGCAAATTCCAGAACTTCAAAAATCGCTTGAATCCAACTTACGAGTAAAATGTTATCCTCCTTGCAATGGGACTGGTTCAGAATTCCCGTATGCAAAATTTTCCAAAAATCAGCAGCAGACCCAACTATTAAAACACACTTATCTCACTCTTTACAAACCTCCTGAATGCAAATCTTATATGCAAATTGTAGGGTATTTTGTAAGTTTTCCAAAAAATCCAGAACCGCTTCAATCTGAATCACGGGTAAAATGTTATGCCTCTTTTACTGACTACTGCTCCAAAATCGCAAAAATCAGAAATTGAGATTGATGAACATAAGTTTCATCTCTCTCTCTCTCTCTCTCTCTCTCTCTCTCTCTCTCTCTCT
This sequence comes from Lathyrus aphaca, assembly GCA_963966055.1. NCBI lineage: Eukaryota > Viridiplantae > Streptophyta > Magnoliopsida > Fabales > Fabaceae > Lathyrus > Lathyrus aphaca. The sequence goes on along the minus strand of OZ014525.1, from coordinate 63,921,289 downwards.
CTCTCTTGATTCCTATATCTACCAAAAATATTTGCTCTTCATCCAACGACAAAATTACTCCACTTTAATCCAACTATACTCAAGGCGTAATAATCTACCGACTTGGTCCATCAACTTATCATTTCCATTGGAATAATTCATTAATCTCAATCAATTCTTAATCCAAAATCTACGCACTCCTCAAACTCGACCGATGCTAATTCAGGAGTTTAAACTCTCTCCGTTCCATAATAGCATCGCTTCAATCAACCTTGCATTCTTACAATCAACCTCAGCTTTGAACTAACCTCGACATTCCAATGACAGCTCGGGAGCAAGCCTCTCCCCCACTTAAATTCCAAACCAACACCTGCAGACCATGACTAAAAACAACCAAACAAGTACTGACAGTGTTTCACACACGTGTCGAGTACTGAGAAATCAACGACATTAACAACATTGGTCGAACTGACTGGCCTGCTCTGATACCACTATGTAACACCCCAAAACTACCCGGCGGAATTTCATAAATCAGAGTTTCGAAATTCACCTTTAAAATAGGATGTCTTATTTTCAACTTTAAATAAACAACAATAAACATTTATCGCATATTCAACATGGATACATAACACTTAAACATCGGGAGGAAAATAACAACCTTATTTATTATTTAAACCAGAACATCTTTTACAACTTCGCAGCGAATTTTCAAGTATTCAACTAAACATGGTATAGCATGTTATTCAACTCAAAACAGCTTAGCCACAACATAATCATACTGAAACAATTTAAAAACAACAACTAAAACAACTAAGCGTCCATTCCCGAATGTTACGTATCAGAGCACCGACACCGATTCGATCTAATGAAGATAACCATCTTTCTGCAAGCTACATGCACGTTACCAACATAAGGGTAACATTCAAACATAAGGGGTAAGATATCGATAATTATAAACGGCATATGATAAACAATACACAGATAAAGGTTTATAGAAGTATCACCACATCACTACAACAACGACAACAACTTGAACAACTTAACGCGACATAAACAACTTATCAACTTGAGCAACTTATACAACATAATCGACATAAATAGCACAACACAGATACGACTCGACTATGCAAATGCATGTGATACCATTCAGAGTAAAACTCCCAACTTAAAAATATTGTCAGGTTATCGAGGCAATCAAGGCATAAGCCTTCAACTTTCAACTTGGTGTCAATCCATGCCAACGTGGTGTGAGCAACGCTCCGACTAAAAAAATGCAAATGATATACATAGCACACGACTTTACAACATAATAACGTACAACATCAAATAGCACAACCAGATTATACAACTTGAACAACTTAAATCAACGTTGGCTTTTAAGCCTCCAACTTTGAACAACTCAACAGCTTTGACGATACAAACAACTGAAACAGCTTGAGAAACTTACACAACATAAACAAGCAACACAAACAACATATATGGCATAGGAAAATTAAAATCAACTTTGGCTTATGACGCCTTCGACATACACAACATAACAGTTATTCATAACCGGAACAATATTACCAATTCGATTTGTACCTGCAACTCAACTTTACGACATATTTTCAACAAAAAACACAACAAGAATCAACTATTAATTTATCCGACTTACCCTGACAAATTTCGTTAAATTTCAGGCAACTAAGTTTTTCGCCTAATTCGGAAAACCGGCTAAACCGACATATTTTTGAACATTCTGCGAATAATCACGGTATTATTACAATATCAAAATTTTTGTGTTCTGCTAAATATTTTTTGTCATGGACGCATACATGCTACTGCTTCTACTAAATTTCCTAGTTCTGTCATTTTCTGTCTAAAATTCCATCACAGTGTTTATTATAAAAACGGTTTTCGTTTCAGCACAACTATTCTAAATATATACTGATTCTTGACACTTACTAAAATTTACTACCTCATAAAAATTAGAGTAATCATCAGTATAATTAATAATTAATTATTTTCTTAAGCTAACTACATGATTAATATATAATTTTATGCATTATTATGTTAATTAAATATTGGTTGTAAGAATTAAGTATCATACCCCACATTATAGGGTGGCTTGCGCCACCCTCCCCACAAAAGAAGTGGCTTGCGCCACCTAAAGGGATCCAATGTGGTTCTTGCCACATTTTCATGTGGCTTGCGCCACTTAAAGTGTTTTATATGGCTCCTACCATATTTTAATGTGGTTTGCGCCACTTGGGGTATCCCCACCCCCACTACCGGTCTCTATAATATATGTTCATCGTCCCCAATCACATTTTTTCCAGAATCCGTTCAACAAAAAATTATTAACAATAAATCAACATAATCAAAAATAATTTCTAATCAACAAAAAAGAGTAATCGAACAACCAATTTTTACACAAACAACCATTGCAACAACAAGATACAAATTCTTTATAACAATATCAAAATCAACAAAATACATAACAACCTAAACTACCCAATCATAGTATTATTTATCAAACCCGATAATAAAGATCGAATCCCACCCTTACCTTAATTGATGGTCGCTCAAATCCCTGACTGATTCTTCCGATATGGTTTTCTGACGACAACTTCTCGTAATTGTTTTCTCCCAATTTTCCTCGTTCTCCCCAATTTTCACAATTTCCTCTTCTTACTGATTTTTTTCTCTTCTGACTAATTCCTTTTTACTAATTCTTCTTTTCCTTCTTTTTATTAAATTAATAATAATTCAATCTAATAATCAACTAATGGGCCTAAACACTATACCTCATTTAATTTCTATTTTCGACACCATCTAAGCCCATTAACCAACAGGCTCCAATATTCAATAATATCACTTATAATATTATTTCCTTGACTTTCCGACTTAACGACTTAATTCACCACAACGCCAAATCAACTGAATAATAATTCACGACTACTTACTCATTCCCGACTTAATAGGTTAACTTCTTATTATCAACCAAATGGTCCAAACGATCCAATCCACATATCCAACAATACCCGGAGAATATTTCATATCGTCTTCCGCAACTTATATCAACTCAATTAATTAAATTCGACTTAAACCAACTTATAATTATCAACATAATATTCCGATATTTTGGAAATTAACTTAAATCAATGCGACTTTACACAACATACCACAATTATATTTAATTAAATAATTAATTAAATAAACGGGCGTTACATGTTGCACTAGACATGTTGGAGCATCGATTTCCACATGTTGCACCAGTACATCCAAATTACCTCTTCTCCATGACATCTAGATCTTCTTTGTAGAGAAAATGTTTGATAGAATAATTCTAAACCAAACTGCAATATCATATGTTTGTTGCTAGAGACCATATTTTTCTGCACATGTGTTGGAACATCATGTTCAACATGTTTCCCTTCACCAAAACTAGTTTGACCAAACTCCATGTTGTTTTGCATAATGCACCCAATCCCAAAAGGGCCAACATTCTCCACCTTTGACAAATTTTAGCAAAAAAAAATATTCAAGAAGAAAATCAGTTAAGTATCAATGATATACTTAGACCAATAGCAGTAGCAATGAAGAACCAAACACCAAACATCATAGCATACATCAGTAACTGAAGCAGCACAGAACATAACACAATTCATGAATCGTGAGGTAGTTACAAACACAATATTATGAGTTTTCTACACACAATGTTCCATATATAATCAACATACAATCATTCAAGGTGAGTTAGTCATGCATGTGCACATAGTTAGTAGTCAGTACTCAAAGTTTAGAAGCTACTACTAACACACATCAGCACGCAAGATTGAGATCAACATACAAAGTTGGGGGCTAGATGTTAGGTCAGATGCTTTAGCATGTGTGCACACATAAACTAGAATAGTTAGTACCATACATATCAGTTGGTACTAAGAAAAGAAGATCCTTATACATCATAAAATTAGTAGTCAAGTTAGTAGACACAATCCTCCACTACACACATCATTACTCTCCATTTTTGCCCTAATTTGGCAAAGTTGATCTTCAAAAAGATTGGTCAAAAAACTGAATGGTTATTATGTTTATACATTGTACATACACATCAGATCAAAAAAAAGAGAAAAAGGTTGAAACATGATGCTAAAGCATTAGTCCTTGACATTCAACATTTGGTGACACTTAGTTAAAAGTTTAAGATTACATCACCATTACAAAAAAAATACCCATGTAAGGGCCAAACAAAAAAAGAAAAAATTAATGTAATTTAATCAGCAACCAACTACATTAGGTACCATATGTCACACCAGATGTCTGGTAGATCTTGGGTGACACATCTAGACAACTTACACTTCAGAGTTTCCCCTGCTCTTCTTCACTACCAAATTTTGTTCCAGAATCTCCATCATTTTTAGATTACTCTTATTTTTCACTATTAGCCACTATTTCATCCTTAGTCTTATTATCTCCATTTTCTTCATCATTTTCTTCTTCATCAACCTCGTCTTCAGCAGCTTCTTTAGTTGCAACATTATTCCCTTTTTTCATTAAGCTTATCAGCTCATCTAATTCCTTCTTCCTGGGGGAGTTTGAGGTGATTGTGTCTTGTATAACCTTTGACATTTCCTTTAATACAAGAAGTACATTAGTCTTAGTGGCTTTGCAATAGGATAGGAACTCCCACCAACAGTTTGACTTTTGTGTTTAGGCATCACATTGTCTGGGACATGTGTCCAAGTAAACAAGTTCTTGTCAAAACTCAAAGGCACAACCTTTTTACTGTTAATATCTCCTTGATTCATAATATCATGGTATTGTTTTAAGATAATCCTAGAGATCAGACAAGGAAAGTCTATTGGTAGTTTTACAACAAATGATTTAGCATGTTTTATTGTGTTCAAAAACAAATTCACCAAATTGTATCTTGGCCTTTGTTCATATTTGAAAAATTAGCTTGGCCAATGCTGAGGTAATACTTTATTTGTGATTTGTAGGTACCCAGTTTGTTGAACTAATTTTATATAGTATTGAATATTTCTTAGTCAAGATTTCTATAAGGATGCCATTTTTCTTGGGTCATTTCATTATTTGCCCACCAGTAATCTCCATGCCAATCTGATCTAAAGAAAAAATATCATCAGAAGGTGCAGATTTGCTTATGCCCAGATATGCATTGATAACCTTTGGAGAGAACTTAACACATCTTCCTCTAACAAATGTTCCCATATACTCTTGACTTTCATTTTCCACATCACCAGCGATATTCACAATGAATTTCTTGATCAATTTTATATAACAAGGTCCAAGCTGAGAGATAGTCTTCATCAACCCAGGGGCCTATAGCAAATCCATTATTTCCTTGCACTTTTGATTTTCAACACTAAGCTCTCTCATAGCATCAATTCTTCTTTTACACATTAACTTCCACTTCTGAACATTTGCTACATAATGGAATGAAACATTATCCAGAGGAGCATAATGAACGCTTAAAGGCACTTTCTTTCCACCAAAATTCCTCCTAGAGGTAATTAAAATGTCCAGGACATCATCTTCAGCATATGTCTCTGAGTCACTTGATGACCCAGTTATCCTCTTTTGAGAATTATTTTCAGTTGTTTTCTGTTTAATCCTTTTATAGACCTTTTCAACTTTTATCCTCTTACTCACAGGTGACCTCTGAGGAGTATCCTTCTTTACCAATGCATTTTTTGAAGGACTATCTTTCTGGATTTTCAGAGGACTTTTCCTAGGAGTTTTTTTCCACCAAATTTATACTTGGCTTTGGCGTATTAACTTTCTTCTCTTTTCTTTCATCTTTATCATTATGAGTCTTAGTTAGGCTCTCTAACCAAGGAAAAGTCAGTTATGAAGCAGCCTTTTCTTCAACAATCTTGTTTAAAGTGTTGACAAGGGGATTGCCATCAATCTTCATTGTTTTCTTCATTACCTTTACTATATATGTAAACCTATTGATTTTGAGGCATCTTATTCCTCACTTTATTACTCTCTACCAATAAATCATACACATGAGTGTTTATTGTTGGTTCAGTGGTTTCTGCCTAAGCTTTACTAGAAGTTTGAGTAGATGCTTCAACATTTAGTTCAATATGATGTTTTACCAAAGGTTCCCCAGGTGTTTTAACATTCCCAGTATATTCTCAACATAGTGAGATTCAACCTAACTTTTAAATCATTCAAAATTTTCATACCAAATTCTGAGCACTTAATGTACATTAGTTTGGATTGTAATTTTGAGAAAGACAAGAAAAAAGTGGTTATACTTTGAATCAAGTCAAAATCAACTTCATTCAAGATCATTTAAAGTGTTTATGTTGTAACTTAATCATCAAGTTTGTGGTGATAAGTTGTTTGTTGTAAAAGGTTCTTTGTATTGGTGTAATTCAAAGTCCCCCATAGTGTTTGGTTTTTGTGGAAAAAGTCATTTGATTCGGGTAGATTCACAGTCTACCACAAATTTGATATTATGTTAGAAGATTGTAAGAGAGGTCTTGGTGTGAGACTTTTATAAAGTTCTTACATAGTGGAAAATATTTTAAGGTGTTAAAGGACTAGATGAACCATTGGTTGATAAAGGGAACCAATATAAATCCTTGTGTCTTTTACTTTCATGCACTTTCATTCAAAGTTCATACATTTAATTCCGGAAAAAATAAAAAAGTGAAGAATCATTGCTTAGAACAAGAAAAACCCATAAAACATAATTCAACCCCACCCTCTTAGGTTTCACTCTCATAGTTACAATTAATGTCAAATAAGTTTATTTCAATTTGCTCCTCAACTCGAGTAGATATGGCTCCCGCAAAATCGTTTTTGGAAGATGGTGGCAACAACAACAAACCACCATATTTCATTGGTGAATATTATGACTTCTGGAAGATTCACATGTTGATGTACTTAGAAGCACAAGGATAAGAAATATTGGATGATGTTCAAAATGGGATATAAATTCCTACAAGTTTCATAAACAATGAATAAAAACTAAAGGTGAAAGACTCTTGGAATGATGATGATAAGAAGAGAGTGTTGTATGACATGAAGGAACCGAATAAGTAAAAAGATCAAAATTAAAAAGTTCATCTAAAGATAATGAATTGTTCAAAATGTTACCTCGTTAAAGTTTTCTTAATATGCATAAAAAACTCATCGTCCCAACTAATCACTTGGTCGTTCTTGGGAAAGTCCTCACCAATGATGAACTAAACCTAAAAGTCCTTAGATCATTGTCTAGAGCATGGCAGTCAAAATTGACAGCAACATCGAAAATAATAGTCTTTCTAAAATGACATTGGCTCTATTATTTGGAAAACTTTAAGAACGTGAAATGGAACTTAATATATTGCAAAGATATGAATCGGATCATGATAAATTAGAGAAGCGTAAAGGGTGTAAAGTTAAAGTAAAATCCCTTACTTTGAAGTTTAAACATGATAATGATCAAAAAGAAGAATTTCAATCTGAAAAATATGAGGATGATGCACTAATCAAAAAAATTAAAATATTCCCGAGAAATAAAATTAGTCAACGATATGCATCAACTTTAAGAAAGAAAGTTACTTGTTTTTAATGTAGAAGAAAAGGTCGTGTCGAAAGTGATTGCCCTACTTTTCAAAAGAAAATCAAATTCAACAATAAAATGAATAGTGTTGTACCCCAAAATTTTCCCTCACATCTTCAAGACAATATGTCTCAAGAAGTCTCCTAATGGTCACAAGATTCTCAATTGCTCAAATGGATTAAGGTTTTATCAGACAAAGCCTCCTCCTAAGCAATGGATCTTAAACTAGGATTTTAAATTTCCCAAGGCCTCATGTGGACTTCGTGACATCTCGCATACTTCAAAGAATCCTCATGTCAAGTTTCAAGGCTTTTCCCACAAGTTTGGTCAGTCAGATGCTCAGAATATCAAAAATCAGTTAACTTGGTCAAATTCATAATTTGATCAAGGGTTTATCATGATTCATCAAGAAACCTCATAATTATCAAGAATCAGGAGTTACTAAATTAGGGTTTTTGCAGGAAAAGTCAACTATACTTTGACCAGCCATAACTTTCACATGCTTCATCAAATATTTTCCAACCAAAGCTCATTTTGAAGTAAATTCAGTTCCCTACAACTTTGTGTCTCACAAGCTAAGGCCAAAAATGCTTCATTTGAGAGGTATGATCCAAGACATTACAGGTCCTTTAAAAAGTCAACAAAAAGTCAACTTATTCAAAAGCTCATAACTTGAAAATAGAATATTAAATGGAAATGGTACCAAAATTAGTGATTAGAGGACACTATAAGCTTTCCAAAAAGTCCAAGAACACATACATGGGATAAGAATTGAGAGAGTTATGCATTGTTGAAGTTGGGCAATTTTGAGGAGGTGTATAAAGCAAGTAATGACCAAAACTCAAGTTTCTTCCAAATGGGCCCATTATTTTCTAACCCAAACTTAATCATAATATAATCCACGACCTATAAATCATAATATCTGATTTTTTATATTTAATTTATATTATATTGGATTTAATTTATTTAAATTAAATTTTAATTAAGATAAATATTGAAAATCAAATATTTGATCTTACGATTATTTTAGGATCAAATATTTTGTGTTTATGATCATTATAAGGATTCAAATTTCGTGCAAACCAAAAGAGAATGTCATAATATCAAATTTTGACCAAAATAGAAACCTTATTTCTTCACTTCCAAGTAATCTCAAATCCATCAAAAAAGCCCAAATTTCTTAACCTAATTCACTCTCCTATAAGTATACAATAAGGCCAGAGGAAAAGAGGACGAAAATTTGAATCCAAAAAGTCCTTACCACGTTTCAAAAAAGCCAAGAAAAGTCAAAATCGGTTTGCCATTTACAAAAGGTTTTAAAGGTCTAAACATCTTCCTTGGGATATTTTGAATGCATATTCATCATCACCATCATCAAAAACACCATAAATCGCACAAACCGAATCCGTTTTTATCTCTTTTTCTTGATTTTTCGATTTCGATTATATGTTCATAATAAACTTGTTTTAATTGTGTTTTGTTGTTTGTGTTAAGGTTTAGAAGTTATCTGGATAGTTTGATTGAAGTTTCGATGCAGGTTTAGCCATTCACCATTGCTAGGGTTTGAGGGTTATAATTTGGGAACTTAGGTTGATGATGATTTCAAGTGAAATTGATGGCTCCATTGAACTCATAAGATGATTTATAATTGATCTGCACCCTTGGATATGATTTATGTTGTGTATTGGATGTTTTTGAAAAACGCAGGTACTATAGTGACAGACAAAACCGTCACTATAGGTTTAGCTACGGAAAAACCGTAGGTAGAAGTTGGTGGACGGAAGGAGGAAAAAGATGAACCAAACGCGCGTTTTTCCTTTTTTCAAATTTTCGTTTAGTTTATAATAATTGTTTTCTGATTATTTACACGTGCATGTAAATGGCCTAGTGGCAAGGATGATATGGTGTAATCTTTGGGGGGCGGGTTCGAATCCCAACCACCCTCCCCCTTTATTTTAGTTGTTTTTCTAGTTTTTATTTTCTTTTTATTTTAATTAATCATTAATTAATTAGGTTAATGACCTATCATTTTTTTAACTAAAAAATTAAACCTTTTTTTTAATAAAACTAACCATCAAATTAAACAAAAAATTCAATTATTTCTTTTTCTATTTTCTTGTAAATAATAAATAAACCTTTGTTTTTAATTAATAGTTTTTTAATTAAGAAAATCATAGAAAATCTTACAAAATTCAATTAAATCAATTCTTAATCAATTTTTTTAATTAAGTTATTTCTTATTAAAATTAATCTACATAAAAAATTTATTGAGGTTTTACGATTTTTTAAAATTATTTTTAATCTTTTCATTACATTATTTTTCTATTTAATTCTCTTAGAAAATTGTATAGGATGCGACTTATGTAATAGCGTAGATTTATATTCTCGCCTTTATTTTCGATTATGTATCTGCTCCTGGATTGTAATAGTTAAATTAGGGTTTACTTTCCGCATTTTTATTTTTCGCACTCCCCGGTTTAAAATATGTATCCACCTCCCCATGATGTAATCGTTTAGGGTAAAAAAAATTCTTTTAAATTCCGTAAATTATTAATTGTGTGGTTAGTAATAAGAGGGTGTGAAAAGACTTGTATGCGAATAAAAACGGACTTAGTCCATTAATCAAAAATTAAAATAATCGAATACAACACACTTTTCACACATACATCCCTAGGGTTTCCCCCCCTTGTTGCCTTACAATATGGTCAAGTCCCTCGAACGTAGGGGTGTCTTAACATAGTTGCCCTAAAGATGAAAATCATCATAAATAAAAGATCATACGATGAACCTACGCATGTCCCTTCAAATCCAAGGATAAGACTACTTACTAACTGATAGTAAGGACAGTTTTATCCCTAAAGAAACGAAATAACAAGAAAGACCTTACAATTTAGGGTAAGTAGTTCTTAAGTGCTTGCTCACCATCTTTCAAAATACTTTCCACACCTCACATTTTCAAATATTTTCAAACAGTAAACAATTTTATACATTTGTACGAGAATCATTATAAAGTTAAACTTCTAAAATATTTTTCTAAACACATACTACACTATTTTTCAAAAACAAAGTAAAGTGAGCTAAGCAATTAAGAGCCCATGGATAACCATAGATACAAATGGTGCTAACACATTCCCTTTGTATAACTTACCCCCCGAACTCAAAATCTAAAACCAAGGTCTTTCCTGTTCTTTTCCAACTTTTCTACTTGGATAAAAGAAAAGCCGGTGACGACTCTTGATATTCGCAACATAGTTTTTGTGAAAACAAAAACGACCAAGTCAGTTCTCCCACCGTGTTACAGAACTGGCGACTCTGTTGGGAAGAATATTTAAAAGAGGGGTTACCTTAGAGTTAGATCACTTAATTGTTTGAATTATATGCTTTATTTTAAGGGTACTTGTTTTGGGGCTATTGTGAGAAAGATCCTAACCCGGATCTAGTGTACCTTAGGTAAGTGGCAATAGACCAAGGAAATTGTATGGTGTATAATGCTATGGTTGATCTGGTGGCTACAGTTAGTGTGACATCTTGGTTGGTTCTGATGTTCTTCAAGTCAATTGAGGATAATATCAGGATTTCATATGGTGTCATTAACACTAACTACCCTTTAGAACCCTAATTGACCCATCTTGGCCATTAGAAAGTAGTGAGATAACCGGCTTTGGTGCATTCTAAAGTTGGTTGATACTCGATGTTATGCTTATTGAGATTCTAATCTTAGGATGTTTTGGTTGGCAAGTCAGTTGCCATACTGAACAACAACCTTTGAAAAGAATCAGTGATATTAAGATCCCTCAGAACCTGGTTACTATTGCTATGACAGGTTGAACCAACTAAACTTCAGTAGGGATGGTACTTACCTATGAACTCCATGCAAACCTTTAAACCTAAGGCCATTGTGTGACTTGTTTGTGTTCTACATTTGCTTGTTTAAAACATAACATCATAACATCATGACATCATAACGTAGCATTTTCACTAACCATTTCAAGGACCAAAGGATTTATCTTTGTTCTTTGTTGCAGGTTATGGCTTCCGCTCGTAGAAACACTATCTGAATCAACTTTGTAAGGATACCTTCTAAGCTTAAGGAATTAGTCTCAAAAGTTCATGGGAGCTCTCAATTCATCAAAAAGCATGGTTATATACTTGATTTAGTTACTTCAGGGTTTAATGAAGACATGATGAGTGTTTTGTTCCAGTTCTTTGACCCTAAATATCATTGTTTCACATTTCCCGATTATCAGTTGGTTCCCACAATGGAAGAATTCTACAAACTACTCGTTGTGCCTATTCTTGATCAAAAACCATTCACGGGCTTAGAGAAGGAGCCTAAACTAGAAATTATTGCAGCAGCCTTATATCGGAAGAAGTCAAACATTGTACTGGAAATAAGGAGAGGAGTTAAAGGTATTCTTGCTAAAGTATTGATAGAGAGAGCTCAGGTATTCTTGGATGTTATGAGTTATGATGCTTTTGAGGATATCTTAGCCTTGTTGATTTATGGTTTGGTGTTGTTACCTAATCCGGACCAATTCATAGATGTGTACGCCATTAACATATTTCTGACTCATAATCATGTGTCTACCTTGCTTGGAGATATTTTGCACTCTTTTCACACTCGTACTACAAAGGCGCGAGGGACTCAGATGTGTTGCATACCTCTACTATCAAGGTGGTTTATTTCACACATTCCTCGATCTGTGATGAATAATGAACAAGGTTTGAGGTGGTCTAGAAGGATAATGTCACTCTCTCATTCAGATATTCATTAGTGTTCCCGATCTATGGAAAATATCAATATCATTGACCGCTTTGGATAATTCCCTAATGTGCCACTCCTTGGCATAAGGGGAGGCATTACTTATAATCCATCTTTGGAACTACGTCAATTTGGTTATGCTCGGAGTGATGGTCCTCATGATATGATTATTCAAGGTATTTTGTTCGATTATGACAACGATCTTCTAGGTTACCGTCAAAGGTTTATGCGTGCTTGGAGCATGGTGAACAAGATTAATAGCAATACTCTGAAACCAAAATACTCCATCCCTATGGAGCTTTACCTCAGATAGGTGAGGTCTCGTGCTCAAACTCTTATGATGTTATATCATATTGTTCTACCGGTGATTGTTGAGCCTATTGTTGAAGGAGATGTTCCTTACACCATTCTTCATCTTGACATGCCTACTGACCTGGAAGAGCTGCAGAAATATTGGATCCAAGTGAAGGAGCAAAGGGATACTTTTGAGGCTCAGTCCAATGCTAGAAAAGAGAAAGTGTTGGAGCTAACAAGGCAAATTCACGAAGAGCGGAACCTCAATACATATCTCAACACAAAGAAGAAGCGTCCATGGGAGACTTGAGTCTCAAATGATTATTTTCTTTGTAAATTTTTTTGTTTTCCTTCATTGTAATCCCAAGGGGTAATTTTATTTTAAACATACTAATAAGATTTTTGTTTTTGTTTTCCTTTAACAAATTTAAATCCTACGTGGTCCTTGAAAACGTTGCATATGCATTACATGCCATACCATCGCATAACAGGTTTCTGTGACAGGTTTATTATCTTCTCGCTGTTTATTTCAGTGGAAATGGCTCTCGAACAGTCTATCAAAGATCTCTAAACCCAGAATACTCAATTTCAAGAAGTGATCCTGGATTTGTCCAAGGGGCAAGAAGAGTTGATAGCCTTCCTCACAAAGGACATGAAAAAGAAGAATCCTGAAGACAACAAGGATGATCGGTGGGAACAACTGCAAGCTGAGATGGTAGAGATGAGAATCTAGATGAATGGTCAGGTGGCTCTTATCCAAAATTTAGACCAGAGGCAAGAAGAGCTAAGAGTCTTCGTCAATAAACTTCAAGACAACGGAGTCAAGAATCTAATCATTAGTCAGCCTCCGGTGAAACAAGTTGACTTGGTCGAAAAGAAGAAGAGGATAAGAGAAGGAAAAAAACAGGTTACTACTGATATTCTTTCAATTAAAGGAAGAAGGTTTTATAGGGTTAATCCATCTTAACACAAGGAACATAAAAGACAGTTTATCAAAATCAACACTCCAGTGTCGCCAACTTTGCAATGCTTGTTGGAGATGAAGTTGATTACCTTGAAAGACCCTCTTCAGAATCCCAATATTTTCTCTCTTTGCTATAATCCTAATGCAAGGTGTGCATATCACTCCAACTGTCTTGGACATGACACTAATAACTGTTGGTAATTGAGGAATAAGATTCAAGACATGTTTGACAAAGGAGTCCTCGAGGTTAAGCCAGAAGACCAAATTAAATTCTCTTATCGTCCATCAAACATCAAAGTTTCCAGACATCCGGAGTGACAAGTTTAGAGGAGGAGGCTTTGAGAATGTTTGAATTTTCATTTGTAATTTCTTTTGTCGACTTAAACACTTACTATTATGTCAGACTTTTGTTTTCACAATAATGCATTGCATATGTTTGTCTTTAATTAATCCATTTGTTTCACTATATTTAAACTATGCTTCTTACTTCTCTTTTGTGATATTTAACTTTTGTTAAAGGTGTAAGCCTTTTAGAGGGAGGATGACGAAGACGATATTATAATTTCATATAGTATGCTTTTGAAAAAACTATGCTGACGATGTGCAGGTATTGTTTTGATTCCTAAATAGTGGAGATATAAGTAAGTTAATCCCTAGTAAATCCTTTTGAGCCTATGAAGTAGGAGTTTTCATTCTCAAGCAAATTAAAACCCTTAATCATAACCTGGGGCGGGGTAGTTCCTCGATTAATTCATTTATGCCAGTTGTCCTTTTGTACACAACTAATGAAGGTTCCCAATAATTGTTAAGTCTGACAGACAATATCTAGCAAAAGAAAAGCTCACTAAGTCAAAACCTATGAAGGAGACTTAGTAAAAATTGAGACATCCCGCTGACTGTAATCTTGAAACAAACAGTTCAGGCAAAAAGAAGGGATAACAAAGTCAAAAGAAAAAAAGAGGTCATTACAAATCCTCGATAAAAAAAAGATGATTGGCTTTTCAAATAAACTGTTGTCAGTGTTACAATTCCAAACTCCTTTGGAGCCTCAATGCATAAGTTAACTGAACATAGGACTGAAGAACATCACGAAGGACGGGTTCGGTACAAATAAAATTTGAGCTTTTATCCTTTGTTTCTTAAACCATGAATCAGGACACATTACAACCCTTTAAAAGTCCTAACTGAAGCATGGTTAGTTCGAAAGCGTACTGCTACAAAAAGTTATCCTGACTCCTTTAGGGCTTACTATAAATCTTGAGTTAATATCACAGTTGTTACAAACATTGTTTTGCTAAAATAATTAGTTTTCAAAACTTCAAGACAAGCATAAGCGTTGCATTTTGAATATCATTGTTTGCATACAACTAAGTGTTTGACAGCAGAGAAGCTTACTTGATGAACATTTAATAAACCAAAGTCCTCCTGACAGACAAAGTTGCTTCCTGGGCCTGACTCAGTTGGATCAAAGACAGTGTATACAAGGGGCACGATCACTATCTTCCAATCAAGGGGGCATGCCATGTTATTTTCCAATTCATCTGGGACACTCAGGTCAGGATTCAACGATGCTTAATAGCCAGGGGCAGGTCTCCTCATCTGAATTACCAGAGGTAACATTACCAAGTTCAAGATGCCAGTGGCATATTATTGTGGGGAATTTTGTTTATTTCTCTTGAGGTAGCTCTTTTAAAATATTTCTATTCTGGGACAAATCATCCTCAACTAGGGGCAACGCTCTCTTTTCAAATCTAATCAAATTCAGTTGCAAGCTCCTTAACCATTACTCGGGGCGTACACGATCCACCGCAGTCTGTAAGCATATTCCTCTCATAAAATTGCCTTGATACTGGGTTTCAGCAAAAGCCATTGTGGAAATTAATTGTTTGTATCAATAATATCAGATGGTGTCACTATCATGTCTTCGGATTCAGTCATGATAACTCCTAGAAAATCACTTGGGGAAGTCAAGAATATTAGAAGTTCTGAATCCATTGGTTATTTTGAATGAATATATGCTTTTAAATATGATTGATGTTTACCAAAATGGATAAAATTACAATAATAGCATTTACTAAGGACTCTTGGAGGTTGGAATCCCCAGTAAAGTTCATATCCAACATATCTTCACAGGTTCATCCCCACAAAGTAATCTTTACAGGTTGGTTCCAGCAGCATATTCCAAGTAGCCTCTTCCCCGAAAGCACTTGTACTTCCAACCCTACAAAGTCCCGGGCAGGATTCTCTCAAAGCCTGATATCTCCAAGAAAGGTTGACACCTGGTCATATAGTACATTAGAGGAATGTCCATCTCTTTTATCCCCAGTCAGGGTATTTAGGAACTTAATCCTTCAATAAAAAGCATGACGGACGATCGACTCTCCTCAACTGAGATTTGAAGTAATTTCTTCATCATCCCCAACAATGAATATGGATCTATTTTCCCCAACTAGCAGTTTTTACACGAAACTACTGATGTGCTTCAACTATATAATTTTTTCGTACATCATATACATCATATCATGGCATATGCATCCATAACGAATATGACATTCTCATTTACATAAAGAAAGTCATGTTATGCATTGCATGCATCAAATGATCTTGCATAAAACTAACTTTTCCTTTTCAGGATAGTTCGCGATCAGAGGAATATTGTTGACTCCTAGAGACAGTACAGAGACGATCGAGACGAAGATCTATTTTTGATACTTAGTTCAGGATACTTTCAAGAGACAGTACAGAGACGATCAAGACGAAGATCTAGTTATGATACTTAGTTCTGATATTTTCCCGAGATAGTTCAGAAAAGATCGAGATAAAGATCTACTTCTGATACTTAGTTCAGGATACTTTCCAGAGCGAGTTCAGAGACGATCAAGATGAAGATCTAGTTCTGATACTTAGTTCTGATATTTTCCCGAGACAGTTCGGAGACAATCGAGACGAAGATCTAGTTTTGATACTTAGTTCAAGATATTTTTCTTTTAGAGACAGTACAAAGACGATCAAGATAAAGATCTAGTTCTGATACTTAGTTTTAATATTTTCCCGAGACAGTTCAGAGACGATCGAAACGGAGATCTAGTTCTGATACTTAGTTCAGGATAATTTCCAGAGACGATCAAGACGAAGATCTAGTTCTGATACTTAGTTCTGATATTTTCCCGAGACAGTTTAGAGACGATCGAGACGAAGATCTAGTTCGGATACTTAGTTCAGGATATTTTTTTCCAGAGACAGTACAGAGACGATCGAGATAAAGATCTAGTTCTGATACTTAGTTCAATATATTTTTTTCCAGAGACAGTTCAGAGACGATCAAGACGAAGATCTAGTTTTGATACTTAGTATTGATAGTTTCCCGGGACAATTCAGAGACGATCGAGATGAAGATCTAGTTCTGATACTTAGTTAAGGATATTTTCCAGAGACATTACAGAGAAGATCAAGACGAAGATCTAGTTCTGACATTTTCCAGAGACAGTTCAGAGACGATCGAAACGAAGATCTAGCTCTGATACTTAGTTATAGACATTTTCCAGAGACAGTTCAAAGACGATCGAAACGAAGATCTAGTTCTGATACTTAGTTCGGGATATTTTACAGAGAAAGTTCAGAGACGATCGAAATGAAGATCTAGTTCTGATACTTAGTTCAGGGACAACATTCAGATAGAGTCAAGCGTATACACATTTTGATACTCATATCAACAGATACTTTGGATGGCATCTATAAGCCTGTCTCTAAATACTCTGAATGGCATCTCTAAGCTGATTCAAGCAATACAATCAACCAACAGTGTTACTTTGCGCACCGGTGAGCGCAAATATTTGGGCTCAAGTGTTCAATCCTCTTCCACCTTCAGGTCACAAATGGCGTACATGTTAATATAACTCCTCAAGTTTCAGAAAATTGAACAGGGGTAGCTGTTGTACCCCAAAATTTTCCCTCGCATCTTCAAGACAATATATCTCAAGAAGTCTCCTAATGGTCACAAGATTCTCAATTGCTCAAAGGGATTCAAGGTTTCATCAGACAAAGTCTCCTCCTAAGAAATGGATCTTAAACTTGGATTTTGAATTTCCCAAGGCCTCAAGTGGACTTCATGACATCTCACATACTTCAAAGAATACACATGTCAAGTTTCAAGGCTTTCCCTACAAGTTCGGTCAGTCAGATGCTCATAATATCAAAAATCAATTAACTTGGTCAAAAAGTCAATTGTAGTCAACACAAAGTCAAACTTCAAGATTTTTGATCAACATCAAGATTATGAGGTTAAATTCATCATTTGATCAAGGGTTGATCATGATTCATCAAGAAATCTCAGAATCATCAAGAATCAGGAGTTACTAAATTAGGGTTTGTGTAGGAAACGTCAATTGTACTTTGACCAGCCATAACTTTCACATGCTTCATCAAACATTTCTCATCCAAAGCTCATTTTGAAGTAAATTCAATTCCCTACAACTTTGTGTCTCACAAGCCAAGGCAAAAAATGCTTCATTTGAGAGGTATGGGCCAAGATATTACAGGTCCTTTAAAAAGTCAACAAAAAGTCAACTTTTCAAAAGCTCATAACTTGAAAATGGAAGATTAAATGGATATGGGACCAAAAGGAGTGATTAGAGGACACTTTAAGCTTTCTAAAAAGTCCAAGAACACATACATGGGCTAAAAATTGAGAGTTATACATTGTTGAAGTTGGGCAATTTTGAGGAGGTGTATGAAGCAAGTAATGACCAAAGCTCAAGTTTCTTCCAAATGGGCCCATATTTTTCTAACCCAAACTTAATCATAAGATAATCCACAACCCAAAGATCATAATATCTGATTTTTTATATTTATTTTATATTATATTGGATTTAATTTATTTAAATTCAATTTAAATTAAGATAAATATTGAAAATCAAATATTTGATCTTAGGATAATTTTAGGATCAAATATTTGGTGTTTATGATCATTATAAGGATCCAAATTTCGTGCAAACCAAAAGAGAATGTCTTAATATCAAATTTTGACCAAAATAGAAACCTTCTTTCTTCACTTCCAAGTAATCCCAAATCCATCAAAAAAGCCCAATTTTCTTAACCTAATTCACTCTCCTATAAGTATACAACAAAGCCAGAGGAAAAGAGGACGACAATTTGAAGCCAAAAAGCCCTTACCACGTTTCAAAAAAGCCAAGAAAAGTCAAAATCGGTTTGCCATTTACAACCATTTACAAGAGGTTTTGAAGGTCTAAACATCTTCCTTGGGATATTTTGAACGCATATCCATTATCACCATCATCAAAAACACCATAAATCGCACAAACCGAATCCGTTTTTATCTCTTTTTCTTGATTTTTCGATTTCGATTATATATGCATAATAAACTTATTTTGATTGTGTTTTGTTGTTTGTGTTAAGGTTTAGAAGCTAGCTGGATAGTTTGATTGAAGTTTCGATGCCGGTTTAGTCATTCACCATTGCTAGGGTTTGCGGGTTCAAACTTGGGAACTTAGATTAAGGACGATTTCAAGTGAAATTGATGGCTCCATTGAACTCATAAGATGATTTATAATTGATTTGCACCCTTGGATATGATTTATGTTGTGTATTAGATGTTTTTGAAAAACGCAGGTACTATAGTGACGGACAAAACCGTCACTACAGGTTTAGCAACGGGAAAACCGTAGGTAGAAGTTTATGGACGGAAGGAGGAAGAAGATGACCCAAACGCGCGCTTTTCCTTTTTTCAAATTTTCGTTTATTTTATAATAATTATTTTCTGATTATTTACACGCGCATACAAATGGCCCCGTGGCAAGGATGTTATGGTGCAATCTTTGGGGGGTGGATTCGAATCTCGGTCACCCTCCCCCCTTTATTTTAGTTGTTTTTCTTGTTTTTCTAGTTCTTACTATTTTCTTTTTATTTTAATTAATCATTAGTTAAGTAGGTTAATGACCTATCATTTTTTTAACTAAAAATTAAACCTTTTGTTTTAATAAAACTAACCATCAAATTAAACAAAAATTTCAATTATTTCTTTTTCTATTTTCTTGTATATAATAAATAAGAAAAAAAAACTTTTTTTATTAATTAATAGTTTTTAATTAAGAAAATCATAGAAAATCTTACAAAATTAAATTAAATCAATTCTTAATCAAAAAAAATTAATTAAGTTATTTCTTATTAAAATTAATCAACATAAAATTTATATTGAGGTTTTAGGATTTTTGTAAAATTATTTTTAATCTTTTTATTACATTATTTTTCTATTTATTTCTCTTAGAAAATTGTATAGGATGTGATTTATGTAATAGCGTAGATTTATATTCTTGCATTTATTTTCGATTATGTATCTGTTCCTGGATTTTAATAGTTAAATTAGGGTTTACTTTCCGCACTTTTGTTTTTCGCATTCCCCGGTTTAAAATATGTATCCCCCTCCCCATGATGTAATAGTTTAGGGTTCTTTTTCCGCTTTTAAATTCCGTAAATTATCAATTGTGTGGTTAGTAATAAGAGGGTGTGAAAAGACTTGTATGCGAATAAAAACGCATTTAGCCCATTAATCAAAGATTAAAATAATCGAATACAACACAATTTTCACAAATACACCCCTAGGGTTTCCCCTCTTGTTGCCTTACAATATGGTCAAGTCCCTCGAACATAGGGGTGTCTTAGCATGGTTGCCTAAAGATGAAAATCATCATAAATAAAAGATCATAGTCCCTCATTATCCCTTCGAGTTGCTTACGAAAAAATGATCTAGTCCCTCAATGACCCTATGGAAAATGATGATTGTCCCTTCGAATTGCTAAGTCAACTTTACAAGGTTGCCTTCTACGACCATATGATGACCCTACGCATGTTCCTTCAAATCCAAGGATAAGACTACTTACTAACTGAGAGTAAGGACAATTTTATCCCTAAAGAAACGAAATAACAAGAAAGACCTTACAATTTAGGGTAAGTAGTTCTTAAGTGTTTGCTCACCATCTTTCAAAATACTTTCCACACCTCACATTTTTAAATATTTTCAAATAGTAAACACTTTGTATACATTCGTACGAGAATCATTACAAAGTTAAACTTCTAAAATATTTTTCTAAACACACACTACATTATTTCTCAAACAAAGTAAAGTGAGCTAAGTAGTTAATAGCCCATGGATAACTATGCATACAAAGGGTGTTAACACCTTCCCTTTGTATAACTTACCCCCCGAACTCAAAATCTAAAACCAAGGTTTTTCCTGTTCTTTTCCACTTTTCCTACTTGGATAAAAGAAAAGTCGGTGGCGACTCTTGTTATCCACAACATAGTTTTGTGAAAACAAAAATGACCAAGTCAGTTTTCCCACCGTGTTACAAATAGGAAATAAAAAAAGCTTACGTGGCATGGCTAGAAAATGAAGTAAGTTCATCATCGAATGAAGAACAAGATGTTAGACGATGGGATGAATCTAGAAGGGATTGAATAGATCATGTATTTAAAACTTGGCACTTTTTAAAATTATTTGAAATAGGTTGTGGAAGCTCCCTGGACTACAATAATCTAAATGATCTGTTATTGGTAAGATCAGATATGCGTGAAAACCAAATGGAATGACTAAGATAAAGCGAATCAACAACAATCATAATTAATCAATTAAATACACAAATACTTGATATAACTACCACCATTGATGAATTTAAAACAAAGAGAAAAATAGGCAAAAATATTGAAAGGCTTGTTTGAAGTCAATTTAGCAAACACTTGGTGTGCATACACAACCAAGTCTCAATTTCACTAGAATTGATAGTGCAGAATTTTCCTTAGTTGCAATTAAAGTAATTGCAATAATTTATCAAACACATTAAGTGCACAAAACTTTAGTGAAATGAAGTTACCAATCAATGTCACACAAGATTCAATTAGTGCAGAAATTAAAGAGTTAAAGAAAGAGAGAACAACACCAAATTTGTTTAGGCAATTCCCCTGTCGTCCTCGCTTAGGATACGTCTGCCCCCAATTCTAAAAAGAATTGAGATATTGATTAACTATTGCAAATTTTATACAATAGAAGTAATAGTCACCACAAACCAATCTTAAGTCTTGATATATATTATATTCCCTTCTCTCCGATTGATTCAAGTAAAACCAAGTGCTTCAAATGTTTCGATCAAACCTTTCTTCACAATACTCCAGTTACTGTTACTTGTTTGAAAAAATCCACCATTCTTCAAACCTTTCACTCGGCTGAATCTATGAAACAAAGACTTGTGCAAAAAACCTCAAATCCTCAAGATCTTGGAGGATAAAACCCTAGGATTTTATTCAAGAAAAACCCACAACAACCTCAACCCAAACTTGATACAAGATCTTAAGTTTGAACGTTATCTCCACCTGTAATGCGCAATGATCAACAAATATTGTTATGTGTAGTCATTGACAAATGCAATGAAGAATGAAGATGAAGAGGAAAATTGTGTATATCTTTCACTTTTATTATTCAATGTGAAAATGAGACTCAATTATATATATATATATATATATATATATATATATATATATATATATATATATATATATATATATATATATATATATATATATATATAATGTATAAACCAAGTGAAAATATCAAAGTTGAGATTTAGCAAAAATGCACAGCAGAAAAAGGAGTGAAAATAGTGATGAGTCGACTCATCGAAACAGGTGTCTCGATCTATTGAGAACCGTAGCAGACCAATATCAAAAATAACAGCCATGAGTCGACCTAACAGAGTGATGAGACGACTCATCGGTTTTTCCAGACATGAGTCAACCTAAATAGAGTGCTGAGTCGACCTATCAGCAACCATGAGTTGACATATCTCAACAAGTGACTCGACCTGTTGAGACCCATGGGAAACAAAGAAAAACTACTACATTTGATGAGTCGACCTATCAACAACCATGAGTCGACTAATTCAGTGTAAATTTTGATGAGTCAACCTATCAACAACCATGAGTCAACCTATCAGCAACCATGAGTAAACTCATGCAGTGTAAATTGTCAAAAATTAAATTTTGAGAGTGTTTAGGTCTACCCATGTCATTTATGTATAGACCTAAGTTATCAACAATGATCAAGTGCACAAAATCATATATAATATGATTCCTCTATGCATAGACACGTGAATTGGTATTTTTGAGCATGTTAAGGATGAATGCAATCTAAGACGCGATGAAACCGTCTAAAGTACAAAGTACAAGCTATTCTAAGTTTTGACATCATTAAAACAAGGACCAAGGAATATTTCCCTCACATACTCCCCTTTTTTTATGATGGCAAAACCAATACAAAAGCATTAATATATTGAATACTTTGAGAGACATCCTCCTCCTGAATTTATGCATCTCTTTGTGACAAAAAAAATCATCTCTAAAACTTAATCTTTGTCAAGCTTTATTTTGCATTTCTTCTCCCCCTTTGACAACATCAAAAAGATAAAAGGATCAAGCTCAATCAAAATCAAAATATATTTGCAAGAACATAATCAACACTTTGCAACAAATGAACATCAACAACTATTCACATTAAATGTTGTTAATGTAAGACATATAAATATAAATACTTTCTAAGCAAGTTCAGACAAATTTCAAACATAGAAATGAATTAAGCTTAGACCAAACCATAAAATAAACATCAAGAAAGTGCATTTTATAGAACAATATGGGCAATGAATGCCCTCACATAGCTCTATACCTTTTTTATATATCAAAAGCCTTACCGTTCTCATATCGATCCAAGCTTACCGACAAGTTCCTTTTTCAAGATGTTTGATTCGATGTCTGAGGAAGTAGTTTAGCTCCCCCATCATAATTATCTCAAACTCTCCCTGCATCAACTTAGAGGATTCCTTGACCAAATTGATGTTAGTAGATCTAAACATTATATCATTTACATAAACTTGAACTAAAATGGAGTGTTTTCTTGACGCTTAATAAAAAGGATTGTATCAACCTTCCCTCTTGAGAATCCTTGATCTAGTAAAAAAATTCTAATACACTCATACCAAGTCCTAGGGGCTTATTTAAGACCGTACAAAGCACATTTAAGCTTATAAACATAGTTAGGATATTCATGACTTTCAAAGTCGGGGGGGTTGAGATACATAGACCTCTTCATTAATGTATCTGTTTAAAAAAAGTACTTTTAACATCCATTTGGTATAATTTAAAATCCTGTGAACAAGCAAAGGCAAGAAAAAGGCATATTGCGTCGAGTCGGGCGATTGGAGTATGAGTCTCCTCATATTCAATTCCTTCCTCTTGGTTATACCCTTGAGCAGCAAGGCAAGCCTTGTTGCCAGTTATAACTCTGTGTTTGTCTAATTTGTTCCTAAACACCCATTTAGTACCAATTACTCGATGGCCTCGCAGAGGTGGGACAAGGTCTTAAACCTTATTTCTCTTGAATTGATTTAGTTCATCTGGCCAAAAACCAATGTTCATCGAGTAAGGCTACTTTGGAGTTCTTAGGCTCAATTTGAGACACAAAAGTAGAATGATAACAAAAGTTACTTATCTTTAACCATGTAGTTACTCCTTTTGAAATATCTCCGAGAATATTGGATGACCATTAGTGAACTTCCAAGTTGTAGGAAGATCATTGTTGCTAATTGGATGAACCTCCTTTTTCTTTTCAAAGTTGTGATATTCTTCCTCCTCAACTTTCACGGATTTGTATTGATCAATTTCCTTTTCCGGATCTTTGAGTATGTCTTTTGAAGATACACCTACACAATGAAGAGAAGTACCTTTTCTAACTTTTTTCGGATAAGATTCATCAAAGGAAACAAGAACGGATTCTTCAACAATAAGAAATCTTTTATTGTATACCCTATATGTTTTACTTGATTGAGATAGTCAAAGATACTTCATTCAAGTCAAGCATGTATACATTATTTACCCTCAAGCCCTTAAACACATCATCCTTTTTATCATTATAATCAATTATGCAACAATCTTTTGAAAAACAATACTTTATATTCTTTGTCGCAAAATTGGTTAATGCTAATAAGATTGTATTTAAGACCTATAACTAAAAGGACATATGAGATAATAGAGATGAAGGATTACCTACACTACCTTTTCTGAGTACAACTCCCATTTTGTTATCACCATAAGTTACAAAACCTTTCTTCTTAGCCACAAAGTTAAAGAATAAGGAAATGTCACCCGTCATATGTCTTGAGCATATACTATTGAGAAACCATTTTCTCTTCGTAGCCTCAAGACATTCCACCTACAAATTTAAACAAGGGAAGTAGGTGCCCAACTTTTATTGGGTCCTTGTGTATGAGTGAAACTTTGGTTGCATTTGGGCAACCATTGGAAAATGCCTTTAGGAACCAAAA
Organism: Lathyrus aphaca; assembly: GCA_963966055.1. Lineage (NCBI taxonomy): Eukaryota > Viridiplantae > Streptophyta > Magnoliopsida > Fabales > Fabaceae > Lathyrus > Lathyrus aphaca. The sequence goes on along the minus strand of OZ014525.1, from coordinate 63,896,345 downwards.
ATCCCCTAAATAGGAATTTAGCAATAGTATGACCCCTCTTGAAACAATAAAGACAATTAAGGTTGAAATTTAGTAATTCATAATAAAATAATTTATCAACATTTTCATATTTAGAATGTCTTACTTGCTTTTCTTCTTTTGATGAGCCATGAGACAAAGGTTGATGTTAACTTCTTCATCACTTGAGTCACCATTTCTTGAGGGCTCACTATCACTCTCTCATGCAATATATGCTCTTCTATCCTTGCTAGATTTATTTTGGTGCTTGTCTTTACCTTTGTATTTCTTTATCAATGGACAATCCGGTTTGTAGTGACCGGCCTTTCCGCAATTGTAACATGACCGTCTAGACTTAGTGCTCTTACTTTCATCTTGCTTTGATGATTTTGATTTACATCTATAGTTGACGAGATCTTTATCCGAATGTTGAATTTCATTCTTTCTAAGGTATCTATTATACCTTCTTAAAAACTCTCCATGTCTTCATTCGAATTTGTATCATCATCACTTGATTCACTTTCTCATGTATCTTTGGTGAATGATTTGGAACTTGAAGCCTTTAAAGTGATAGGCTTCTTTTCGGTGTCCTTTGACTTCTCTTTCTTTTCCTTATTTTCATGTTTCTCGGGGTTAGGAGCTCTTGTTAATGCTCTTGAAGCTTACCAAACAATGTTGTCATGTCCAACATTATGATATCATTGGCTTCCTTGATCGCAGTGACCTTAGGTTGACATTCCCTATTAAGACATCTCAAAATTGTCTTGGTAGCAACATCATTTGGAGTAGTTTTATCAAGAGAATGTAGACGATTGATTAGATGGGAGAATCTTTTTTGCATATCCGCAATGGTTTCCCCTTGCTTCATGTGAAAGAGATCGAATTCTTGCATTAAAGTATTGATTCTAGCTAGTTTGACATCATTTGTCCCCTCATGGGCAATTTGCAATGAGTGTCACATATCTTTAGCATTAGTACAATGGGAAACTCTATAATATTCGTCAACACCTAAAACGACAATGATTATATTTCTAGCTTTCCAAATGTAACTATACTTTTTCTCATCTTCTTCATTCCATTGTGCTTCCAATTTAGATACAACAATGTTATTTGCATTGGTCACGGTTATTTCCATGGGACCATCTTGAATAAATTTTCATACCTTCCTATCAATAGAATTGATATGTATACGCATACAATCTTTTCAATAATAGTATTTCTCACCCATGAAAATAGACGCTCTATTGTAAGCCCCTTTAAGATCATTGGCCATTTTCCAAAAAGTTATATGTGAAGCACTAGATGAACTGGTGCTCGTGATACCACTTGTTAGATGATGGTACGAATCTATAAGGGGGTTGAATAGATCACATATTTAAAACTTGGCACTTTTTAAAATTATTTGAAATAGGTTGCGAAAGCTCCCCGGACTACAATCGTCTAAACGATCTATTTTTGGTAAAATTGAATATGTGTGAAAACCAAATAGAATGACTAAGATAAAGCGAATCAACAACAATCGTAATCAATCAATTAAGTACACAAATCCTTAATATAACTACCACCAATGATGAATTTTAAAAATAAAAAAAAGAAGAGAAAAATAGGAAAAATATTGAAAGGCTTGTGTGAAGTCAATTTAGCAAACACTTGGTGTGCATACAACACCAAGTCTCAATTTCACTAGAATTGATAGTTCAGAATTTTCCTTAGTTGCAATTAAAGTAATTGCAACAATTTATCAAACACCTTAAGTGCACAACACTTTAGTGAAATTAAGTTACCAATCAATGTCACACAAGATTCAATTAGTGTAGAAATTATAGAGTTAAATAAAGACACCAGATTTGTTTAGGCAGTTCCCCTATCGTTCTCGCTTAGGGTACATCTGTCCCAAATTCCAAAGAGAATTGAGATATTGATTAAGTATTGCAAATTTTATACAAGAGAAGTAATAGTCACCACAAATCAATCTTAAGTGTTGATATTGATTATATTTTCTTCTCTCCCCTTGATTAAAGTCGAACCAAGTGCTTCAAATGTTCTGAACAAACCTCTTATTGAAGTTGCGTTATTGGAAGAACACAAAGTTCTCCAAACCTCTAGCTCGGATGATTTCGATCGTGACACGCTTAAACCCAAACTTTTCTTCACAATCATCCGGTTACCGTTACTTGTTTGAACAAATCTGCCGTTCTTCAAACCTTTCACTCGACTGAATCTATGAAGCAAAGACTTGTGCGAACCCCCCCCCCCCCAAAAAAAAAAAATACTCAAGATCTTGGAGGATAAAACCCTAAGATTTTATTCAAGAAAAATCCACAATAACCTCAACCCAAACTTGATACAAGATCTTAAATTTGAACGTTATCACCACATTCAATTCACAATGATCAACAAATACTGTTATGTGTAGTCGTTGACAAATGTAATGAAGAATGAAGATGAAGAGGAAAATTATGTATATCTTTCACTTTTCTTATTCAATGTGAAAATAAGACACAAGAATGTGAGTGTGTGTGTGTGTGTGTATATATATATATATATATATATATATATATATATATATATATATATATATATATATATATATATATATATATATATATATATATATATATAATACATAGACCAAGTGAAAAGATCACAACTGAGATTTGGCAAAAATGCTCAGTAGAAAAATGAGTGAAAACAGTGATGAGTCGACTCATCTCAACAGGTGACTCGACGTGTTGAGACCCGCAGCAAACTAATTTCAAAAATAATAGCCATGAGTCGACGTAACAGAGTGATGAGTCGTCTCATCAGTTTTTCCAGACATGAGTCAACATAAACAGAATGATGAGTCGACCTATCAGTAACCATGAGTCGGTATATCTCAACAGGTGACTCGACATATTGAGACCCATGGGAAACAAAGAAAATGCTACATTTGATGAGTCGACCTATCAACAACCATTAGTCGACTCATGCAGTGTAAATTTTGATGAGTCAACCTATCAACAACCATGAGTTAACCTATCAACCACCATGAGTAAACTCATGCAGTGTAAATTGTCAAAAAATAAATTTTGAGAGTGTTTAGGTCTACCCAAGTCATTTGTGTATACACCTAAGGTATCAACAATGATCAAGTGCACAAAACCATATGTGAGATGATTCCTCTATGCATAGACACATGAATTGGTATTTTTGAGCATGTTAAGGATGAATGCAATCTAAGACGCGATGACATCGTCCAAAGTACAAAGTACGAGCTATTATAAGTTTTGACATCATTAAAACAATGATCAATGAATCTTGCCCTCACACAAAAAAAAACATGGGTTTAAATGCTTCACATCATTCTAATGATGAAGAAAATGAGATTAGTGATCTAGAACCATCTTATATGAAAAATATTCAAATTTCTTAAAATATATTGAAAGTACAATTTTAGACCTGGTGAATGGGAATATTGTTTGTGTTTGGACCAATCAGATTAGTCACTTTTAAAAATATAATAACTAATAGAGTTGATTCTACTCATGCACCATTGAAGAATTGAAACCACTTGCAAAACCGGTAAAAATAAATGGTGTTACTAAGAAGGTCAAATCAACATTGAGTGACAATTCAACAAAGTGGTATCCTTCCTATTTCGAGCATGTTGACTCATATTTTCTGAAGTCTCCATTTTCAAAATCTCAAATTATTGTTATCAAATAATCTCCTTCACCGCTTTTATCAAAAGTCACACACATTGAAGTGATGTCGGTTTGTATGCATAAATACATTGAACGAAATGTGGATGTTAAAGGTGACGGTACCGCGTTGCTTCAACTTTATTCGGTGAAGGAGAGGAGAATCATACTCTTATCCGCCAACATTTTATCATAGAGTTGAAGGCGCGTAAGAAATCATAAGCGAAACTATTCGGAAAAAATATTTTGATGAAATTCATGAATCTCTTATTCCTTGTGTTAACAATCCAACACTTGAGACATAATGGATGTGTTTCCATAAAATATGTCATTTTATTTTAAGTGAATATAATAGGATGTGTATCGATCTACCAATATGATTTCTATAGGACATTCTTTACACTTCGAAGTGACTCACTTTAAAATCCAATCAGGCACATTATGTATATATAACTTTCAAAATCACAATCCTTTGTTCAAATTTATTTAAAATTGAGATGACCTATACCACAAACATCGTCCGAGTGGACTCATTCGACAAAAGAAGCTATAATTAGCCTGAAAACTTTTTGTTTGAGATGAAAGACTTCACCAAATTGAACTAGATTAAAAGAGAATAAAATCATCAAAATTCTAATTCTAATGCAGAACCACTTATAGAAATAGATTTAACTTGTGACACATCAATAAGGTATAAAAAAAGATTAAGCGTCATCAGAAAGTAAGACACCAAATTTCAAAGGAGAAATACATTTGGTAGTGCCAAAGAAAATTAAATAACATGCTTACCAACATCTCATATAACATAATAATACTAGTGTCTATGCCAATATGACCATGAGAGAAAAGAAATAGTTGTTCATAAATGAAGAATTCGGACACTAAAATTAGATGGAAACCTTATGAGTGATTTTCGGCAGAGGCTGATTTTGCTTTAGTATATTAAAGATTTCTAAAGTTGTTACATGTAATAAAACAAATATTTGCAATGTTCTTAATTTCAACATATTTAAAAGAAATGCAGAATCATCATTCCAGTCCCAGAATCACTAACAAAAATTTGGTGCATGTGAAAGCATGACATTGATTATATATAAAAACTTTAAAAAGACAAACGTGTAATCTGTGTAAAACTTTGTTCATATAAAAGTTTCAAAAGCTGTCGAGTTAAACAGAAAAACTAAACAGTTTTCCAACCTTAAAAATTGCACCTAATGTTTGCCATATAAACAATGCTTTTAAGAAGCAATGACGATAACAATCCAAAGGAAGACTGGGGGATACGCAAAATGACAAGTACATAAACAGTTCAGACATTGTTTAAATGATTGGCGAGTGTAAAAGTTCGACCTAACTGTAAAGATCATCATCATCGGCTCCGCCGGCAGATGTAAATGGATCAGATGCACCTGTAGCAGCAGCATCGCTGGTGCCGGAATCCGCAAACCTAAACTCAGTTCCAAACCCTCTGGATTGCTGCAATGTTTGGGCAAAAGCCTGGTATTTGCGAATGTCGGCATCACTTACACTCCTTCGGGCATACTTCATTGATTCCTCAAAATGAGCTGCCTTAATTTCTGCTACTTCATCATCAACATCCTCTTCCATAGCCTCAGGGTTCTCGCTTCTCCTTCTCTCTCTTTCAATGTCCTGGTAAGAGTAATAAGAAACAAAAAAAAAATTAAAACAGATACGATTTCTATAATAATTTTAAAATTCAATAGTAAATAGAAAATGGAGAAGCTCAAAACTGTACCTTTTCAATATTCTCTCTAATGGCATACTTGCATGCACGCTGGCAAATCTCAGTAATATCAGCACCACTAAAGCCTTGGGTGTACTTTGCAAGAGCTCTAATATCAACATCTCTTGCGATGGGAGATTTTCTCAAGCAAGCTTTAAATATTTGATGACGGGAATCTTCATCTGGGAGAGGGATATAAATCAATTGGTCTAGACGCCCTGGACGCAGAAGAGCTGGATCAATAATGTCAGGTCGGTTAGTGGCGCCAATGATGAACACGGTTTTCTTTGCTGACATCCCATCCATTTCTGTTAGCAGCTGGTTCAAAACCCTGTCAGCAGCACCCCCAGCATCTCCTACACTACTACCTCTCTGCAAGTTAAAGAAAAGCAGAAGTTATGTAACCATAGGTAATGTTCTATATTTGAAATAGTTGAAATGTATGCAGACTTGTAAAAGTCTGACAATAAAATTTGCCCAAAGTCTAAATCATAGCTTAGTAACCCGGACTGGTACCAACCTGAGTTGCAATGGAGTCAAGTTCGTCAAAGAATAGAACACATGGAGCAGAACCACGAGCCTTGTCAAAAATTTCCCTCACGTTTGCCTCACTTTCTCCAAACCACATCGTGAGCAGCTCAGGACCTTTGATACTGATGAAGTTTGCCTGGCATTCATTGGCAATAGCTTTTGCCAAAAGTGTTTTACCACAACCAGGAGGACCATAGAAAAGAACTCCCTTCGAAGGCGACATTCCAAACTTCTCAAACTTCTCAGGGTGTTCCACTGGATATTGAACAGTCTGCAAAAGAGAACAACAAAAATTCTCAGAGGTGGATAAGAGGAAACTGGTATATCAATGTGATTATGTAAGAGCTTCACTTACCTCCTGGAGTTCCCTCTTAACATTTTCAAGACCACCAATATCTTCCCAGCTGCAATTAGGCACTTCAACAACCTGTTTCAATAGAGAATAAGACATACAGACCCAATAAAATAAGAACAAGAGGACAGGTAGCTTAACACAGACAAGCACAAATTTCTGGGTAAAATATGTACCGTTTCACGGAGAGCAGAAGGATTGCTGGATCCAAGAGCAGTAGCAAAATGCTCATTTGTCACTGCCATGGAGTTCAATATTTCGGCATCAATTGTCTCATCTTCCAAGTCAATCACATCCATTTTTTCTCTGATGCATTGAAGTGCTGCTTCAGTACACAATGCAGCTAAATCAGCACCAACATAACCATGTGTTTCCTTAGCAATCTTTTCTAAATCAACCTGCAAATGTCAGAAAGGACAAATCTCTTTCAGAAATCATATTATTCAAAAAACAAACCATAACTTAAGAGAAAAGTAATTTCAATATTACATCTTCAGCAAGTTTCATATTCTTTGTATGAATTCGAAGAACCTCAAGACGCCCAATTTCATCAGGAACACCAATATCAATCTCCCTATCAAACCTTCCAAACCTCCTAAGTGCAGGGTCAATGCTATTGGGCCTATTTGTGGCTCCCATAACGATTACATGTGCGCGTGATTTAAGACCGTCCATGAGAGTCAAGAGCTGGGAAACAATCCTCCTCTCAACTTCACCGTGAGTTTTCTCTCGCTTAGGAGCTATGGAATCTATCTCATCAATAAAGATGATGGATGGAGCATTCTTCTCAGCTTCCTCAAATGCCTTCCTTAGATTGCTTTCACTTTCACCAGCGAGTTTTGACATTATCTCAGGGCCATTAATGCAGAAAAAGAAGGCACCTGTCTCATTTGCAACTGCTCGGGCAATTAAAGTCTTTCCTGATCCAGGGGGACCATACAACAGAATCCCTTTTGGTGGCTTGACACCAATAGACTTGAATAACTGTGGGTGCCTCAGAGGCAGTTCCACCAGTTCCCTAATCTGTGCCATCTGCTTTCTTACACCACCAACATCATCATAACCAACCTCGTCCAATCGATTCTCATCTTCCCTTTTAATTGGCTCTCCTTCACAGAAGATCTCTGTGTCAGGGGCAACAACACAGTACTCGTGTGGATCAGTTTCAATAACCTTGAATTCGACACTTCTCATCCCCCCTCTCACAAGGAAGAAGTCACCCTTCCTCACTGGTCTATATGCCTCCAGAAAATAAGCTGCAAACATAAAACTGGGATTAGAATTCAAAAGAAATTAGAATGCAGCAGGTTTATATGTCATGAGGGGGTCGATGCCAGTAAGAAACTGGTGACCTTTCCTGTCTGTTAAATTGTGGCATGTTTCTATTCAAAATTCAATAGATTGCAAGTAAAAAATATTACAGGAACTGCTTGATATGTTTTAGCCTAGAAAATGAAGTACAAACACGGATAGTGGCCGAATTTTCAGAGAATTAAATGCTAGGAAGTAGGTAACAATAAAACGGCACAAAATTTACAATGACAGCACGGATATAAATGAATTGATTATCTCATTATATTGAAACCATCATAGCAAAAGGAAACAATAAGGATCATTGATTTTCAATGATTGCAAATTATGGGATCATTTTATCGTGGTGATGTAATGTTTGCAAAAAAAAATAGTAATTGACTAAAAAAATGCTTTCTTGCAATGCAATCCAGCCAATATTCCCAACTACAAACATTATATGAACATAAAAATATACCAAAAGAAGAAAAATAAAATATTGAATATTTACAAACTACCACCCCTCACATTTCCAGCCCTCCCTGAACAAATAGTAAAGATGCTTAGGACAAAAGACAAATAACAATGTATGGAAGATAGAAAAAAAATTATGGAACACCCAAAAACACAATGAAGTAAAAGATAAAGCATGTGGAAGAAACCCTTAATTGAATAAACAAAAAACAATGAAATAAAAGATAAAGCAAATGAAAAAACCCTTATCGAATACACAAAAACACAACGAAAGAGTAACTCACGTTTCAAGTAAGCATCAAAAAGATTCCCGGTCACTCCTTCAATAGTATCATCAACAGGAAGAATGTGAACTCTCTTTCCATATTTGACATCAGCACATTGATGCACCGAAACAACATCTCCAAGCCTAACCCTAAGATTGTTTCTCACAACCTTATTCATCCTTATTTTTGGTTCCTCACATGTGTCATCAGAAAGTGCAATACAGACAGTATCTTTCCTTTTCTTACCCTACAAACAAAAATCAACAAACAAAACCCCAATAATTAATCAACAAACAAATCACCCTAATAGAACATTAACCGCAACACCATAAAGTTGTAACCCTATAATGCATAGTTAAAACAGGTTACCACTAAAAACCTCTAAAACCCTATAAGTATAACTGACCAGTTATATCAACAAATTGAGTAATTAAATCTTAACCCTAAGCCAAATACTAATTTAATTTAAGCAATAAAATAATGAAAACATAATCATTTAATTGAAAAATTAACCTTGATCAAGATAGTGTCACCACGGAAGAGTTGAAGCTTCTCCAACGTCTCGGGATGAAGAGAAACAACGGAGTTATCATCATTGACAGCTTCGTCAACAACCAGACGATTAGGAGCTTTTTTGCGTTCCAGGATCGCAGTGCTAAAATCCCTCTTTGTTCCCTTACTGAAAAAGGATAAACAAAAACATGATCGAATTCATCAAAGTTACAACAAGAAAATTGAGGTGGGGAAGAATTGAAACGAAAGAGGAGATTGAGACTTACGCATCGGAGGATTCAGGTTGATTGGCCATGGCGGAACGATCAGAAAAAGTGGTTGAGTTTTAGTTTCTGAATTTTGAGAGAAAAAAGAAGTTTATAGATCTGAGGGTGTGGGGTTTGGTTGGGGAGTGTTTGGGAGATATTTATAGAGTGTGTTTGCTTCTTTTCGTGTTATTAAAGAAATTGATAATGCTTTTTTCCTTTTAATTTGATTCGTATATTAGTATTATCTTATTGAATTAAGTTTGTTATTTTTATTTATGATAAAACATAAAATTTGTTTTTTTATAATATCTTGTCAAATCAAATTTTTTAATGCTGTGCTATATTTTTGCAAAATTTGTTATGGAAATTTTATAAGCTTTTTCATTTTAATTTCTTTCTTGTTATTGAATTAAAAAAAATTGTTTGTTTCTTATAAGTTTTTTTTTATAAAAAAATTGTTTTTTTTATTTGTAAAAATAGATTTTATAAAATCTTTTTTTAAAATATAATAAATTTTGTTATATTTGTTTTTCTAAAATTGAAAGATTGACTTTGACATTCTATTAAATAAATATATATTATTGAAGATCAAAATATAATTAAAATCACAATTTTTTCAAAAAGTTGCATAACTATGAAAAATTATTTGAAATAGCTTTAAAATTAAGTGATTTTTTGAAATTTTAATATTAAAAAAAATCAATAAAATAAATAAAATATTTAAAATAATATATTAAGAATAATTATTCAAACCAAATTTTTATTTGATATTTTTATGAAACTTTCTTTCTAAATTTATTTTACACAAAAAATCATGTAAACTATAAAAATTATTTTAGAAATAAAAACCAAAACAACAGATCAAATGTCTTATATAATTATAATTGATATTTTATTTGATAAAATAATCAATTTTATATAACTGTAGCATATTTTTATGAAATTTTGTGTTATTGGAGAAATTAATAATTTGTTTCCTTCTTTATATAGTATCCTTGAATCAAATTTGTGAATTTTTTATCCAAATACCCCACTTTTTAGAAGAAAAAAATCTTCAAATACCTCACTTTTTAAAAAAATTCCCAAAGTACCCCAATTTTTGAGAATTTTGTGAAGGGAAGCCAAATCAATTAGCGACCATGTACATCCCTTATAGAGGGGTCGCCAATTGGTTTGGAGACACCATGAAGTGTCTCCATTCCAATTGGCGTCTATGTACAAAAATTGTATAGGGTCGCCAATTGGTTTGGAGACCATGTACAAGTTCAAATTTTCTATAAATAAGAGTTGTGTGCTCAAGTATTTTCACATTCTGTTCTCTCATCGCTTCTGGTACACACGTAACACAGATATCATGTATACACGTCGCTATGGGAAAGTTATTTTTTCGAGAGAAACCTCTGATCGATATGTTGTTCTGGAATATCCAAAGTTTAAATCAACTGAGGAGGGAGCTGAATCGCTGGCTAGAGGAAGAAATCGGTGAAGGGGGGAAAATTCGCAGTATTGAGATATATGATAGGATGCGTGGGTGGGTCTGAGTTAAGACTGGTGTGGAAGCTAGGAAAATGATGTTTGGACCTAATGAAATCAGGTTGATTGTTGTGATCAGTTAAGAATGTTGTGTTCATTTGTTGTATGTGTTGTTTAGATTAAGTTTATTTAAGTTATTATGTTGTTTTCTGTTAACATTGTTGTAACACAAAGTTATTAATATATGAAAATATAAGGTTACAACAAGTTATTATTGTGCAGAGCTGGATCCCACATTTGGACATTTTTTCTTGTTGTGTCCAGACTGACGACATATAGTACACAATCTTATCATTTTATCAACCGTATTCATTTCTGTTCTTATACGCGTGTTGTTTGGACGACCTTTTTTCTTTCTTCGCGTCTGATTGTTGTGTCAAACTATGTCCCCCTGGTATGGAGGACAGTATTCCTCCATTGGTAACACTGCGGAGCTTTCATTGTAGACATTCATCACGTTAACAGTCTTGTAAACATCAGATAGATAGTTGTAGGGGTCCTGACGAGCATGCGCGCAGGCCGCAATTACATGTGAGCAAGGTACCCGAAAGGCTTGATACTTGCCCCAATCACACCAGCATCTGTCTAGTCTGACAGCATATTCCAAAAAAGGTTTTCCTTCACTGTGATCAATTGTTTCCTTAACACTGAAATTTCTCCCATGACGGTCAAAGTACTGAATGTGTGCTAGCCTTGATAGTTTCATCTTTCATAACTTTCATTATGCATGTATTGTAAACTTGACCAGACATTAACACTGCATTCCATTTTTTCCTCTTGTTGCAAATTGAGATGCCAACCTAAAATAGGTTGATCGTACCACTGCTGTTATAGGTAGGTTTCTAATTCCTTTGAAGATGTCGTTCATGCATTCCATAAGATTTGTTGTCATGTGTCCCCAACGACATCCACCATCAAATGCCCTTGTCCACTTGTCCATTGGAATGTTTTCCAACCACCTTCCTGCATTTGCATTTGACAATCTAATTTCGTCACAATAGTATTAAAACGATGGTTGAGTTAAAGCATACCCTGCATTCACAAGTTTTTTGCGAAGGTTCATGTCTTTGATTGCACGCATGAAGTTTTGTGCGATATGCCTAATGCAATAGACATAGGTAGATGGAGGATTGTGCCATCCGCTATCTTGGTTATTGTAGGCACTCTCGATAGCAGCATGTCTATCTGAAATCAAACAGAGATTGGCTTGTAGAGAAACATGTATTCTGAGATTCTTTAGGAAGAAACTCCATGCAGGTGCAGTTTCACCTTCAACTAGAGCAAAGGCAATGGGAAAGACATTATTGTTGTCGTCTTGTGTAACTGCCATCAACAATGTACCCTTGTATTTCTCTTACAACCATGTTCCATCAATCTGAATAATAGGTTTGCAGAATGCAAAACCTTGGATGCATGGTTGAAAAGCCCAGAATAGTCGGTGAAATATTACATTTCCTTCCAAAACAGATCCATCAGGCCTACATGTCGGAACTGTCTGCATGATTACAACAGTCCCTGAAAGAGAATCACAGAGGCCAAGGTATATTACTTTCACGTCTCAAGGCATATTATAGTTATCTAGTTTTAAACGAAGACTCTACAGGAGAAGAAAAAATAATTAAAACTAGGTGTTATCTTATGCTTTTATTTGGTACATTTTTATTTCCCGAAGGCACTGGTTCTTCTATGCATGTTATGTATTTACCACTTCTAAGAAACCTAGAAAGGAATAGGGAGTATAGTTGGGGTTCCGCATGTTTGTCTTATTTATATAGCTCGTTATGTAAAAATGCGACGAAAGGAACATCTACATTTTCTGGATGTGCCGTTTTGCTCCAAGCATGGGGTTGGTCTCGGTTGCCATATATTACTCCGGTCAACGAAAACGCATTCTCATTCTCGTATGCTTAAAAGTAAGTTAATTGTATCATATTAATTTGTTCACTTAAATATTCCATTTAATTGATTATTGTTTCTAATTGTTATTTTTACACTATTTTTTGTGTCAGATGGTCAACAAAAGGTATGAATTATAGTAGATGTCCAAGACACTGCATCATTCAGTACCGCAATCTCTTGGATCATCTTACTCCAGCAGATGTAATGTTCACTAAAATAATCAAATAATTTTTTTAACATAACATTTTTCTATAATCTAACACTTTTCTCTTTTACAGTTCATTTGACGTCCATATCTAGGAATGGACCATGATCACCAAATCAGAGAGGAAGACGCAACTGTTTGGACTGCATGTGTGCCGATCATCAAACACACTACTATGGAGATGCACAACAATTATCGTATCAAACTCCAGTTCGGAATGCATCAAGACATCCCAGATCCCCCAACTGGTCTTGGTCAGTGGCATCTAAAAAAAGTCAACGACCAATGGAACCTTCCGGATTGGAAAGACTTTGCAAAAACTGTGTCGTAAATGGAGAAACCGTCACCAATATGTCTTACGTGAACTGGTAATGGCAACCCCTTCTATACCAACCAATACTTATATGGCTTGGTATAGATCAGTTGCAACTGGTTATCTATCAGAAGATAGGTATCTACACGACCCACGCCAGACCACTTACACACAAGAAGCTTCCACGTCTCACCAACGAAGAAACTATCAACAACCTTGTTACTCATAACTTCCTACATAAACTCAAACTCACTTTCCAAACATCCCAGATACCCAACCACAATACCAAGAGCGTCCCCCGTATAATATCCAACAAAATGAATATTATCAAGACGCTCAAACATCTCACCATAGCCGACACACACAAACATCACACCACAGCCGACAAACACAACCATCACAACCACCATACGACTTTCAAACACCACTACCCTTTCAACCATTCACCAACAAAGCCTTCACACCAATGTCCCCTTTCAATCGTCCAGGTCGCACACCGATGACTCCATCATCACATCCAAACTACTCTGGCATTGGTCACGACCTCAGTTACGGCATGTCGTCCTTCAATACGCAAGACTTTGTAGAAATGGCAGAATATTTGAGGGAGTCTAATGATGTTCTGGAGATCTCAACTTCACAAACACCTGGGGTGAATCAACAACAAGGGCAGCGAGTGCAGCGAATGAGGATACCTAGGGGATGTGGAACTGGCGGGCGGTATGCCCAACCCGATCGTGGTCATCATTAAATTATGTATTTTTAATTATAATTATGTATTTTATATTATTTAATGAAAACTATTATTATTAATATCATTTTAATTTATTTATTTTTTAATATTTTTTAATAAAAATTTGAATTTGTACATGGTCTCCAAACCAATTGGCGACCCTATACAACATTTGTACATAAACGTCAATTGGAATGGAGACACTTCATGGTGTCTCCAAACCAATTGGCGACCCCTCTATAAGGGTATACATGGTCGCCAATTAGTTTGTCTTCCCTTCACAAAGTTCTCAAAAACTGGGGTACTTTGAGAATTTTTTTAAAAATGGGGGTATTTGGGGAATTTTTTCCAATAACTGGGGTATTTGGGTAAAACATTCCAAATCTGTTATTTGTATTTATAACGAAAATTAAATTTGATAGAGTCAATTAAACCTATTTTTTTAGAAAGTAAAAATAATAATATTTAAAACGACCAAATCTTTTAGAATAATGTGTGCTCTTCCACAAGCATGACCATTATCCCACTCATAATGGAATGATTAGAGGGGGAATTGCAAATAACTACTAAACTTGTCCTAAGTGGGAATTGGATCCTGCATTTGCATCTGCAGTCCATTCAAAGAATTGTTAGGTGATAATATAACACCCTTTTACCTCACATCAAAATATAACATAATTATTCAATAAAATTAGAGTATCATAAAAAAGGTATCACATTTCTTCTTTTAATAAACATCAAAAACATCATCATTATGTCGTGTCCCGTAACACGGGTTCCAACATGTATTCACATTTAAATGCCAACGTCATTACACAGCGGATAATAAGTCATCAACTTCATCAATAATATAAAGAAAATTCAAAGTTTAATTTCAAAACATCATTAACTCAAACAATCTTTAACGGCTAGTATCAACCCAAAAGTAAAACAAAGTGAACACAACGGTTCTCAAGCGTTCTCATCCCGATGTTACATGACACAGAGTAGGACACCACGCCTAACTAAATAAACGACAAAAAGAAACAACATTCCAAGCTACATCCACACACCAAGCTTATTCTTGAGTATCTGCATAATGGCATAATAGACCATCACCGAAGACAGACATGGTGAGTAATCACGAGTCACTATAATTGACATAAAGTAAAGATAATCATGCAACTTTCGTCATATAGCAAAACATCATCATTTTCATTCATCACATCATAAAACCCATCAAACATCCACTCAACACATATGCATCATGCTATGCCACCAAGAATGAAATGCAACTTCAAAAATGCATGTGGTACCGATTTCAACATGTGATGGACACTAGGTCATCTACCCTCCACAATGGAGCACAACATAATCAACATAACCCCAATCCACACTATGGGATTGAAGCCTCCAACAACATAGGTATGCCATGAATGCAAAGATACAATAATTCAACATAATTCAACATTTGCATCAACATTCATGCTAATAATTTACATATAATCCACTTATAACTTAACTTCATTTCTATCATTAAAATTATCATTAAAACATCAACATAAATCATGGCAACAAGTATAATACATCACGACATCAATATATCATATCTATACATCATTAGACAATTTTCTGCAATTAAATCATTAATTTTTCACTTCCAGAGCTCGCTAAGCGACCCATCTTGTTTGTTAAGCGGCCTCCTATCAGGTTGGAGAAAGTTCACAATTTTCCCTGCTCTCTAAGCGGGCAAGGCAGATTTCAGCATCCAGACCATGCGATGACAACAAAACTCTTGCTTCGATTTTTCACTCAAAATCAGTCTTTCATCATTTTTAATTACAAACTTCAGTATAGAATATATAACTAACACACATACGTCATTTACAACACACATCACACATCAATTCATCAATAATCCCTCAAATCTACTCATCAGATCCTAGGTTTTTCCCTAAAACCCCAATTATCCCCATTACCTAAACTCTACATCAAGAATATTGAAAAGCGATACTCCTCATACCTTAGAGTGAAGCTTTTCTACGGGCTTTTCTCAAAAACTCCAGAAAATTCTTCAAACCTTAGGCAATCTCTTTCACCTGCTGGTCCACCCCATAGTACATTTACCAAGGCAATCTCTTTTCCTCGTAATTGCTTCATTTCTCGGCCAACTATCCGCAATGGTAATACCTCAATAGTCAGGTTATCTCTTACCTGAACATCATCCATCTGAATCACATGTGACAGATCGCACACATATTTCCTCAACTGCGACACATTAAACACATCATGCAAATTCGCAAGCGATGGTGGTAACACAATCTGATATGCCACCGCTCTGATCCTTTGTGAAATATGATATGAACCAACAAAACATGGAGTGAGCTTTATAAACTTAAAAGCTCACCCGATACCAGTCACCAGATTAACTCTCAGGAGTACATGGTCTCCCTCTTGGAAGTCAAGATATTTCCTCCTCTTATCATGATAACTCTTCTGTCGAGTATGAGAAGCCTTCATTCTTTCTTGTATCATCTTAATCTTCTAAGTCATTTCCTATACGATCTCAGGTCCAAGTATTGCACTTTATCCTGATTCATACCAACACAAGGGAGTCTGACATCATTTACCATAACATGTTTCATACGATGTCATTCCAATACTAGCATGATAACTATTATTGTAGGTAAACTCAATCAACGGAAAATGATTATCCCAAGATCATCCTTGATTCAGCACACAATCTCTCAGCAAATCCTCTAAAGATTGGACAGTGCTCTCTGTCTGACCATCTGTCTGTGGATGATAAGCAGAACACATCCTCAACTTAGTACCCAAGGCGTCTTGCACCATATCTAAATATTTTCCATATTTTATAATTCTATAGTTTTTTCTTGGATTGTATTTCTAGGTTCCAACTCAGTGTAAAATTGCTCGTATACGAGGCTTTAGAACCCGTGTGTATCATATGTTACAAAAGGTGAACCAATGCTAGAATTTTGTCACTTACTTTTAGATTTTGATATTACCGAAGCCATCTGAAACAAGTAACAAATAACCTGTGTGAAATTTGGATAGGTTAGCATAATATGACAAAATTTCCATATTTGCCCAAAAACATGATAATACAGACATTTATAGACATGTTGTATCATATAGATGTTTTAGGTGCCAAGTACATTACACAAGTAATGGATAATTTCATATTCATCAACACCCATTGTGTACCTATTTGTCTCTAACATGCAATTGTTTCCCTCTTTTGTTCATTCAAGCAACCAATTCAAACTTTCAAGCATGTTAATTCTACTTTATCCTATAATGTCACGAATGAGTAATATAGTCATCCTAGATTTAACCTACACTATAGCATTCACATTAAGTTTAAGCAAAGTCCATAGTGAATGAAGTTTTTAAGAAAAATAAAGTAAAATGACATACCCGAGCAATCCTTGTACTAGATTAAAGTTTGTAGTGGTGAAGATTTTGACCTTGAATGATGTTCTCTAATTGTTCTAGAGTTTTTTCACATATGAAAGAAGTGAGTGAGAAAAATTGTGTGAGGGGATTCAAATTTAAGTATGTTTGTGTTTCCCAATGTTGTGAAATAGACCTCGCACTAGGCGAGCAATGTCATGATAGTAGAAAACTCGTGCTCCTGACTTTTAGGTTTTTCCTTGGATGTGCTGGTCAATAAATGGCTTGTCCATTAGCGTTCAACAAGCCCATATTTTTGTGGCTTGGCATATAGTTTTTCATCAATGTGATTAAATCATAATTACCTAATAAAAGCCTAATTATAAGAGAAAATATAAAAAAAAGGGTTACCTCCCAAAAAGCGTTTGTTTGATGTCATTAGCTCAACGTTTGTGTTAGGATTACTTGATACATCTTATTTTCTTCTCGTGAATTCTACATAGGAAGGCAGTTGCTCCAAGGTTTTATAGAATGAGGGTTCTTTTCTGCATTATTTTGAGAATATCTACAAACATTGCATATTTCTTTTTATTCTTGGTTGAAGTCTGTGGAAAAGGAAGATTTTGAACATGTGAATTTTTCAATTTCTGTCTCCTTTGTTCTTTGATCGTTTGTTTCTGTCTTTTTGATTAAATATTTCTCCAATTCTTTTTCTTCAACTTCTTTCCCATTTTCCTCCTTTTTTTTGTTTCAACAATAACTTCATCCTTTTTTTCATCATTTCCATTGTCATTCACTTTGTATTACTTATTTGAGTTAGTTTGAGTGTTGTCATTGATCAATAAATTAACTAGATCCTTGACTAAGCGAACAATTTATATTGTGGGATTTTCCATGGTCATTTTCTTGAACTCCTTAGTGTCTATTCTAATCTTAATACATTGTTTAGTTGAGGAGGGATTGGTTCTGCATATTGTTTATAATTTAAGTTGTTGTTGCTTTGATATTGTCATGTTATTCGTTGGTTGTTTAAGAATTTTATTACTTCATCTAGTGGAGGGCAATATCCCAAGGGATGCTTCCAACGCAAAGCTCACAATAATAAAATTTGCATTGTGTAGGCACTTCATGCATTTTATGTGTGAAAGTTTTGACAATTTTGTTACATCGCATAAACCACTTTAAACATAACTAGCTAACACGAATAATAGGCTAGTGACTATAAACAAATTATATAAATATTAATAAATATAAATAATACTTAAAATGATAAAAACTATGGTATATGTTTAACACTTAACACTAGACTTCGGTAACGACGCCATTTTGTTGCGTGTGTAGTAAAAGTACGTTCTACAATCATCGTATCCACAAAAATCAGTGTTTTTAAAGACAAAGTACTAGTGATATATTATTCTAAGTAAAAAAATGGTTTTGTGTTTGTTGTAATGCGAAAAAGTAAACAATAGAAAATAAATGACAGAAAGTAAAGCTGGAGATTTCAGTGTTAATAGTGATAATGTTCGTTGGGGTAAATTTCATCATTATATATCTATCATGCACATCCATAGGTATGTAATATGTTTATCTACTTAGCATATAATACTATCATTTGTTACCCTAGTTCGCATCTATTTTTGGTCTCCATGTCGTGAGATGAGTGTATTATCCAATAGAACGACAAATGTTACTATTAACCAACACATAACATTAAGTCGCAACAATCGTATAATAGAAAGAATCCACAACGATCTTGCTATAGTACATTTGGACATTGAGATTATACTTATGTCTAGGGTTAGTACCATGAAAGCAGGTTATAAGTTGCAAAGCTAAAACAAACATTAAGATTAAAAAGTCACCAATATTACAACATGAGTAGATTTATATAGAACATCATGACTTATTTAGTACATGAATATAATGACTACATATAACCCCTAACAACAAAAAATTTAGCTACACTTACACGTGGTAAGCGTAACAGTTTCCCTTTTCATAAAAGTTGACTTAAAAATCGGAATCTGCCCTATCACCTGAGCAACGCTTATGCATTCAGATTTCCTTTTGTATCCTCTTATCGTAGCCAGAGTGAACCTACTCTAATTATGTACTCCTCTGATCCACCGAAACTCCATTTGCACTGAACTAAAAACTTTTATTAATGGGAAAAATTTCAAGGCTTTTGTAGGGGACATCGTCCATGAGCCCAACGCGTCTACCCTGCTTTGACACTCTGGCCAACCTATTTTGTTCTTTAGTAAACAATGCTTGCACGTCTTCCACGCGTCATTGGTCGCCTTTGCTTGTATATCGCACACCCCTTCGACTAACACGCTAACCTTTGCTTCACCATGAAGTACTTGCACTTACTGCTGCCACCTAGCCTTACTCTCCACCTAAAAATAGATTTTTTTCCCATTTATTAAAATATTTGTAACAAACAATACACATATTCCTGTTTATAAAAATAATTGCATCAACAATAGATTTTTCCTGTTCATAAAAATATTTGTAAAAAAACAATACACCTTTTCCCGGTTATAAAAATAATTGTATCAATTGTAGACTTTTTATCATTTATAAAAATATTTGTAACGAACAATACACTTATTCTCGTTTATAAAAAATAATTGTATCAACAATAAATCTTTTTTTCGTTTATAAAAACATTTGTAACAAATAATACACTTTTTTGGATTTATAAAAGCAATTGTATCAACAATAATTTTTTCCCTTTTATAAAAATATATTTTAAATATATATATATATATATATATATATATATATATATATATATATATATATATATATATATATATATATATATATATATATATATATATATATATATATATATATATATATATATATATATATATATAAATGTCACGGGGTGGAAATAGGTCGGTGCATCTTCCAAGGGCCTATGACCCGACCTACTTAAAATTCAACTTCATATATCTTATTTGATAACAACAAAATTAAACTCGAGCATTTTAAAAAACATATTAATTTAAATAGGTCAAACTATAGCTTGTACAAACTTATATTTATTTTCTTCTTTCCTTTCTACTTTTTGTTTTTCCTACTGTAATCACACAAACTTAAACATCAGTAAATTTCATTAAGTTTTTCCTCAACCACATAATTGAATTAAATCCAAAAAATAATATAGTCATTTGACATATCAAAAGAAGAAACACCTTTGACAATATAAAACTACTCCACTATCTAAAATACCTTTAACACTTGACAAACACACATAATATTCTCACAAAATTAATTGAATATAATTTTAAACACAAAATAAACTCATTGAAGGTAAAAAGTAAATAATTAAATTTAGACTTAAATAGTGTTGTGGTCGTGCAAGTTAGCGTGTTTTTGCATTTAGTCCTTAAAATAACTTTTTTACAGGCTTAAATAGTGTAATGGTTCCTGTAAATTAACGAGTTTTTGTGTTTAATATCAACTACCTACATGCTCTAAAGCATTCCAATTCCGCTCACAACCCTATGAGCTATAAGTCAAACTCAATATTTTAATAGCAAGAAGCTGCAAATTTGGTGTTTTTGCTCCATACATCCTCCACCACTCAACTTCAATATAAGACTTATTTGCATTAGCATATATACACAAAAATTGTTATGTAATTAAATTAATGCCAAATATACTTAGTTACTTACCAGCAACTACATAATCCTTTTGCCTCACCGTTTCCTTTAATGAAAAATGGCCTACACCCATCTTGTATTTCAACAATTCTCCATGGACGACATCAACAACTTCAACACTTGTAGAAAGCTTATCAATGCATGCATAAAGGTCATCCAACAACTTATCATCATTCCCAATCATTGTATTGCTATAAAAGTACTTCAGATTAAGATAATATCCAACTGCGTGTAACAAATGAGGAAGTTGAATACCCCATCTTCTATCAACAATATCAATAATATCTTTGTACTTGCTTTCATTATTGTTGAAGTTTTTTGTAATTAACTTATTGGCTTCTAACATTGCATGACAAATGTTACTCATTGTCGGCTTCTTTTCATTATCAACAAGCATAAGTACTTTTACAAGAGGCCCCATAACTTTAAGAGTGTACATAATAACCTCCCAAAATGAGACTTGAAATGCAATAACAATTGTGTTCTTTCCTTTCACCTCTTTACCAACATTCAAGTTCAACCATTCTTTAAAAGTGAACATGGTTCTAATTTTTGCCTTTAAAGTGTGCAACCTATGTAAGGTAATAAAGTTTGTGGCAAACCTTGTGACCCCACTACTAACCAACTCACTTTCTAATTTCTCCCTTATTAAGTTTAAAACCAAATAATGGTTGTAAATGAAGCCCAAGAGAGTCATTCCTTTTTGTATAACCTTCTTGACTATAAGAATTTTTCTGATATCTTCTAGCATCAAGTTTAAATAGTGAGCAACACATGGAGTCCAAAATATTTTTGGCCTCGATACTTGAAGATGTTTACTGGTCAAGACATAATTGCTTCCATTATCGGTAACTAGTTGCACAACATTACTGTCACATATCTCATCAATAAGGCTATCCAAAACCTCAAACAACTTTTGTCCAATTTTCATGTATGCAGAAGTATTAACACTTTTAACAAACATTGTTCATGTCGGAGAATTGACCAAAAACCTAATCAATGTTCTTCCTTTTGTACCAGTCCAACCATTGGACATTATGGAACAACCACATTTTGCTTGTTCTTGCTTATTAATACTCAACATCTCATGTGTAAGTTTCAACTCATCCTGAAGCAATGAAACTCTCAACTCATAATAGCTCGAAGGCTTCAAATGTGCACCATACATACCAATTGCTTCAACCATCAATTTGAAAGTTTTTGAATTTGCAACATTGAAATCAATTTTATTCCGATAAAAGAAACGAGCTCTGAATTGGCAACAACCTGTTTTTTCTTTCTTATCACAAGCATCATTCAAGCTTGTTTTCTTTCCTTTTTTCAAAGTTTCCTCTGGTTTTCTATAGTAAATTACATCCAATGAACCTCTTATATTCTTCTTGGCAACCTGCACACTCCCTTTTTCAGCCGACTTTTTTCCACTCTAAATCCTATATATGTTTAGCAACCGCAATGCCTCATCATTATCTTCATGCACTTCACCTGACATAGATTTATTTGCGGTCAACTTCTTTTTTTCATGCTCCTGCAAAATCAACTTAACATCTTCGGTGTTTGAGTGCAAGACTTCACATTTCCAAATCTAACAAATTTTTAAAAGTTTATTTATCCTAATTTCATGACAACATATCGTCGACTCCATAAGATCTTTTGTTGCATCAAATCACATGTGTTTTACTGTCCTCCTTGGCGGGGTCAACAAATAGACAACATATAGAAAACACAGTCAACATACAAAAGAAAACACAAACAACATTAAAAAAATGGAGCAAATTTCAGAATATCGTATGATGAAGAACACAAAACTTTGAGTTCATATGAAAGGAAGACACAAGCCTAATACCTGGACTATTGTCTCCAGTCTTCCGTTTCTTCGACTTTCTTTGAATGGTGTAACTGTTGCCTTCCGTCTTCCACTCCTTATACTTCCTTCGAATGATGTAGCAAAGAAAATACTCCATCTGTCTCAAAATAAATGTCTTTTTAGCCTAAACTTTTTGTCCCAAAATAAGTGTCATTTTACATTTTCAATGCAATATTAATTTATTTGTACCAATTTTATCCCTAATTAATACTCCATCCGTCTTAAAATAAATATCTTTTTAGCCTATAATTTTTGTCACAAAATAAGTGTCATTTTACTTTTTCAATGAAATATTAATTCATTTCTACCAATTTTACCCCTAATTAATATTATCTGCACTACTCTCAATGCATTGACTCACACTTATACATTTATGACTGTAAGTGTAACCAATAAAAACTAAGGATATTTTTGTAAAATTGTTACATTTATTCTTTTACTCATTATGTTTCTTAATCTATGTGCAACAATTTTAAATGACTTTTATTTTGAGACAAATGAAGTATTATCTGCACTATTTTCAATGCACTGACTCGCACTTTATATTTATGACTTTGCAATTGTAATCAATAAAAATTAAAGATATTTTTGTAAAATTGTTACATTTATTCTTTTACTCATTAGTATGTTTTTTAATTTGTGTGCAAGAATCTTAAACGACTTTTATTTTGAGACGAAGGAGTATAATTTAAGGAGAGTTTGTTTAAATACCCAAAGGTTAGAAAATTTGATTTTCAACTTTGGTTGTGATGGTTGAGTTTCCATTGAATGCATTGAAGATAATTGAAATTTAATTTGAGCTTCAAAAACGAAGGAATCAACTGCGTTTGTTTTCCCAATAGATTGATAATGACTTTACAATTATCAAAGTGTTTGTTAACTTGCTTAACGATGTATTTGTTCAGTATGACTTTACAAATATCATTAAAATTAAACTAATTATGTTTAATCAGAATGACTCTCTTTAATTATCAATTTAAACTAGGTTTAAAAATTCACTTTAATTTGTTTCTCTCGACAAGATTGACTTCAATTAGGAGTATCTCTGTACAGTAAAAATGAGAATTTACATTTGGATAAAATTGGAATTTGATATTTGTATGGGCCGAATCAGGTAGCAGCACAATTGACTTGCAATTCTGCGGCGATTTAGTCACTTCAGTCACCATCTTCAAATTTCCAAAGCTAGATCTCTGTTGTAACAACAATGGCTCTAGCTTTAACTGTTGGGGTTTTCGGTGCTCTCGTTATATTTCACGCTGCTTATTCCACCATCCAGTGTAACCGCACCTTTCTATTTCTGCTTAATGCTTTCATTTTTCAAATTCTTGCTAATTTGTTTTCATCTTACTTCATTATAGATAAGAGTTTGTTGAAGATTACTGAAGAAGAGTTTTCAGCACCTCCTTTTAATGTAACCTAATTAATTAATTGATTTTGTAATTTTTTTAATTGGTTTTGTGTTCGGCGTTTTTGAGTTAGGGTTTTGTTTTGTGTGATTATGGTGATGCAGGTGGTGATTGAGCTGTTTGTTGGATTGGTGCTTTGTTTCTGGGCTGCGCTGACTGTTCCAGGGAAGTTTTTGTCCATACATCCACAATCTGATGAAAACAGGTTTCTTTTTCTTATCTATGCTTTTCTATGTTAGTATCAATTATTTAGGGTTTTTGCTTTAATTGTTTGTTCTTTTGTTGCTTTTGTTCTGTGTGCTTGTTTGGACTAGTGGATGTGAATGATATGTTATCTGGTTTGAAAGATTTACTTTCATGTTAGAGAAGGGAACTATATAATGTTCAAAGTAAAAGAATTCTTAAAATGGACTATACCCAACTTGAGTTGGTCTAAATAGATGGCGATGGAAACCATCAAATTCAAGCTGGGTGGCCGAAAAGAGATAGCTTCGGGGGTTTTATGTGAACCAAATGTACTGCTTAAGTTGAAGGGAAAATTTTATCAGATTGCGGTTAGACTTGCGATGTTGTATGAGACAAAATGTTGCGGGTTAAGAATCCAACATGAAAATGAAGTAAGTATAGTAGAGATGAGAATGTTGCATTCGATATGTGTTAAGTCTCTAGACATGATAAGATCAGAAATGAAAATATTAGAGAGTGTTGGGTAACACCTATACTAGAGAAGATGGTGGAAAATAGAATAGGTGGTTTGGACATGTAAAGAGAAGACATGTAAATTATGTGGTAAGGAGAGTAGATCAGATAGAGAGAAGTCAAACAACTAGAGGAAGACTTAGACAAGCTATGAGAGAAATTATTAAGAAAAATCTTGAGATTAAAGATATGGATAGAAGCATGATCCTAGATAGAACATTATTGCAAAAGTTGATTCATGTAGTCGACCCCAATTAATGAGATAAGGCTTCGTTGTTGTTGTTGTCGTCCGTTTTACCTTGATTAACTTCTGTCATTTTATTTGGTAAAAAAAATAAAAAAATTCTGTCATTTTATTTGAAGCTAGTTTTGTTCTTAGAGAATACTTGACAAAGATGATTGGAGCTAAACAGTAGTAAATCAGTATTCCTTCTGTTTCTCATTGACCATCGTTTTAGAAAAAGTAAAATAATCAAATGGACCGTCATTTTGTGCTTTAAACACGGTTACTTTTTTAAAATTTTACACACAAATTGATACTAGATATTAGAAGAAAATAGGTAAAAGCTGTTGTGTTTTTATTCCTCAGCCTTAGGCTGGTTTATATAGAAGAGTTATAATGATTACAATAATATTCTCCTTAATGGAGAATAAAGAGAAATAATGACAAATAAAGGCAATATTAAAAACAATAATAAAACCGGTAAATAATATATTTTCCAACACCCCCCCTCAAGTTGGTGCATAGATATCTATCATGCCCAACTTGTCTATCAAATGCTCAAAAGTAGGCCTTGCCAAACTTTTGGTTAGGATATCTGCAGTTTGCTGACTTGAAGTCACGAAGGGTAGACATATGATTCCAGCATCTAACTTCTCCTTTATGAAGTGTCGATCAATCTCGATATGTTTGGTTCTGTCATGTTGAACTGGATTATGAGCTATGCTAATAGCAGCTTTACTGTCGGAGTACAATTTCAATGGAAGCTCAATTTTCATCTTAAGTTCTTCAAGGACTCTAAGGATCCATAATCCTTCACAAATACCTTGAGACATAACTCTAAACTCGGCTTCTGCACTGCTCCTTGCTACAACTCCTTGTTTCTTACTCCTCCATGTCACAAGATTACCCCAAACATAAGTACAATATCCAGAGGTTGATCTTCTATCTGTAACAGAACCTGCCCAATCAGCATCGGTGAAGATAGACACATTTCTTTCCGCAGTCTTCTTAAAAAATAATCCTTTTCCAGGATTTCCCTTCAAATATCTTAGTATCCTATAAACTGCCTCAAGATGTTCCTCAAAAGGAGAATGCATAAACTGACTTACTACACTAACAGAGAAAGCAATATCAGGTCGGGTGTGTGACAAATAAATTAGTTTCCCAACCAATCTCTGATATCTTCCAGTATCAACAGGAACATTACCTTCTCCCCAAAGTTTAGCATTAGGATCCATAGGGGTATCTGCAGGACGGCATCCACTCATTCCTGTTTCTTTCAACAAGTCTAGAATGTATTTCTGCTGTGAAACCACAATACCATTCTTTGACCGAGCGACCTCCATGCCTAGAAAATATCTCATGAATCCCAGATCCTTGATTTCAAAGTCTACAGCCAATTTTTCTTTTACTCTTGCCATTTCCACTGTATCGTCTCCAGTAAGGACAATATCATCAACATAAACAATCAGGACAACAACTTTTCCATCATGGGAGAACTTTGTGAATAAGGTGTGGTCAGCCTGTCCTTGGATGTACCCTTGTTTCTTCATGGACTGAGTGAATTTTTCAAACCAAGCTCTAGGAGACTGCTTTAATCCATACAAAGACTTATTCAGTTTGCACACATTTGCTCCAAATTTTTTTTCAAAACCAGGAGGAATGTCCATATATACTTCTTCTTCTAGATCGCCATTAAGAAAGGCATTCTTGACATCTAACTGATGTAGGGGCCAATCCAGGTTAGCAGCAAGGGACAAAAGAATTCTAACAGTATTCAATTTTGCAACAGGAGCAAATGTTTCTGAATAATCTATACCATAGGTCTGAGTAAAGCCTTTAGCCACCAAACGAGCCTTGTACCTTTCAATTGTTCCATCTGAATTGTACTTCACAGTAAAGACCCATTTGGACCCAACTGTCTTTTTTCCATCTGGTAGTGACATAACACTCCAAGTTTTGTTCTTTTCAAGGGCTTTCATCTCCTCAAGCACAGCTTCCCTCCACTTTGGAATTTCTAGAGCAACCTGTACACTTTTTGGAATTTCTACACTAGACAATTTTGATGTGAAAGCAGACATAGATGAAGACAAATTTGAATATGATATAAAATTGGACATGGGATGTTTAGTGCAAGATCTGACAGGTTTTCTAATGGCAACAGGATCATCTATATCAGGATACAAAATACGACTCTCAGAAATAGAGATAGACTTACCTTTCAGTTTGTTAGGAGGTTGATCATCCCCCGGTTCAGATTCCTGGCAGTGTTGAGATGTGGACTCATCCCTTCCTTTATGGTGCTTTTTCACAAAAACCTTTCCTTTCCAAGTCCTGTTTCCTAATTCAAATCTATTTTCTTGAAGAGATTCATTATATTGTGGCATTTCAATTAGATCATCATTATTATTATTTTTAGGATTCTCATTGTCTTCTACAAGAGAAAATGTAGGCTCAGATTCACAAGATTCCTTACTCATAACAGGAATAAGATCAGATAAAGAATCATGGCCATTTTCTGTTGGTGCAAGTGTAAAAATCTCAGAATTTTGTGATACTGGCAAAGATAAGTTATTAAAAAAACTCATGTCCTCAATTTGAAACGAATCTTCGTTTATCTCCCCCCCTTGAAGATGAGTGTCATCAAAAAAAGGTTTATTTTCAAAGAATGTAACATCCATAGTGACAAACATTTTCTTATTTTTTGGATCAAAACATTTATACCCTTTTTGGGTTGGGGAGTATCCAACAAAGACGCATTTTATAGCCCGTGGCTCAAGTTTTCCAACATTTTTATGCTCATGAACAAAGGCTGTGCAACCAAAAATTTTTAAAGTCAAATCAGATAAAACACGAGTACTAGGAAAACAATCTTTGAAGACATTAATTGGAGTTTGAAAATTGAGAATTTTGGAGGGCATTCTATTAATTAAATATGCAGCTGTTAAAACAGCTTCTCCCCACAAATAATTTGGAACTTTATTTGAAAAAAGTAGAGCTCTAGCAACCTCTAGTAAATGTCTGTTTTTCCTTTCGGCCACTCCATTTTGTTGAGGAGTATTAGGACATGAACTTTGATGTACAATTCCATTTTTTAGAAAAAAATCATCAAGAATAGTATTAAAATATTCTTTGCCATTATCACTTCTAAAGACTTGGATATTTGTTTGAAATTGGTTTTGCACCATTAAAACAAAATTCTTTACAACCTGACAAACATCAGATTTCCCCTTTAACAAGTACACCCAACATACTCTTGTGTGGTCATCTATAAACGTGATAAACCATTTTTTGAGAGAGAGTGTACTTGTTCGGTTAGGGCCCCAAACATCACTATGAATAATAGAAAACGGTTTTGATGGTTTATAAGGTTGCATTGAAAATTGGGAACGATGATGTTTTGCAAACTCACATGCTTCACATTTAAACGAAGAAAAATTCTTATTGTGAAATAACTTAGGAAACAAGTGTTTTAAGTAACGAAAACTAGGATGACCTAACCTTAAATGCCATAACATAATGTTGTCATCTTTATTATTCAAAATAGAAAAAGACTCAAAGCAGGAACTTATTGTTTTTGAAGGTTGTTGTGATGCAGATCCAATGTCAAGGTAATAGAGTCCTCCACTCTCCTTAGCACTGCCAATCATCTTCCCCGAGTTCAAATCCTGAAAGACACAGTGAGATCGGAAAAAATTAGTTTGACAATTTATATCTTGGGCTAATTTGCTTACGGAGATTAAATTACACGATAAGTTTGGAACATGAAGGACATTTTTAAGAGTTAACATTGGAGACAACACAACTGACCCTTTACCTGCAATGGCTGAAAAAGAGCCATCTGCAATTTTTATTTTTTGATTACCTGTACATGGACTATATGAAGAGAACAAAGTAGATTCACCTGTCATGTGATCTGAGGCACCAGAATCTACTATCCAAGTATGACTGGGACTGACACTAAGAAATGCAGAATTACCTTTTGTTGCTATAGAGCAAGAAGGGGTTGGAGACTCGAGAAGTTTGTACAGTCTGTCTAGTTGTTCCGTAGTGAGTGGAAGTTGAGTTTGAGAGGATTGCTGCCCTTGATCAGAATTACTCGCCTGAAATGCACGACCACCGTTTCCGCGGCCACCGCCGTTTCCGCGGCCGACACCGGACTCATGTTGTTCGCCTTGGTTGGATCTGGTGTAGGCTTGTGATGGGAAAGGCCACTGGTTGTTGTTATTCGTCATAGGAAGGAAAACGGGTATGTGGAATGGGTCGGGTAATAAAGCGGGTCGAACAGAAAAAAAATTTCGGGGCTACGTCCCGAACCCCACTAGTTGTAGAAAACTTTACAGGAAATCCTAACCCAGTGCTCTCGATACCATATTAGAAGAAAATAGGTAAAAGCTGTTGTGTTTTTATTCCTCAGCCTTAGGCTGGTTTATATAGAAGAGTTATAATGATTACAATAATATTCTCCTTAATGGAGAATAAAGAGAAATAATGACAAATAAAGGCAATATTAAAAACAATAATAAAACCAGTAAATAATATATTTTCCAACACTAGATATTACTCTCAGCTCATTATACTCCATTACACACTTATGACAATGATTAAACCCTATTAGTTTGTAAGAATGATATTTTAAATTTGTTACACTCATTCATTTATTATTTTTATTATGTGTGGAAAACCTTATATGACGGTCAAGGGTCCCCTAGAAACAGATGGAGTGAAACAAAAGAAGAAAAATAAGTGGTGTTTAAGTTTTGACTTATGAGGGAATGGAAAAGTTTCACTTTATGCAATATTTTGAGAAGTTGAAAGCAAGAATAATTTGGACCTGCATTCAATCTTTGTTAGGAGTTTTCACTTTGAAAACAAATGGATATAATCATATAATATTTCTAGGTAAAAAATATGAACGAATAGCCAACATTTATTTAGTTGGGATAAAATGAAGACATACAATCTTGGGTATCTATGATTTTATTTATGTTCAATTTCACTTACTTCTCTTTAACTCAAACTAAGGGCACACTTTTTTAACATTATGAATGACATATCGGTTATTCTATGGTATATTTTTTTGTCTTATATCTATACCAAGCAAATCCTTGGTTTCCTATCATGCTATATATGAAATTGACGTGTCTTACTTGATGGTTTATGAGGATTCTACTTGTGGGATGGTTTGCATATATGAATGCTACCAAATGATGACTGATATGTTTTCATTGTATCGGCAAAGTCCATTATTTTGCTATGGGACATTTAAGCACCATTTGTGGTTTACGTTCACCTAACACGTTTTTAAATAATTCCAAAAGGAGCTACGAAGCAGTGTTATCAATAGTGGATAGCGGAAAATAGATTGTTAAAATTTTGCTACGCAATAGCGCTACAGCACCACTATATCCACTATTTGACAACATTTAAGTAGTAAATAGCGTGTTGGGGACAATAGCAGTTTGTCCTAATTCCTTAAAGTGACCAAATGTTGGTCCAGTGGTGTTTGACGCTGGACTTGGTAGGGAGGACTACGGTTTGATCCCCCGTAACTGCAATTGAGAGGGTGCTAAAAACACTTGATGCTAGAACTCACCCGCAAACCGGATTAGTCGGTCCAGTGGACCGTAGCTGCTATTTAACGACACTGCTATGGTGTTCCTTTCATTCATACATGATACATTGTAGCCTATGGTTAAAATCCAAACACATTCTTAAGTTACTTTCTGTCAAAATTTTCATTCATAAATCAAATAGCCTATAGTCAAATTATCAGCAGCTAGGTTTATCTGACTAAAATGCTCAGTAGTACTGACATCATTTGTCAAAAAGAGAAGAGACAAAGGAAAAGTTAAATATGGTTCAGCATATCAAGCATTGTTCATCTCTTAGTTTGATTTTGATATGTGAACAAAACATCACTAAGTAAATTATCATTGATGTTATTCATTGTACTGACAAGGTTAATTAATTTGTAATGGACCACTTTAAGTTGTATTTGTCAGGTTTTTCATTTATAAATCATATCTTGTTAATAGATCATTGGCGGTTGGATTTGATTTGACTAATATTGACGTCATTGATCTTAAAGAAAAGGGTCAAAGGAAATTGTATACTTTCTATTCCTTGGCAAGAGAGAACCTTCTTCACATTAATATAAAGCAGTTTATCTGAATTTTTCTGTTTGCAAGGCTTTGTATTTCAATTTGTGTTCATAATTAATGGAAGTATCACTTGTCATGGAATTATTTGGATCCTTATCCCAGAATTGCTTCCAATTCAATGCAGGATTGTTTCTTTACCTGCAAACCTAGACTTCATGATCTTCAACCACCGAGGCAAAGTTTTCCCCCTGGAAACGAATTTGAAGCTGAAATACTAAGGACTCTAGTATCAACTATCAAGTGTATTCTATCAAAAAAAAAAAAAACTATCAAGTGTCATTATCCCTCGCACCTGTAAGAAAAATACTGTCTCTTAATATGAAAGAATTAGAATGTGTTTGATATAACTGTTGTAGCTTATGCTTATCAGTAGTCAGTACTGGCCACTCGTTCTTGTAATTTTGACAGGATTTTATCACTTGTATTATTTATGAAGAGCTAGCTTTCACTTTGACCATAATTTGATCTAAATTTTTGTTTGACCTTATATTAAAGGCTGTAGAGAGTAGGTTGCACATAGGATTCTTTCTAACCAGATAACACAACATGCCTCAAAACAGGTTTCCCATTCATGTGGCATTGCATTGCCCACAACATTGAAGTTTCTCTTGGTAGTTGGGACTTTGATTGATCAGGAGGTGGATAAATGTTGAGTATTTTAGTTGCAAGTGGGTTTTGAAATACCATGACAAAAACAAACCATACTATTGGTTGATAACTAATATGAATATACAATAATTGATAAGTCAATTGCTTATTGTTTGGAATTGTTTATGATACGATTAGTCATAAAAAAAAGAATTTTCTGTGATGTTAACCAATGTATTAGAACGAAGAGAAATATATATTTATAAAACCATCTTTGGAGCTTCTCCAAGTACACAAGTAAACAATCAAGTAGGCATGGTAGGAATATTGCCACATGCAACTGACTCATTTCTTTCTAAAAAAGGCATATTTTTATTCTGGCCACTAGAAGAAAATATTGATATCCCAAAATTCTTCTCACCGCCATTCACATGATCTGCAGAACGTGTGACAGGTCCATATTTTCCCATTAATGTGAAACTAAACTATTTATCATAGGTTTTGAGTAACCAGCTGCAAGGTACTCCAATGGGTGTCCCAAATTAAAAAATATTTTAGCTAACCACTCAATTTTTGCAAATAAATATAGTTCGAAGGGGCATCTCGGTATATTTTTAGGCTAATTTTGGATATGCATTTCAGTAAAATCCTTTGAATTTATTTATGATGTTTTTAATCATTGAGCTGGTATATTAACAATTCATTGAGGATTTCGGAGATGTATATTCAAAAATAGTAAATGGAAAATTGAATATACACTTCCTCATAAGTCTACTTCACACTCAAAATCCTTAAAGAAATTCCTTCAATTCTCAATCAATTTTTCAACACCAAAACATGAGTTCAGATATGCATCTTTGTTGAAATATTTCTTATTTAATACTATTTATTTTCTTATTTAAGTGTCATTATATTACTCCTAAAATAAAGGAGTTAATGTTGTATTTTCTCTCCTATAAAAGGAGCTTTTTTTCTTCATGATAATATATAATATTATCACCCATATATTTTTCTACATGGTATCATGAGCTCTTATGGCGACCTGTTTTTTTATCCGACCCTATCGATCCAAACTATGATGGACCCTATCCAAACACCACATCCTCCCGAAGGAGGTCGTGGACGTGACAGTGCCAACAACAATTCCGGCGGCGACACCAACAACAATTTCGACAGAGGAAGTGGATTTACCATGCCCAGTTTCATGACAAACAACAATTTTAACTCTGGATTCGGTTATGGCAGAGGTGATCCTAACAACAACCTTTTTGAGTCTGGTTATGGCTACCCATTTGATGGTGGTTACAATAATTCAGGAGGCGGAGGTCAAAATAACTCTCTTCAAGTTAATGTTCATAAATTAGATGGCTTAAACTACGCTGAATGGTCCCAAACTGTTCGACTGATTCTAGAAGGCAAATGGAAGTTAGATTTTCTTACAAGTGATGTTTCGGTGCATGCTACAACACATCCCAATTACAGGTTCTGGAAATCTGAAAACTCTTCTATTATTGCGTGACTTATTAATATTTTGGAGGTAGGTATGAGAAAAACATACATGTATCTGCCTACAACAAAAGATGTTTGGGATGCTGTAAAACTGTCTTACTCTGATATTAAAAGTTTCTCTCAAATTTATGATCTAAAATCAAAGTTATGGAATTTAAAGCAGAATGACAAGGATGTCACTACCTATTATAATGAATTGATGGCCCTTTGGCAAGAGTTGGATCAGTGATATGATTATAACTGGAGGTGTATTGAAGACAATGTTTAGTTTATTAAGACGCAGGAGAACGACCGTGTCTTTATTTTTCTTGCTAGTCTCAACAGGGAACTCAATGAAGTAAGAGGTAGAATTCTTGGAAATAATCCGCGGCCAACTATCCGAGAAACCTTTTCAGAAATCAGAAGGGAGGAGGCTAGACAAAGAGTGATGATGGGAAAGTCAAACTCAACAACTGATGGTTCTACCCTTGTCACAAACAACAACAACTTCAATAAAGACAACAAGAAATATGGTAAGAAGGATGGTAAACTCTGGTGTGATCATTGCGAACGTTATTATCACACACGTGAGATTTGTTAGAAAATTCATGGAAAGCCATCTAAATGAAAAAAAGAAGGGAGAGGGTCGTGCACTTCAAGCAACTTCTGATCAAGAGCCACAGTCCTCCCTAAACGCATTTCCGTTCACTAAGGAACAACTAGACCAAATGTACAAACTCCTCGAGTCTCAAACACCTTCGTGCTCTATAGCCCAAAAAGGTAATTTCCTGAAATCAACGCATCTTAGTGTCATTCCTAATCGTACATGGATCGTTGATTCTGGAGCCACCGGTCACATGACCGGCGAATCCAGTTTATTTTCTTCATATAAACCATGTGCAGGAAATTCCAAAATTAAAATAACGGATGACTCTCTTTCAGCCGTGGCATGAAAAGGTTCTATTGTTTCCCTTACTAACCATCCAAGATGTGTTATATGTCCCAAATTTGTCTTGCAACTTATTATCTGAAGCTAACCAAAAATAAAACCTATCAAGCTCATTTCTTTGATACTCATTGTGTATTTCAGGATTTGATCTCGGGGAGGGTGATTGACACTATTGAGGAAAGTGGTGGACTCTACTACTTGGAAGATGAACCAAAAAGCAGACATCAATTTGGACCAATAAGTTCTTCTGTTAAATCTTTTTTTTGTTTCAAATAATAAGGATGGCATTATGTTGTGGCATTTAAGGTTAGGCCACCCTAGTTTTAAGTATTTAAGTTCATTGTTTCCTAAACTTTTTGTTGAATAAGACATTTCTTCACTTCAATGTGAGGTTTGCGAGTTTGCTAAACATCATCGAAGTTCTTTTCCAATTCAATCTTATAAACCTTCAAAACCTTTTTCAATGATTCATAGTGATGTTTGAGGGCCTAATCGAACAAGTACTTTATCCAACAAAAAGTGGTTTATCACTTTCACAAATGATCATACTAGACTTTGTTGGGTATACCTTTTGAAAGAAAAATCCGAGGTTGGTTATATAATTCAAAACCTTTGTAAATTGGTGCAGACACAATTTACCACCCAAATACAAATGTTTAGAACTAACAATGGTACTGGATTCTTTTGATAAAATGGTTGGAAATTGTTTCCTTGAAAATGAAATTGTGCATCAAAGTTCATGTGTTAACCCACCCCAACAAAATGAGATTGCAAAGAGGAAAAATCGGCACCTTCTTAAAGTTGTACGAGCACTACTTTTCTCTACCAATGTCCCTAAATATTTATAGGGGTGAAGTTGTCTTGACAACTGCACATTTAATGAACCGTATGCCATCCCGTGTTTTGAAATTTCAAACTCCTTTGCAAAGTTTCTTGAAATATTTTCCAATTGCGTCTGTTCTATCTGATTTACCACTTAAAATATTTGGATGCACAACTTTTGTTCACGAACACAAGCATCTTGGTAAACTTGAACCCCGTGCAATCAAATGTGTTTTTATGGGTATTCATCTTCTCAAAAAGGTTATAAATGTTTTGATCCTAATACAAAGAAAATATTTGTAATAATGGATGTTACTTTTTTTTTTTGAAAACAAACTTTTTTTTGGTAATGATCATCTTCAGGGGGGAAAACAAATGAAGATTCTCCTGAATTGTTTGAAAACTTAATTATTTCAAAAGATGTTTATATATCACATAATTTTGTTCCATGTACATCTGCACCTAAAGAAAATGCCTTGGAAAAATAAGATGAACATATTCCTTCCATGAGTAAGGATCAATCAGAATCTGAGGCAACAAATCAAAACAAAGATCAAACAAATGTTTTTTCTAAAATTAATCAAAATGAAACAGATAAAGATCCTTATAATGAAACAAGAAAAAGATTTGAGGAAGGAAATCTAATTTGGAAATGCATAATTTATGTCAGGAGAAACAATGATCAAGTAGAAGACCCTATTCCTCAGCTCAGCCAAGAATCTGAACCGAGTGAAAGTCAACCGACTCAGACAGGTAAATCTCTCCTTGATCCTGATTCTCTTTATACCGACCTTGATGTCCCCATATAACTTAGGAAACCATATACTAATCTTAATGTTCCTATAGCCTTTAGGAAGCCAGGTAGGTCATGTACTAGGCACCCATTGTCTAACTTTGTATCATGTTCAAACTTGTCTCCCTCTTTTGCTGCATTTACTTCTAATCTATCTAGTGTCAAAATTCCTAAGAATGTACATGAGGCTCTAGAAATTCCAAAGTGGAAGGAAACTTTTTTTTGAGGAGATTAAAGCTCTAGAAAAGAATAAAACTTGGAGTGCCACAACTCTGCCGGTAGGTAAAAGAACTGTGGGATGTAAGTGGGTGTTCACAATAAAGTACAATTATGATGGATCAATTGGAAGGTACAAAGCTCGATTGATTGCAAAAGGATTCACTCAGACCTATGGCATAGATTACTCAGAGACCTTTGCTCACGTTGCAAAACTTAACACAGTCAAAATACTCTTATCCCTTGCTGCTAACTTAGATTGGCCTCTCCATCTGCTAGATATAAAAAATGCTTTTCTCAATGGTGATTTAGAAGAAGAAGTATATATGGATTGTCCTCCAGGTTTTGAAGAAACCTTTGAGTCACATGTGTGTAAATTAAAGAAGTTATTGTACGGGTTGAAACAATATCCGAGAGTTTGGTTTGAAAAGTTTACTCAATCTGTGAAGAAACAGGAATATACTCAAGGGCAAGCAGATCATACTTTATTCACAAAGTCAGGTCAAAATGGAATGATAACTGTTTTGATAGTCTATGTTGATGATATTATTCTTACAGGTAATGATGAGATAAAAATGGAGAGATTAAAAAGAAACTTAGCAGCATGTTTTGAAATCAAAGACTTGGGTCCCCTCAAGTATTTCCTTGGCATGAAAGTAGCAAGGTCAAATAAAGGAATTGTTGTTTCTCAGAAAAAATATGTTCTTGATCTTCTATAAGAGACATGTATGAGTGGTTGTAAGTCTGCTGACACACTGATGAATCAAAGTGCTAAACTTTGGGAGAAAGGAGACACACCAGTTGACACGAGAAGATATCAGAGGTTGGTTAGAAAATTCATATATTTGGCTCATACTCGTCCTGACATTGCTTTCTCTGTTAGTGTTGTGAGTCAATTCATGCATGCACCATATGAAGAACACCTTGAAGCTGTGAACAGAATCTTGAGATACTTAAAAGCAACTCCTGGAAAAGGGTTACTCTTCAAGAAGACCAATGATAAAAATGTAGCAATATTCACTGATGCTGATTGGGCAGGGTCCATTATTAATAGAAAATCAACTTCAGGTTATTGCACATATGTGTGGGGGGACCTAGTGACTTGGAGAAGTAAAAAACAAGGAGTAGTTGCAAGAAGTAGTGTTGAAGCTGAGTTTAGAGAAATGACCCAAGGAATTTGTGAAGGTATGTGGATTCTCAGAGTCCTAAAAGAACTGAAGATAGAGGTAGAAATCCTATTAAAATTGTACTGTGACAACAAGGGAACTATAAGCATAGCTCATAATCCGGTTCAACATGATCGTACAAAACATATCGAGATCGATCGTCATTTCATCAAAGAAAAGATAGATCCGGGTACTCTCTGCTTGCCATTTATCCCTTCCAATCTACATACCATTGATATATTGACCAAAAGCTTGGGAAGAACAACATTTGAATACTTGATCAACAAGTTGGGCATGATTGACATCTATGAACCAACTTCAGGGGGGGGGGGGGTGTTGAGATATTTCTTATTTAATACTATTTATTTTCTTATTTAAGTGTCATTATATTACTCCTAAAATAAAGGAGTTAATGTTGTATTTTCTCTCCTATAAAAAGAGCATTTTTTTCATAATAAAATATAATATTATCATCCATATATTTTTCTACAATCTCCAGACAAAATTTCATGTGTTATGAAGATGCATCTCAATACTTGCTTGATATTTTGAATTTTAATTAAGAGTTGATATGGAGATGATATCCAAATGTTGATATAGAGATGCATATTCAGAGAGATGCATATTCAGATTGAATTTTGATAAAATAAGAATGATTCACCGATTTGTGTTAATGAACTTGTAAAAATTGTGTTGGAGATGCATCTCTCAGTGGACAATTGTGATTTTTTCACTATGTTAGAGAGTACTCTTCATCATAAAAATGAAGATCAAGGCTGTAACACCCCAAAATTTGCCCTCTCATTTTCATGTCATATAGCATGACATAAAGCATACATATCTTAGAATTTTGCATAGAAAGATGAGGCATAAGCATCCATAGTTGCAGGCATAAGGCATGTGATTAGGCATTCATCAAGCTATGATTCTTCAAAGCCAAGATAAGAGCCAAGTGGTCTTGCAAGAAGCCTACAAGGTATCCTCACATCTTATACAAGCTCAACTTGTCCTTAAGTCCCTAGAAGAGGGAAATTTCATCAGAAGCTCAGAGGTACAACTTTCTCCTATACAGAGAAACCCTAATTAGGGTTTTGCCTCAGATCCTCAGATCCTCATAGATTTGACCAATTCTTGTGTTCAAAGGCTTTCATATGATATACAAGGCATATGGATGAAATTTGGTTCAAAAATTCATTAAGGAAGTCAGGCAATGAGTCAGTTACTTGTGTGTGAAGCAAAAGGTCAACTGTTCAGAGGAAAAGTCAAACATGAGATATTTAGGGTTTTAATCTTGTTCATCAACTTCAGGAAGCCATATTTGATCAGGGAATAGCTTGGATGAGCTCCAGTGTAAAAAAATAAGGGGTTTACAAGAAGTTGTTAAGTTTGGAAATTTTCACATGAAGGTTTCTATTTTTGGAATATATTTGCCATAAGCCTTCAAGCTATTATTTAATGTGTAAAAAACCTTCAAATGATTTTTCCTTGAACATGAAAGTTGTAGATCATGATTTTTCCTTTCCAAAAAGTCCTATAACAGCTTCATAGCATTTTTAGAACTCAAGATATGATTTTTGGAAGTTTTGTTGCATT
Organism: Lathyrus aphaca; assembly: GCA_963966055.1. Taxonomy (NCBI): domain Eukaryota; kingdom Viridiplantae; phylum Streptophyta; class Magnoliopsida; order Fabales; family Fabaceae; genus Lathyrus; species Lathyrus aphaca. The sequence goes on along the minus strand of OZ014525.1, from coordinate 63,857,517 downwards.
TTAGGGTTTTTGGGCACACTTGTCAAATTGCTATTGGTCCATAATTTCTTTTTCTTGTGTCACGTATTTAATCATGTCATAACATTTTTTCAATATGACATTGTTGTTGTTCACGTGTCCTAGAATGGGAAGTGAATGGAGTTTGTTGTTGGTTTATTTTATTTTAGTGGAAAAAAAGGAAAAGGTACAAAAGATGATGGTACATGTATGAGATGAATGATCAACATACACATACACACATGCGTTACTCACCAAGTGAAGGAAGAAGCATGAAATTCCATACCATGCACCATCAAATTACAACCACCCTAGCCATTGAATCCTTTTTGTTTCTCATCAAATAACATCAAGATGACACCATTGCATGAACACCATAACAACTTTACACACAAGATCATATTCAAAACCAAGTGGCAAGTGTGGATAAGAGTATACATGAGCTCTGAGTTTTTGGTGTAACTAAATTGGTGCAAACACCAATAATTGAACCACACACACCCTTGCTTTATAAGCTGCATTTACGATTTCAGACGGAGAAGATCATTTTTGCAATCACAAATCACTCTCCTCATCTCATTCTCTTCTAATTTTTCAACTCCAAAAACAAACTCAGATCTGAGTTTTCTTCTTTGATCACTCCATTTTCAGTTCTGAATCATCTTCAACACCATCCTTCTACTCATATCATCATCATCTTCATTGTCTTGAGTGTGGTGGATTCAACTTGTGCACAATTGAAGGTTCAACAATCACTTTCAAATCCTTTCATATTTTGCTCTTAACCAAGGTTCACAACCTTTATTTGGCTCTAAAGCAACCTGAGGAAACATAAGGAGGCTCAGGATCTCTCTGGATTTCTCAAATTTTCAAGAAGAGCTTCTCATCAGGTTTGAACTTTTCTCTTGATTGGCTCCGGTTTAGACCTATTTCCACTTGATTTATGTTGTATATGCTTGATCTGTGTTGCTTGAAGTGATTAAAATCTTTGAGAGTTGTTATTTCATGAGTTACAGTTTTGATGTGGAATTTCGTTTGCTTCAATTTGCTCTGGATTTTGAGTGTTTGTGGAATCTAATGGCATATATGTGATCCCGGTGACTTAAGCTTTCTATTGATGCTTGTTTTGCTTGATTCTGGAAATTTTGCTCTTGTTCTTCATCGGAATCCAGTCGGAGAAGATGACCGAAGCTTCTCTGACCGGTGAGCTTCAGGTGCATTGTTTCATTGTCCATGTTATAACATGTCTGTTGGATCTAATTGCATCTTGTGGTTTAGAACGTGCCAACACATTAATGAGGATGGTGCTGGTCACGTGATGTGTTTGTGTGCTTGCTTGCTTGCGTGTTTTGCTTCTTGTGTTCCCAGTTTGTTTGTGAGACGTTAGATCTGGAGGGAATGTTGAGTTTGAACGTGGATCCTTAGATGTGAATACATGCGTTGTATGTTGACTTGCTTGTAAACCCTAGGATGCTTTGACTTATGTGAGACTGTAGCATAGCCGTGTGATGTGATTACTTGGGACCATATAATCTGTTGGCTTTTTTTTAGAAACGCGTTGGGCCTGGATTGCTTTTAACACCCCACCTTAAGCCTGTTTTTTCCATTTAAACGTAATCGGGCTTGCTTTTCCCACATCCTTTGGTTTATTTAATTTTTTATTTTCTTTTTATTTTCAGTTTCCTTTCTAATTTTTAAAAATAGCAAAATACTTTAAAAAATTCCCAGAAAATTCTTGATTATTATTTTGAGTTTCATAAAATTTTCACAAATTTTACTTTTCATTTTTCTTTATTTTTAATAGGATGACTTAATTGTCCCTTTAGTTTCTTTTATCTTGTTTCTTCCTTTGCATACCATGTCTTGTTTAATTTCTATCTTGAGTTTAAAACTTGATAAGAGCCTGGTTCTTTTTGACATGCTTTGTTAACATGTTGAAGTACCTCAGTGATTTTTGGCATGATTTTTAGGCCTTGTTTGGATAGCTTTTGACTTGTTGCTTTGGATGTAAGTAACTGAAACCCTAATTGCACTTTGATCAATTCTTTAATGATGTTTGCTTCTGATTCTGGTTATGTGGCCTTGATATGATACTTGTACATACTTGAAGTGCCTTGGTGCTTAATTGTATAATTTTTAAGACATGTCCACTATTTGTCTGAAATTTGTTCTTAACATGCCATATTTTGAGGTGATTTTGGTCCTTGCTTCATCGTTTGAGTAAAAGGGAACTTGTGCCACCTCTTAGGGTCTTGTTATTGATTGTTAACATGTTGTTTGGTCCTTGGTTTTTGTATGAGAGCTTTGCCTTTGGTGATTTGTTGTTACTTGTTCACAAAGTTTCACATTCACATGCATGCCTCACTACACTTTCAACTTATTCATGCTTCTTCTAATTGACCTAGTTTGTGTTTGTATGCCTTAACTGATGTTTGAATCTTCTTCTTAGGCTCTTACTTAACATGTTTAGGTTCTGACCTTGGTGGAACTTGTTGATGTTTAACTTGTTTAATGCTTCTAATCACATGTTCTCACTTTATTTCTTCCATGGTTTTTGTTAGTTGTTTGTATGACTTCTTACACTCTTCTTAGTGTGGTGTTGTGTGAACAATCTTAGCAATATTGTGTGATGTTTAGGTTCTAGTTTTTATGGTTTGTGATGATTAAATGTTTCTTCTTTTCATTGTTTGAAGTTACTTGATCTCTACTTGTCATTTGTGAATGTTGCTAACACTTTCAGGGGCTATGATAAGTAAAAGGTATGTATGAGATCTCCACATCTCCAACTTCTTTCTCCTTTTCTTTTATGCTTCTTATTTGGGTATGTGATGTGCTTAGGCCATCATTTGTTCAACTTATTTTCATCCCCTAGAAACAACTTAACTTCTTAAAGAGAAGTAAGTTGCTTTCTACTTCTTTTCTTCTTCTTTTTTTCTTTTCTTCTTCTTCTTGTTCTTCTTCTTCTTTAGGATAGACTTCAAGTGATACTAACCTAGGACTCCTATGCATGATAACAATTAGGATTTTTTAGTCCCCCTTTAGTTTACCTTTGATATCCTTTTGGTGCTCTCTCTTCTCATCTTCAAACATAACTTCAAGTCACTTAATAAATGACAAACCTTCTCATGTGCCACGGGACCTTGCCATGGGGTACTTGCACGCGTTCCATTTCGGGGCGAAGTGTAAGATATCTATCATGATGAATAGGTCTTAGAATGAGACTACTTCATAAAGAAAACCTAAAATCCACTTCTTAACCAAAAACCACAAAAACACTAAATAAAGTTCAATATGCTAGTGTGCTTAAGCCTTCATCCGTGGGACTAGATTTGGGGATTTCCCCATAGCTAGGTGTGCCTCTTACGCATTCCATTTCGGGATGATGTAAGAAGTACACATCCCATTGAGTAAGACTTAGGTACACTCATCTATGCAAACCTAAAAGCAAAAACTCATAAAACACACTGAACAAAGAATAACCGTCTCTCCTTTGGGACTTCTTTTCTCATCACCTTAACTCATCATGTACGAACTCGCTCCTACTTGTCTCTTTGCAAGACGGTAACACACTCGTGCTAGACGAGCCTGCAACACTTGAGCATTGACATAAGCAGTTCAAACTTTTAAAACACAAGCCATTTTCCTCCCTAGTTAGGGGAACTATGGTGACTCTGATCCTCATGTCCAAATGAGGTACGTAGGCAGCGGGGTAGGGCCCGTTCGAGCACTCTTTTATTTTCCCTACATTTCCCCCCTTTATTTTCTTTTTCTTATTCAGTTTCAGTATTTCTTTTGCAACATCTTTCATTTCTTCACCCTTTGAAATAGTCTCTTTGCAAACGTGGACCCTGTCGGGTACGACGGACGATCTGGGGTGCCAATACCTTCCTTTTCTTTTCTCTGGTTTGTGCAGCATTACCATTCCCATTCCTTCGGGATAAAAATGCCTGGATGACGACTCTACCTTTTCCGCGCCACTTTCGTGTTTGTACCAGTATGGAAATCCAGGGAGCGACAGCTAGCGACTCTGATGGGGATCGAACCCAAAATATCTGGTTTCCCCTTGAGAGTCACTCCTAGCACTTGTTTGTTTCTGTTTCATTGGGTGTTTGATTGTTTGATGTTGCGTGTTTATTTTACTGTTTTATTTACAATTTTATTTACAACTTTATATACTGCTTTCAGTATTTATTTTCATACATCATATGTATATATTGAACTGTCTGTACTGGTTTTCTTTTGGTGGCTTGGGGATTGTTACTGTGAGATGAGCTTGTAACCGGGGCTCGAGTGCACCAAAGGACTTAGCGTGGATAGACATTGTACTCGCATGGTATCATGATGAGTGGCGGTGTATTCCACACCCAGACTGCAATCGTCTTGGAAATATCTTATGTGGGGATTTCCTCCACTTAGGGATAAGACCTTGATAGTTATGTGAATTTGGGGACCAATCATTGAGAACCTTTGTGGAAACAACCCTTTCTAGTGGTGACAGTATCAGACCACATCCCGTGGCAAACCCATTTGCACCCGAGGGTCCACTGGGAACTCGCATAGGATGGCCTGGTTCTCTTATAGGAACTCAGTTAAAGCATCTGATCGTATGACGATAGTACTGTATCCCAAGGGCTGAATGTACTATTGTTTCTCGATTTCAGCGCTTGAAGCAGAGGACTTATAAAGGATGCTTGTTTTTCGCAGACTCCAGCTGAGACCTCCCTGAGTAGTACATAATGCTTAACCGATTCCCTGATTTGGTCATGAGCCATTTCTCGGAAATGGTGAATGTATTATTGTTGCTCGGCTTTGAGAGTCCGTGATGTTTGACCCATAGCACACCCGTGAGATTGGGAGGGGTTTACAGGTTTGCAGGAACCATTGACCTCATCATACCCTTTGCTACCATTGTGATCTTATGTTCTGATCCGGTTATTATGATCCTGGGATTTTTTTTATCTAGTTCGGAGTTCTTATCTGAGGGTTATTATTCAGAGGACCTTTTGGGTTTCAGTCACTTGATTCTTGGCTCAATAGTCCATATCCAGACAGATGTCAGTCACTGATCACATGCCAGTTGCATACATGACACCATAGAATTTCAGCATGCATGTTCAGTTATTTCCAAGGATCTCATGTCTGAATCATGCAGTTGGATTTCTTGTGTATTAAAGTAGATAGATCTCTTGGAAATAACTGAACATGGCATTTGCATACATCTTTGCATTCTTGACAGGTGTTCAAAGACAAATTCTTATCCTGACTTGGTTTCTCTTCAGAATCACTAGCGTGAATCAGAATTCTCAGGGTATGACCTTGGAACAACTCCAGGCAAAGGTAACTGAAATGAAGACCCAGATGGTGCAGTTCAGAGCGAAATTGCAAACCTTATCTCAGGGTCAGAGATTCTTGAAGGAAGAATTCGATTTGATGAAGACACAGATGAAGCTGCTTACAGGGATCATGAATGCTTTGCTGAAGAAAGAAAATAGTCAGGTGTCTACTTCTCCAAAAGAAGGTCTTTTTTCTCCCATCTCTTTGGGGTTTCCTCTGAATCAGGAGTTGTTAGGTGGACTTCCTCCACAGTTTGAGCCTTCTCACCAGCAGTCACCAATTGGTAGTCAAAAAGATCCCAAGACAGAAATCAACCTTTCCTTGCCTGATATGAATGAGCTGAATGGTCCTATGCCAGTTGTTGCCAAAGAAGTGAGCACTTTCTTTCCGTATCGAGGATCTTCCTCAAATCATACCCCTTGGTTTCCCAGAGAAGGATTTCAACAGGTTGCGGTGGTATCTTCCCTAATGGCAACAACCCGTTCTCGGCAGAAGCAAGAAATGGTTATTGATCCTGTGCCCATGTCTTATGTTGAGATGTGCCCACAGTTGCTCAAAATGGGATTGATTGAGTGTCGTGAATTATCTCCTCCTACTGGTGAGCTTCCCCAGGGTTGGAATCCCCATGCCTACTGTGTTTTTAACTCTAGAGCTCGAGGACATGATATCAATGACTGCAGGGCGTTTATGCATCATGTGCAAGACTTGGTTGATGACAAAGTAATTAACTTTATGCCAATTGATTTGAAAGTGTCACAAGTTAGGGCACACGTGAATACTGAAGAGGTGGTAAAGTTTCATTCTTCTGGAGTCATTACTCAAGCTGAGTCTTCAAAGAGGTTACAACGATGACCTTCATTGGTTCCTCGTCCCAATCAGGGTAAGAAAGGGCAATGGCTTGTTAGACGCTCAAAGCAACGTCAGTAACCAAATACTCAACCACAATGAAGGCCTTATCCATAAGGAATTATACAAGCTGATCGTGTTCTTGGTCCGATCTCAATAACACACACTGCCATGTTGCAACAATTACTGAGGTTTAATCTGGTGGAGTTGCAGACTTTGACACCACCACTAGGGACTCCGCCAAAGGGATATGATGTGGATGCGTGTTGTGAGTTTCATTCAGGTGCTCTGGGGCACGCAATAGATGAGTGTAGGGTTCCACAGATAAAGGCTCAGGACCTGATCGACTCAAAGGTCATCACGCTAGATGGTCAGCTAGGGAAGCAAATAATGATAGACTGGGATTGATGTTTGTAGGCCTTAGTTTTCTTTCATGTATTTGGTTACCCTCAGGCTTGTTGAGGGAACCTTTTGTTTTGTTGTCATTTTGTTTCAGTACTTTGCATGACTTTTCTTTGGTGAGCTTTTCTTTGTGTTGATGTTTGGATTTTTGTGCAGTGGTATTTCTAGATTCTTCTCAGAAGGAAATTTATGCACCGACACCTGGTCACAGTTTGACTTTACACTGGATCTTGCTTGCAGGGTTTCTTTTGAGAGTGTTCTCTCTCATTAGTTGTGTTTCAGAGCATTTGCATAACATAACATCCTGCATACCATATCATACTATCTTTGTTTTTTAGGTACACTGGCAGTTTCTTATCTCTAATCCATTTCAGGAAACAGTGTTGGGAGTTTTTTTCACCAATCAAGCAAAGTAGAGCTAGAATGGAAGATCAGGTACAAGCTGAGCTCGTAGAGCTGAAGGCTCGTAGAACTGAAGGCTCGTATGGAGAAGTTCAGGAATAATTAAGGTTGATGGTCGAGCGGTCAGAGATTGAGATTCCAGGAGATGGCAATCAGAGAAACCATAATAGAGCTCCGGGCGGAGACAATGGCCGCAATGTTGACTACATGGATGGTCAATAAGATCAGTTTACTTTGATTGATGATGAGATGGATCAGCCTAATGCTGTTGTGAATCGTCGTTTTGACGAACTTGCTGAGAAAATTAGATCCATAAGGTCTCAGAATACTCTAGGCTTCAATGTTGCTCACTTGGGTCTGGTTCCTGGGGTCAAAATTCCACACAAGTTCAAGCCTCATACTTTTTAGAAGTACAACGACAACGCTTGTCCGGAAACTCACATCCAGTCTCACTTTGGGAAGATTTATGCTCATACGGATGATGAAAAGTTATGGATGTTTTACTTCCAAGACAGCATATCCGGGGTATCTTTGGATTGGTATTTGAATTTGAACAAGACTGTTGTCAGAAGATGGAAGGACTTGGCTGAAGCTTTTGTGAAACAATACCATTTTAATACGGACATGGCGCCTAACCGCATTCAACTCCAAAGTGTGTTTCTCGATCATTTAGCTGTTTGTCCATCTACTAGATTTGCTGATATTGTGATCGCCGATGAGCGAGTTGAGAGTTTTCTAAAGCTTGGAAAGATTTAAGATTACAGTGCGTCAGGTTCAGACACTAAGAAGCCCTTCGCCAGTGGTCAGAAAAAGAATGAAGGGGAAGTTAAGGCAACATTCCATCAACGTGGAAAAGGTAGAGGATATCATCATCGCCACCATCAAGCAGCCTCTGTGGGCACAACCCCGAAGAATCAGCCTAATCGTTAGGCACGACAAAGGAACCCTCAACAGGGTCAACGTCAACAAAGGAGAAAATTAGTTTTTGACCCTTTACCAATGTCTTTTACTGATATACTTCAGCATCTGCTTCAGTTGAAATTGATTGACCTTCACAAACTGTCCTCACCTCTTTTTTCATTTCCAGAGGGATGGGATGCCAACGCCCATTGTGATTTCCATTCTGGGGTACCATGACACCATATTGATGGTTGTAAAGCTTTTCATCGCAAGGTACAAGATTTGATTGATTCAAAAGATGTCATTGCTCCATACAGATGATTGAGAGGGCGTTGTCTTGATTCAAAGTTTTTATCAGAGTCTGTCAAAAAAGAGAACTAAAGCAATAAAAGCCAGAAGTCTCTCAGTGACGGAAATCAGTTTTTTCCTTTATTGCATTTCTTCCCTATTGAGGTGAACTACGCTGCTCTGATTCTTCATTGGTCCTGGGTCAATGGAGATACATAGGCAGAAGATCGTCAGGTCTTTCCGAGTAACCTTATGTGTCAACTTCATCTCAGTGTTACTCTTTTCTTCAGACGTCTTGTGCCAATGCAAGGTCATAATAATTAGGAATGAAGTATGGTTCTGGACATGTGGCCATTTGATTGAAGATTGTAATTCCATCGGAAAAGCTGTTGATTATGGAAAGTTTTCAAGATTTATGAGTTCAGACGGAGTCAAGTCTCCTCGATGATGGTAATGTTCAGTTTCTTTACTGCATTTTCATTTGTAGTTTTTATATGTTTGCTTAAGCATTTGTATGCATGCATGAAGCTTGTTTGTTTTGAATGTTAATTAATGAAACACACATGTTTTTCTTGAAGCAATTCAATCGTATTTTACTTATAAGTTTGTGTATCTGCATTGCAATACCAACTGTCATTCTTAAACTCTGTGATGGAGGATGACGAAATGAAAACGCGAAAATCTCCAATTATGTGCTCTTGAATAAGGACCCTGTTGACGATGTACATGCTTTGTTTCAAATCCCAAACATATAAGGGAGATAAATCCTCGTTAACCCCTTTGAGCCTTGAAGTAGGATTTTCGTTTCACAAAAAACCCTTACATTTAACTTGGGGCAGGGTAGATGTCAACTAGTTGGACCGAGCGTTCAAACTTTCAAAAAGGAGTGTATCTGAGGTTCCATTACCTATCATGGTACCAAATTAAGAGGTCCAAATACCAGAAATCACAATGGTTATTCCATAAAGAGGTCCAAAGATCGGAAGCCACCAGGGTTAGCCCTCATCAACTAAAAAGTGAGACATTCACGACCCTTCAAAGCAATCAATATAAACAGTGCCACACAATTCGTTCAAAAAAAATAGAAAGAGAGAATGAAAAAAAAAGAAGTGAAAAAAGCCCGCTAAGTTGAAACTTGAAAACAAGCGACTTAGGCAAAAATTAGGGCATCTCGCTGGACTTCACAAGCAAAAGATTCAAAAGAATCAGTCCAGGAAAAAGTTAGGGATAAACAAAAGAACACAAAATCGGAAAATGAAAAGGATTACACAAGAAATATCCTTAAGCAAGAATGAAGTCGTGTGATACAGACACAGAAGACAAAAGATAATAGGGGTGACTGTTACTCCAACAACTTAGTGGTTCTTAAACCGTTAGTGGCAATGGTTCCTCAACCATCACGAAACCCTTAGGAAAGGTGAGCGCTTGTGAAAGCTAGTTGAACATAGGAATGGAAGGACATCACAAAGAGGGGTGGACACAAATAAACTTCAAGCCTTAATCCTTGTTTATTAAACCGTGAACCAGACCGCGATACAACCTTTGAAAGTCCCAACTGAAACAAGTTTAATTCGCGAGCGTACTACCACAAGATAGCGTTCCTGACTCATACAAGTTGTGCTAAAAGATCTTTGTTGGTATTGCATGTGCATGTTTTCTTTCATAAAAAACCCATGTCATATCTTAACCAGTGATTCACTCACAAAGGTTTGTGATAACATTTTAATAAAAACTTCAAGATTAACGTGTGTGGCATCAGAATTTTCATTCTCAGAATAAAACACTTTCTGCCTGCATACATTTGTTTGGCATCAAAGAAGTTCACATATGAAACTCCAGTCCAAAAGCTTAATCTTGCCAAGTTGAGAAGTTTGAAACTTCCGAAGGACAGTTATGTCAAAGTGCAACTTTTCCAAGAAACTCTGTTGAGTAGGGATTTTTCCAACCAGGTGGGTTAAAAGCAGCCAATCCGGGGCAATCACGTTGAGAAAATCTTCTCACAATTCAGCCAGCCTGGGGCAATTACTTCGAGATTCAAATATCTTAAAGAGCAATTAGTCTGGGCATTCCTTCAGAGCATAGTTAATCAGGAGAAATCACTGTAAGGCTCATACTGGAGCAGGCCACCCTCAAGAGCAGATGATTTCACTCTCTGTAGGCGCTTATTCAACTTATCCTTGGTGCAAGATACTGGGGCAGAATATCTCACGATGATGTAGGATCTTGCGTGGGTCTTCTTCAATCAAATCCCTTTGTAGACCAGGTGGTCTGAGGCAGTTATTTCAAGATTCAACGAATCTCTCCAAGAGTTTGAAGATGCCGGGGAATTTCGGATGCCAAGTCTTCTGTAAAATCCTCTTGAGTTGATATATGAACAATCATCTAGTATAAGAAGAAAGATGTTACCGGACCACATTCCCCAAGTAGTTTGATCTCTCCAGCGAGAAGTTCTTTACAATTCTTATATCCAGCAGAAGGGTTTGATCTTTGTATCATCCCCAATAAAGTCCAAGATGGAACCTTCCCCAGCTGAGTTAGAGTAGGGTGGTATCCCGAGCAGAACTTCAAGATTAGTTGAACAATTATCACCTCCAAGCGGAGTCATCATTTCAGCGTGGGCTCCCAGCAGGAAGTTGAATGCCTAAGTCCCCACAAAGTTGGAATTGTCAGAATTCTCTCCCAACAAGAGTATTTGACCAAGCATCTCCGCAGTTGCGTTGGAAGATCGTCATTTCCCCACAGATTTTCATGATTGGGACGCAACCATCATTGAAATATTTCCCAGTGAGGTCGCCAATTTATTTTTGGCCAGTGTGACAAAGTAATGCAGACATTTGTTCACATTTCATTCCTCAGCCAGAGTCAAGTATTGTTAGAATATCTTGATGTCATTTCCTCAGCAGAATATTAGTCAGAGCATTCTTTTCCCCATCGGAGTTACAAATGGTATTCTCCCATGCAGAGTCTTTACTATTTTCTCAAATAAAGTCTTCTTAAACCAATCGCCTTATCTGTTGTCAACGGACTAATCATCTTGTATTGATCGTTTTGTCCCGTGTCAATGGACCCGGTTATGGATCATTCAATGCCATTTCCTTAGCAGATCGCTTGATCTTGTTCGAGTTATAAAACGCTTGATGTTATTCCTCGTTGTTTGAGCCGTGCTCATCTTCTCAGTTATGGATCACTGAATACCATTTCCTTATTAGATCTCTTGATCTTGTTTGAGTTATAAATCGCTTGATGTTACTCCTCCTTGTTTGAGTCGTAAATCCAATGATATTACGTTCTCATAGTCCCAGTTATGGATCGCTTGATACCATTTCCTTGTCAGATTGCTTGATCTTGCTTAAGTTGTAAATCGCTTGATGTTACTCCTCGTTGTTTGAGTCGTAAATCCTACGATGTTACGTTCTCATATTCCCGTTTATGGATTGATACCATTTCCTTTGCTTGAGTTGTAAATCACTCTTTATTACAACACCATTAAAGTCCACCGTCGCTGTGGCAAGCCAGTATTCACCTGACTTCGTTCAAAAGACATTTCTCCATTTTTGGCTTTGGTTACTTTTCTCCACATCAGAGTTCTCCCAACAAAGTTTCTTTGGTTGGGTTTATTTCCCTTTTCTTCTTCAACAGCAGAGTGCAAATTTTCTGGTTCTCTTGGTATTCAATCACAGTCTATCTCGAACGACCGATAGCCGTTGCTCTCGTCCTTTTCAGATTAACAGTTGCTTTAATAGGGGCAACTGTAACACCCCAAAATTTTCCCTCTCATTTTCATTTCATATAGCATGACATAAAGCATACATATCTTAGCATTTTGCATAGAAAGATGAGGCATAAGCATCCATAGTTGCAGGCATAGGGCATGTGATCAGGCATTCATCAAGATATGATTCTTCAAAGCCAAGATAAGAGCCAAGTGGTCTTTCAAGAAGCATACAAGGTATCCTCACATCTTATACAAGCTCAACTTGTCCTCAAGTCCCTAGAGGAGGGAAATTTCATCAGAAGCTCAGAGGTACAACTTTCTCCTATACAGAGAAACCCTAATTAGGGTTTTGCCTCAGTTCCTCACATCCTCATATGTTTGACCAATTCTTGTGGTCATAGGCTTTCATATGATATACAAGGCCTATGGATGAAATTTAGTTCAAAAATTCATTAAGGAAGTCAGGCAATGAGCCAGTTACTTGCGTGTGAAGCAAAAGGTCAACTGTTGACGAAAGAACTCTGGTATAAACACTGCAACATGTGAATGTCTACATTGACATTAATCTATTGTACAATCATAGTGAACTTATAAAATAGTAAGTCATTTAATAATAATAATAAAATTCAATAACCAAAATTGATTGATTATTATTGGTTACTTACTATTTAAGTAGTATGTAAATAAATAAATATTTTTTATTTTTAAAAATCTAAATAAATATCACCTCTACTTTTATTTGGATTTTGTAGGTAAATAAATAAATATATTTTATTTTTAAAAATCTAAATAAATATCACCTATACTTTTATTTGGATTTTGCATTAATAATTTTCTAAAACTTGTTGTACAAATTATGTTTTTAGTCGGAATCTTCAGCTAGTAGTTACCTAAAATTTGGAGGATTCTCACTCTCACTTATACCTGATACCCCTAAATGAAATGAAAAGATAAACTTAACTTTGAAACAAATAATTCTTTCATTTTCACTATTTCCGATTCAGAGGCGGAGTTTTCAAAAGTTAAGGACGATATCGGGGATTTTGAGACAACTATCGGAAATTTCAATTTCCAAGTAAGTTGTACCATGAATTGCACATTTTCTGGTAGATATTACCAAGAATTTCATAATTTACGATATTATTTACCTAAAATTCCATGATATTCGATGATAAATACTAGGAATAGAAATTTTCAGTAACTTCTACAAATTTGTTTTTGATGTGTACCGGGAATTTTATAATTCCCGGAAGGTTTTATACCAGAAATTTCAAATTCCCGGTGATATTAAAATTTTTGTTTTATGCTACAAATTTAAAATTCCCGGTGGTAATAAATTTTTTGTTTTATTATGTGAATTTGAAATTTGCGGTAGTTGTTTCCTTTCGTTTTTCTTGTCTTATTGTTTTTTTAACCTTTGTTTGTAGTGAAATTCAGAAGCCGGGTCGATACCATTGTTGAGAGAGAAATTGATTTAGCAGTAGATAAAGACAGGTTGCGAGTGGTGCTGCCGATACTGAGTCACCCCATCTACGGGCCGAATGAGTGCTCCCCACTGGTTCACACCGGAAGCGGATGGCCGAGCAGAAGAATCAAAGTCATTTTTGGGAACCTTGTACCGTTCACTGCCGTGTAGTTTGATCTGCATCTCAGGCCACAAATGAGGTGCATGTAGACGTTCCTGTAATTGATCCAATTATTCAACCAGTGGTTAAAGAGGTAGTTCATCCAGTGGTTGATCCGACAGTTACTCAGGTAGTCGAGCCGATTCTTGTTCAGGAGGTTGTAGAGGAGACTGCTAGGGAGGTTGTTAAGGAGACTTCTGTGGGTGATGTTGAGGGTACATGAAAGGATGAAGAGACCGTTGAGACAGAGGTCACAGTTCCTTCGACCGAGCCCTTTGTACACACTGATAGAGGATTTCTAGGATGGCCCATAAATCGGTAGGGGTGTTCATTGGTTCGGGAAAATCCAAACCAAACTAGAATCCAAACCAAACCATGGTGTTTGGGTCGAACTTTTTTTAGTTCGGGTAAAAACCGAACCAAACCAATGAAACCCAATGTTAATTGGTTCGGGCAACAAATTTTCAAAATTCTACCCGTGAATTCGTCTACCCGAACCATTAATTCATATAATTTATATCATTATAATGGAAACTAGTATAATATATTTAACTTTAAAAAGAAAGAAAAATGAAACATCATTTGTGACATTCACAATCTATATGAAAACACGAAAAATAAATAAATAAAATTATATTATTATAGAAAATTAGTCGTAAATTAGAAAATATATTTTCGCATATTTGTTTTTAATGTACCCAATCAGTCCAACCCAAACTAATCCTTTAATTCTCGGGTTTGGTTCAGTTTGGATTTTATAGAAAAAAATAAGAAAGTCCAATCCAAACCGATCCTTATATTTTTGATCAGTTTGGACTTCAGATTCACTCAAAACCGAATCAAATCGGTCCGCCAACGCCCATATTAACATGTCTGTGCTTGCAGAGTATAATGAGCATGTAGGCCTATGATTATGGTAGGGCGAGTTGTATGGTTTTTACGCTTAATTTTAATTTTTGTTTATTTATGCAAAAGTTGTTTAAATTGTGTTGTCACAGGAGCGACCCACACTGAGGTTTATGTCTCACTCACCATGATGGATGCTCCATTTCTTAATGCCTTTGTCGAGAGGTGGCACAAGGAAACATGATCATTTAATCTTCCGTTCAGAGATATGTATGTAACTCTAGATGATGTCGCCGCCTTGTTAAATCTCCATATTGACGAAAAATTCTAGACGACTCTTGTTCTTAGCGTGACCAACCCTTATAGGATTGTGTTAAGTGATATGAGTTTGTATCAGGCGTATGTGCTGAAGGAGTTTGGCGATACCAAAGGTGCTCACCTTCGTATGCACTGGCTTTAGAAGATTTATGATCAACTTGTATCTGTTGGGAGATATCAGGTTGCGGCTAGGGTGTACATGTTACATGTAGTATCATGTACTTTATTTGCAGAGAGATAAAAGGCGAGGCAGACACACACTGGTGGTGTAGTTGAGTATATGAGGAGATTGAATCTGTTGACTGTTGATGACATCATATGGAGACCATATTATGCTCATAAAGTCCACCGTGAGTTCGAGGAGTCGTCCTTATATTCATGATATATGCGGTGGGAGACATTGGTTGCTAGACACCTACTTGAGAGATGTCTGCGTCAGTATGGCTATGTTCAAACTATACCACCAACAATTCCATATGAAACATTTTCCAGTATTGATTGGTGGTTTCCGAGTCACTTCCTCAGCTCTGATCATGCCATCATAGCTCGAGTTGTACCTGTTCAGGACCCTGCGTAGTGCGAGGATGGCTACTTAGAGTGATACATACCTCACTATATCACATTCACACATGACCCCACCGCCAGCTGAGGATGGACCTTTTGATGACCAGATACCTAGTGATGACGCGATGCCTCCTCCTCCTCCTCCAATACATCAACTCGAGGACCAAGAGCGCTTCTAGATGATTGTAATGATTATGAATGAGGCCATGGGTTTGGTAAACCCAGATGGTGAGGTTTATACTGCATTAGGTCAGGCTACACACATAGCTTATGGGAGGACTACTTAGATACATTTTTTATTATTTGTATTATATGTATATTACTTATACATCTTTTTCATATTATTCAGATGTCTTCCTTACATTACATTGATCTTCCTTAAACACCTTAAACATATAACACTTAACATTACAATATGATTAATAAATAAGAAAAACCTAAACACTATTAGACGTTTCAGCATCTCCATTATGCCGTCAACGAATCTTGATAGCTTCACATCTAACTCAATCATACCCTTTGTTAGCCTACGGTGAAAGGATCTCCACATTTCCTTCACGTCTTCGTCGGTCTTTAACTCAATAATGTTGTATTTCACCCTACCGTTTATATCGATCCAATCTTCATGAAACTCGATCTTTCTCACCTTTCTATTGTCTCCATCAGGCAACAATTTATTCAACTTCGATGTTAGGCCGACAAAAGAAGTGGTGCCATCGGGGAGCTTGAAATCTATAGGACGAGAAGCTACATTGAAGTAAACTTCTGCCTTAATAAAAAATTGAAGAAGAGCCATATTTTTTCCAGATGTGTTTATCAACATGATCTGACCCCTATTTATACAAACGTGAATGAATTTTGTTCCACACAAACTATCGGTGCAATCACAGCCGCATAAAACTGTCGGCAAAATCGTGATCGGGAAAAAACCCTAAAAATACAACTACCAGAAATTTCAAACAACGTGAAATTCCCAATATCAACAGGGAAATTGCATATTTTAGAATTTTTTTTTGTAACACCCTGGGAATTTTAAATTTCAAATATATTGGGAATTTTGGTTATACCAGAATTCTTTTCCCTTACCGGGAATTTCGTCCAAAAATTTTATGTTATTTCACTTAGTGTCATTTCTGCCATTATGAAAAATTGGTGGGGTGTTACTTGGGGGTGGCAAGTAGAATCCTCAACAACTTGATAATAGTAATTGAGTTGGTTTTTGTAGGGTGTGTGTGTGTGTGTGTGTTGAAAATCAAGTGTGAGAAAGAAGTCCCACATTGATTAAAAAAAATGAAGATTGGACACTATATAAGTGAGAGAACCCACACACCTACCACCTTAAGGTTTTAGGTGGATATGTGGTGTGTCTTTCACAAATGTGTGTCCCAAGTAGAAATGCTCCCTCGTTGACCCCCAGAATAACCCTAACAGTGGTATCGTGAGCCTTTGATTTTGAGTGAAGGGACTGACTTACTTGTATTGAAACATTTCCTATAGGTGTGGGTAGAAGGTGTTCAGTTGAAGAGTGTCAACAGTGATACAAGTGTATGTGGAAGAAAGAACTTCCACTTGAGGGAGGCATTGTGTATATAATCACACTTGAGGGGGAGTGTTGAGAATCAAGTGTAAGGAAGAAGTCTCACATTGATTAAAAAAGGGAAGATTGAACACTATATAAATGAGAGAATCCACACACCTATCACCTTAAGGTTTTAGGTGGATGTATGGTGAAATGTATATCCCGAGTAGAAATGCTCCCTCGTTGACCCCCAAATAACCCTAATAGTGGTATCATGAGCCTTTAGTTTCGAGTGAAGAGACCGCCTTACTTGTATCGAAACACTTCCCGCAGGTGGTGGGTAAAAGATGTTACATTGAAGAGTGTCAATGGTAATACAAGTGTATGTGTAAGAGAAAGCTTCAACTTGAGGGAGAGCATTGTGTATAGACTCACACTTGAGGGGGAGTGTTGAGAATCAAGTGTGAGGAAGAAGTCCCACATTGATTAAAAAATGAAAGATTGAACATTATATAAGTGAGAGAACCCACACACCTATCACTTTAATGTTTTAGGTGAATATGTGGTGTGTCTCTCACAAAGATGTGCCTCAGTTAGAAATGCTCCATGGTTGGTCCCCCCAAATCTCCCTATAGTAGCGTCATTTGAACCACATAAGTTGAATTTTTGGGAAATGCTATTTCAATTTTTAATGATGTGTCTCACACTTCTAAAAATTTCAAAATGCCTTTTACTATCTTCGGATGCAATTAAAATTACATCAGTAAGCATCTTTCTAAGATCCATCATATTTTTGAAAAAAATGGTGTATTTATGTATTTTATTCGACAATGCATATTCAAATTATCCATTGTACTCAATTATGATATTTTTACTCACTGAGATAGTTTAATTAATAACTCAGTGATGTTTTCAGGGATGTATATCTAAAAATGTCAATCTGAAAATTGGATGATACACTACCTTGTATGATCTTCTTCTTCATGCTGAAACTAAACTTCATTTCAAAACTATTAAAAATATTTGTTTCATTCTCAATCAACTTTTAAACGTCAAAATATCATTCTTGTATGTTATCACTTTAAAGGAAGCAAAAGAAGCTGAAATTGTAGGTAAAGTTAATTCGTTTCATCCCTCATTCATTTCATCCCCTATTCCTTGCATTAATGTAGTTTTGGATTGAAAAATTCGAATATGCATCTCCAGATTTTCCTGAAACTGTTAGTTTAAAACCTGTTTTTTCTGTTAGTTGTTGTATTAGATATGTTGCACTCAGATTTGTTTTCCAAAGTTATTGTAAGGATGAATATTAAACCAGACTATGTGAAACATGATGTTAAAACAAATTAAGTGAATGCTGATGTTAAACCAGATGATTCGGTTGTTGTCGAGATAAATGTTCGTGCATAATTTACAAATAGACAAAAGTTTATGGTTCGTGAACATATGTTACAATGGCCTGCATGAAGGACAAGAAATTGAGGGTTTGGTGTTGTAACTAGAAGGCCTGACAATGATACAGATACAAGATAAGCATTTGTAACAATGAGATGCGAAAGAAGTGACACATACCAACTACATATTAGGAAGTTGAAATGAGATGAAAATGGATAGAGAAAATGTGAGTGCCCGTTTAAATTGTACAAATACCGTATGACAAATGACACATGGAAATATAATGTGATTTCTAGTATACATAATCATGCCTTAAGTGACAAGCTATCCGGTTATCCCATTGTATATCGACTTGTTCTGAATTATTCTGGAGGATAGATAACTTATTTCAGATATGACATTAAACACCGTGGCTCTGAAAAACATACTTGCATCTTTGAAACAAAAAAGATCTCTAAATGTTTAAAATATCAAACAAATATATAACATACATGCTCAAAACAACAAGGTGGTAAGAGGACCAAGATCTGAGATGCAACAACTATTTAAGTTTTTCAAAGATGATTGCTATGTTTCTAGGTACGGAGTTTGTAAGGATAAAGTCACCGTTTAAGATATTTTTTGGGCACATCCAAATTCCATCAAATTGTTCAACACATTTCCACTATGCTTATAGTTGATTCAACATATAAAACACACAAGTATAGACTTCCACTTTTGGAAATCGTTTGTGTTACTTCTACCGAGATGACTTTTTCAGTTGGTTTTGCATTTTTGGAATCCAAAAGAGAGGAAAATGTTACATGGGCTTTGAAAATGTATAAGATTATATATGTTGAAAGACCAAGAAAAGATGTCGCAAGTAATAGTCACCGATCGCGACACCACACTGATGAATTTGGTTTCAATGATGTTTCCTACTTCGTATGCATTACTTTGTAAGTATCACACAACAAAAAATATGATAAGTCGACTAAAACCCGCAGTTGGTACCAAAAAATTAAAGAGTGAAGACAGAAAAATGATCAAACTTGGTGAGGTGGTGGAAACGATAATGGATGCATGAAATTGTATAATAAATTCTTCCACGAAAAAGATATATGTCGAATCTGTAATACATTTCAAGGGGGTGTGTCTGAGATATCCAAATATTCTAAAATAGGTTGAGGGCACTATTTTTTACCATAGTAAAGAGAATATTGTTTGCATTTAGACCGATCAACTTAGACACTTTGGCAATATAACAACTAATAGGTTGAATATGCACATGCTACACTGAAAAATTGGTTGGAAAACATTAAAGGTGATTTTTGTCGAGATTTGGACACTGTGAACCAAATGCTATGAAACTAACATAATGAGATACATGCATCTTTCGGTCGGAGCAGGATTGTCTTAGAGCACCGACTCAAAGACAACATCCTTTATTCACACTTGGTTGGTAACATATCTCAGACGACATTGAGTTTTATTTTTCACGAAGTCAAGCGAGCAGATAAAATAGCTTCAGATATCTTAAGTGTGGTTGTAAATTTAGGAAAACATATAGTCTTCCATGTGCTTGTTTAATTTCAAAGATGATAAAGTTTGATACACCAATGCGTATGGATGAATTTTAGACTCACTGTAAAAGGCTATGGTTTGATGACGATGGTATGATGAAAGATGATAAATCAAGGATAACTATTATGAGCGAATGTGAAGTAACCCAAAAGATATTTTCGAAAGCGAATGACATCTTGAAATTTCATATCAAAGAGCAGCTTAGGAAGATTTCCTACCCATAAATAATGAATTTGAGACCATCGTCGAAACCGGTTAAAACAAAGGGTACCCCTAAAAAGGTCAAAGTGACACATAGTGACAACTCTACGAAACAATCTCCTTCATACTTTGAACATGTTGACTCACATTTTTCAGATTCTCCAACTCCAAAATCTCAAATAAGTGTTTTCAAGGGTGTTCGCATTAGAAAACCATCTCCTCCACCGTTGTCACAAAAAATAATTCACATTGAAGAGATGCTGATTTTTATGCACAATTATATTGAGCATATTGTAGATTTTGTAGGTGATGACAAATGTGGTTTTCAAGTTGTTTTGAGTTTTCTCGGTAAAGGAGATGAGGACCGCCAACTTGTCTGCCTTCATCTTATACAAAAGATGACAACACATATGAAATCATACACAAAGCTATATGTAAGAAAATAAAACTACGATGCAATATTTAATGCTCTTGTTCCCTGTCTTAATGGTTCATCACTGTTTGACAAATGGATGCGCTTCCCCGAAATGAGATATCTTATAACAAATGCTTATGATATGGTGTGTATTGATCTAACAAGATACAGTTTCTTAGAAACATTTTTTCCACTTCAGAGTAGGCCACCTCAAAATCTATCTGATCGCATCATATGTATTAGGTGACTTTTAAAAACACAACATTTTGTTCAGGTTTATTTGAAACCGAGTTGTCCTATACCAAAGACTTCACCGGTGACAAATTTGACCCAATATGCTAAAAATTGGTCGGATCACTTTATGTAAAGGATGGAAGAGTTGACCAATTTGAGCGACACTAGTAGAAAATTAAATAAGGAAATGTCAAAGAAGGAATCACCAAAAGATTTAGGTAGTGACACATGTTTTGATACATTTTAGTTTTAATCTAACAATGTAACTCATTTTTTGTATGTAATGTTGTAAATGATATAATCTCGATATAATTTGTGACATACATAATGTCTACTCTACTTTAATGTCATGTAATTTGGGGGTAAATTTTGGACAATGTCCCAATTTTTATGTTTCTGTGTGTTTTACTACTTCTGTATAATTATTGGTTTTGTTTTGGGTGGGTCTGAATATGAATTTCCGGACACACCCAATTTTTATTGGAAAAAATAACAAACAAAGGCTTTTACAAATGTATATCTCTAGACACACCTTTATTTTGAAAATAAAGGGCGTCTCTGGATATGCATATCCTAAATATGTCCAAATGAAATGATCTAGTTTCTATGGTTCAACTTGATCTACGACTTGTATAAATAGATGTCCCTCTTTCATTTTCTTTACAAAATCCAAAATGAATACATAACCCCTAACCACAATATCATGTTATAAACCTACTAAGATCTTTAAGTCTCCATACCCTTGCAGGGGGAACACACACACCCATGTACTTTTTGACAAGTTGACAAGTACAAAAGGGTAATGCTAGGGTTATTTAGGATATGGAAGATTTGGCAAAATAGACCGTCGACTATGCAAAATCTTTTGAGGCGTTAAATTGGGTCGGGGTTTAGTAATGGGGAACATGTTGTATGTGTTGGGAAGGTAGAGTAGACAAATTTTTTCTTACTTTTGTGTGAGCTTGCTTATGCCACCCGCTAGAATTTTTAAGTGGGTAGGGCGGCCGAGGCCTCTGCCACACTTGATTCTAAGGTTTTGAGTTGTTATATGGGTTTACTCATGGTAAGTAGATATCTTCAGACTTGATCTAAATCTGATATTCCGTGGTATGAACTATTTGGAAAATGAGAAATAAATTTATTTTTGGTTGGGGAAAGCTGGATGGTTAATCACCTGATGTATATGATTATTAGTTTGGATTGGAAGTGGTTTCATACCCTTGTTTTGGGTTTTGCCATTGCTTTGGTTGAGTTGGAGCAAGATCCGCTTAAACGATAAAGCAATTAGAAATGCGTGAGATGGCCAGTTGTCATCCTTTTTTTGTTTTGAGCATATGTTTCTACTTCTTTCTTCCAACTTGCTCTCTCCAAATGTTTTTTTGTCTGTGAATTTAAGATAGCCTTCACATTTTATTCGATTGACTTGCATTTCTCTTTAGGACCGACCAAGTAAACCCTGAGGTCTCGTTCAAATTTAAAAAATGGATCCAATTTTGTTTTTTAAAAAATTGAAATTAAAATAATTGTAAATGACATAAAAATATATTTATATATTAATTAAAAATAAATTTAATTATATTTATTTTGAAATTTGATTTATCTCATTTTTTTATTTACTGATTTTTTTTTTAATTAATTTTTTAGGCAAAATATCCAAATTGGTCCCTCAAATCTATCTCGGGGTCCAATTTGGTCCCTTAATTCTAAAAACTATCAAGTTGATAAAAGGTACCACGTTAGTCCTTACCGTCAACACCGCTAGTCAAAGTCAACGGTAGATTACAAGTGGCACACACATGGCCTATGACATGGATGTGTATCACTAAATTCATCAAAAATCTAAGAAAAAAAATCCAAAATTTCATATTTAGCCAAGATTCGAACCCCTGTCATCCTAATTGCAAATGCTAATTGAGTATCACTGAACAATTTAATATTTGTTATTTATAAATTACAAATTGAAAATATATCCCACATAATTAATAATATTTATATAAAAAAACAAAATTCAGAAATCAACCCAGAACAAATTCGTTGTTCTTCACCGTGTTCTACTTCAAATTTGTGAAGAACAATGAACATTCTCTATATTTTCCATCTCTCTTTCCTCATTCTCTCTCATGTTCATGAACATTCATCATTCACTAATCAACCCAAAACAACAACAATTTCATCAATTTGTGAAGAACAATGAAACCTTAAAAACTAAACTGGAAAAGAGGAAAGCGACTGAAATATGGGGATATGATTATGTGTGGGTTGCAAAAGAGGGAAGCGGCTGGAATCAGATCAAGAAACGAAACTGGAATCAGATCTGATTTTGTTTTCCATATAATTCATTTTTTTTTGAAGAAAACACTTTACATGAGATTTTATCATTCACAACTTGACAACATCCACAACACCGACTGATGAGTTAGATTCATGAATTATTTTAGAACAAACACTTACGGTATATGATTATTTGTACGAAAAGGGAATGAAAGGTGTGTTCTTGCTAAGTCGAGTTTGGTCTTGCCCAATTTGATACTGAACAATTGATTATTCTAGATACTGAACAATTTGCAAAGTTAATGTTCTCCAAATTGTGCCATGGTATATTAAGGAATATTCATTATTAATAGGCGGAAAGTCTCAAACAATCACAAATTTTCTTATAATTCTACCGATAGAAACAGTTTGGAAACAAAATGATAAAAATTTGCCTCTGATTGTAGAATTTGTTCTAATATAAATTTGTCTTTGGTTTTAGTTTTTCTATTAAAAATAGCTTAAACATATATAAACGAGTTATAATATCACAAGTTGCTAATAGTCTAATTGATGGAGACAAACTTTATTTTGCTTGAAGTTGTTGTTTCTATTCCAGGTTTAGAAAAAAAAAATAATTTTCTTAAAATTTTGATTATAATATACCACACATATAAATATATATGCCATGCCACACAACCAGAATTGATATATAAGTAGATTTTTTTTTTTTATATCTATTAAAATTAATTAAAAAGTTTACATCTGGGGCGCTGTACCGTACAACTTTGCTAAACATGACTGACCTCATTCCTCTTAAATGACGAATTGATTGTTCTTGTCTCCTCTTTTCTATTTATTTTCCGTTCTGCTCGATAGTTATTATATTGTAGACAACTTTTAACTACTATGTAACTTTTATGTTATTTTTATTATGTAGTTCAAACTAGTACACAACATGTCCAAGAAATCAAGATTCTTGATGGGCAACTCGATTTAAATATAAGAGACATTATTTATACCTTTTCTTTTATAGTAAGTTTTATTTTTAACAGATATTTATCACTTTATGTAATCAGTTTCATTTAGTAAGCGTCAAGAATACTTTTTAAAAAGTTCATAGAAGTTGAGAATTACTGGTACGAAACGTGCGCGGTGCGCCCCAACATATTGAATATTAATTTAATATTTTATTAAATTAGTCATAGTTACCAAACTAATATATATATATATATATATATATATATATATATATATATATATATATATATATATATATATATATATATATATATATATATATATATATATATATATATATATATATATATATATATATATATATATATATATATATATATATATATATATATATATATATATATACTGAAGCATCTACCGCTAGGTCAACTCTTGAGGGTTAACCAATACTATATAATAATTTAATATTTTATTATTTTAATCATAATTATCAAACTAATATATTGCAGTTTATTTTCAATCATTGATTAAAAATGATTTAAGGGTGAAGATGTGGAGTAAATTTTATAAACTTACTCCTGGAGTAAGAATATCCCCTTTTATATATATATATATATATATATATATATATATATATATATATATATATATATATATATATATATATATATATATATTTCAGGATCAACTTACTCGAATATTAAATCTTTTTAAGTTATTCCATAATCGTAACCTTTAAATTAGATTCAATCCAATGATTATAAGTATAAATGTTAATTTGACCATTAATTGAATCTAATTTAAAAATTACGATTATGAAGTAAGTTAAAAAGACTTACTCTTATAGTAAATTGATCATGACTTTTATATATATATATATATATATATATATATATATATATATATATATATATATATATATATATATATATATATATATATATATATATATATATATATATATTTCAGGATCAACTTACTCGAATATTAAATCTTTTTAAGTTATTCCATAATCGTAACCTTTAAATTAGATTCAATCCAATGATTATAAGTATAAATGTTAATTTGACCATTAATTGAATCTAATTTAAAGATTACGATTATGAAGTAAGTTAAAAAGACTTACTCTTATAGTAAATTGATCATGACTTATATATACTCCATCTATTTCTATTTATAAGCAAATTTTTGACTTTTTAGATTCATTTGATAAATGATGTATTTGGACTAATTATTCAATAAACCTTTAAAGTTAAAATTTGTTTATAAATAGGAATAGAGGGAGTATATATATATATATATATATATATATATATATATATATATATATATATATATATATATATATATATATATATATATATATATATATAAAGTCAGGATCAACTTACTCCAAGTAAGTATTTTTAACTTACTCTGAGAATAAGTCTTTTTAACTTACTCCATAATCATAGCCTTTAAATTAGATTCAATTCAATGGTTATAAGTATAAATATTAATTTAACCATTGATTGAATCTAATTTAAAAGCTACGATTATGGAGTAAGTTAAAATGACTTACTCTTGAAGTAAGTTGATTATATATATATATATATATATATATATATATATATATATATATATATATATATATATATATATATATATATATATATATATATATATATATATAAAAGATGATCATTTGACACCTATGTCGAAATATTATTTTGACACCAAATTCAATCTTTTTATTTCTTATCAATTCAATGGCTAAGATAAATCCACTTAAAATTAACACATGAGTTTTTTTAAAGGAATTTATCTTAACCATTGAATTGATAAAAATAAAGGGATATAATTTAGTGTCAAAGTTAATATTTTGATACCGATGTCAAATTATCTCATTCCAATTTATATATAAATTGAAATGAGATAATTTGACACCGGTATCAAAATATTTTATATATATATATATATATATATATATATATATATATATATATATATATATATATATATATATATATATATATATATATATATATATATATATATGTTAATCATACAAATCCCCCTGCCATTAGGGTGATATTTGATTTTGCCCCCTTGAAGTTTTTTTTATGAAGGCCACCTCATAAAATCAAAAATCAACTTTGACCACACCCTATTACTGATTTAGGTGACTTGACTTGTTGATTGTGTGATTAGAAATAATTCAATTGTTGACTGGACTTGCAACAACAATAGATAGCATCAAATTGATTTTCATCAATTGAAGAGTAAAAATTCCAAGGAAGAAATTGATGAGATCAGATTCAAAACCAAGATCGATATGTCTTGAAAGGCAAAAAGACATTAAAGCAGAGGCCGCACACGAAATCAGACTCAATAGCTCTGGTTTTCCATTTGAATCTTTGTTATCAAATGCAAAAGAGTACAAAGATGTTAGCAACAAAACCAAAACACCCATATGAGCTTTGAGCAAGAGTCTCCTTGAAAGTTTGAATCTTTTCAAAAATAATATCATGCTACTGATAATGAAACTTACCACAGTGTAAATAATTTTTTTTGATGAGGTTTCAATCTCCAAAAAGATGATTGAAAGAATAGCTGAATGCATAAGAAATGAGTCCAACTATACTTGATAAAAAAACCTAATTTTCTTACAGGCATAATGCTTAATTTTCAATGTGTAGTGTGTTAAACACCTTCAAATCACTTAAACACTAGACCCAACAAACCACCAATCCCTTCCGTTTTTGAATCCTCTTCAAAAAAATCACAGAAGCTCAACTACAACAACAATTCAACCCACAAAACTTTACGACTCACATCATTTCTTCTGCAATCACACAATACCCAAATAAACTTGCGTACAAAACCGGAACACGAACCTGGACCGCACAAGAGAGAAGAAGGATGAAACCGCTGTTATTGTTGTCAATGACAATTTGACGAGAAAAAAAGTTGTAAAATAGACAACGCAAATCTGAGATGGAGACCACACGATTCCGATGAGATTTGACATCGGCTATGCGATCTGAGTGAGAAAAAAAAGAGATCGGCGTTGACGCTATTACGACAACCTATCAATTTCCTTGAGTAAGAGAGAGACATGGCTGAATAATGGTGCACAGTGTAACATTGTTGTCTCCATGACCATGGCAGAGGAACTTTTGATTCCAACCACGTTTTTTGAGAGAGATAGCAACAAAGAAGGTGTATATAGTCAGCAAACCAGTCAGCAAACCCGGTCAGCAGATGTGGTAACAAGGGTGATAAAATATGGGTTTTTATTTTATAAGGGGGATTTCATTAAAAAAACTTCAAGTGGACAAAATCAAATCTCGCCCTAATAGTAGAAGAATTTTGTAATATATATATATATATATATATATATATATATATATATATATATATATATATATATATATATATATATATATATATATATATATATATATATATATATATATATATATATATATATATATATATATATATATATATATATATAACTTAGTCTTTTATTTCTTTCCGTTAACACCAAAATCAATATTTATGAATCAAAAAGAAAAACAACACAAGCCATTTATGTTTGTTATTTAGTTTGTGAAAAACATCATTAACTTATAATTTTTATTGATTCAAATAATTGTAATGATTATTTTAAATTCATCACTAAATTTTTTTAACAACTTATTTACACTTTATAATACAAATGCTTATTAAAATAAATGTTTATAAATTAATAACAAAAGATAAAATAAATTTCAATTAGTTTTATCATTTTATAAGTTGTTTCTATTAATTATCTTAAATAATATATAAATTAAATTAAAACAAATTATAAAATATATCATAAACTGCTTTGGTTAGATCTTTCAAACTAAGGGTATTTGTATGCCGAAATTGGCTCAAATTTAAGTGAATCAGATGTCCAAATCGATAAAAAGTATATATGGATTGTTGGATTGGATTTATTTTTATGATAAAATCCAAATTGAACTGAAAAACAACATGTTGGTTATGATTGAATTAATCGGATATATTAAAAACAAATATGTAAAAATAATTTTCAAAAATATATAATTTACCAATTAAATTTTAATTAATTTATAAAATTCATAGTTTTTTCGTTTCTCCGTTTAAATTGTGAATGTTACAAATGACGTTTCATTTTTTTTTCTTCTTAAAATTGAATATTTTATATTAGTTTTCATGATAATTATGATATAAATTATATGAATTAATTATGATTGATTCGATAGAGTTTTAAAAATTTATTTTCCTAACAAATTAACATCATATTTCGTTGATTCAGTTTGATTTTGCTCTAACCAAAAATATGTCTGAATCAAACACTATGATTTGCCTTAAGAACAACCTATTCTAAACATTCTAAACAATATCACAAAACTTACATAAATTCATCTCCCAACATGCCATAAATGTAGTATAACTCAAAGACATAAAAAATGATTGCATACATATCTTAACATTGTAATACATCCATTCATCTAAAAAAGGTGATGACATAAGACCAAACCAAATTCTGCACTTCTTAATTTCACAAGAATTCTGTTATAACTATTAAAGAATAAGTTATGACCGTAATCACTAACAGGTAAAATATTTTGTTTCAAATATCTTACCTATATATAAAAAAATCAGACCAATGAATATAAAGAAGAAGAAAAAAGTATAGAACAGATAGTATTGCACTACCATGTGTTACAAAGTTGTATTGCATCGACTCTCTATAATCTTCTCAAGTTCTTGAGGCCTACAAGGAACAGCAATAGCACCCTCTTGTTCATAACCATACTCTTCCTTAGCTTCCTCCAACAGTTTCATGAAACCAGAATCTCTTAAATATTCCAACTCAAGAACAAATCTCTTTCTTTCTTCACCTTGCATTGCTACAACAGCAAAATAACCTTCTGGAACTATTGTCGCTGTTTCTTCATCATCACCAATGCTTCTAACTCTCACATACTTACCTCTTCTTCTATACCCTTTACTTCTTTCCAAAAACACAACACTCTTTAAAACCTTTGATATCACCTGCTTTAGCTTCAACTTCTTTGTAACTTCCATGACTACAACTTCTTCACCTGAGACAATGACAATTCTGAATTTTCCTTTTTGGAATATTTTCAGTTAGAGAGTTTAATTAACAAGTGTTGATTGTAGGGTTAGATAGAGTGAGTGGATTTTATAAAAGTATTAGTCAAAGGAAAAACACACGAAGTTTCTTAGACTACTATGGTTACTATACATGTCATATTCATACCGTGTTTTTGCTGCGACAAATCATTTATTGCAATTTAGACGCGTCGGTTTCTTTCCTAACCTTAAACGCGGGACTATGTTCGTAGCTAGATAACGTACTATTAGTACATTGTTATTTTATACCTAATTTGCTGTCTGCATCACTGTCATATATATATATATATATATATATATATATATATATATATATATATATATATATATATATATATATATATATATTGATTAAACCTGTGGTTAGCCATGCAGTAGATTTAAACTTTAATTGGAAGCCAGTTTGGCATACATAATTCATAACGGCGTATATATCCTGACATTTCCAGAGCTACTTTGAATGCATATTTGGCATTTAAATTTATATAAGTAGCGATGGTTAATTATTATGGATAAAGGGAGGGAGAAACATATTTTAAAATTTGTTGATATATGAACATGTTGAAAAATGGAAATTTTGCCGACATTTACGGGATGTACGAACACCGTCAAGAAAACCTTTGATTAGTTGTATTAACAATGACAAGACATGGCATGTACGGATGCCCCCATTTGCTTGCAAATAAATTGGATGAGATGACTTTTGTATTGACATTACTTTTATTTAATTTTATTTTGACCATTTTCCGTACATGTTATATATATAAAAATAAAAGAATATGATAAAAAACAATTATCCATATGCTGAAGATGAAAAAAAATAGAAAATAAGAATCCATTCTTAGGTAGATGATAGGATGTTCCTATAGAAAACTTATGACTCTAGAGACTATTTCTTGGAAATTAGTGGATGTCTCGTTAAGGGGTAATAATGTCAAACAAGAAATTGTGAATGTATTATTACTTTTTGATCTGAGAGTCCGAGTAGCTGATGATCGTTAGGAATCTTTGTTCAAGACTAGAACCCACATGTGAAAGGGAATGATTTTGCTGGAAACTTTAACCTTCATCCCACCCGATTTTCTGGTTTGCTTGTGTTCTTTCCAAAGCGAACTTTTGAATTTGTTTCGTTATCAGCAAAACAGTTATCCAAAATTTGTGATCCCATGTCTTTACATCATAACAACGCATAACATGTTTACATTTTAACATTCATGTTTCTTTATTTCCAAGGTTTTTATTTTATCTTTGATTATGGTCGTCAAGCTTCTTTAGAGATGGACATTGGCAGAATGAAGAACACTGCTTACAAGTTTCCTACGTTCGCTCTGAGTTTGCTTCACAACCTGGTTGTTAGGGCCACTCCAAACCGTTTGGAAGACTTCAAGAAGGATTATGGGAAGATTCTGGGTATGCTTCATACAATCACATACTTTGAGAGAAATTCCATCTACACTCTGCTTCAGTTTTATGATCATCCGCTAATATGTTTTACCTTTTTGGACTATCAGTTAGCTCATACATTAGAAGGATATTCTCTTATCTTGAGAATACATGTCAAGAATCACTTATCATTCCACAATTATATGGGGATTCCCGAGTCTCAAGACATTGTTGCTGCTCTTTATTTGAGCAAATATGTGGTGGAAGCCAATCCTGGGGTCAAGGGAGTTTTTTTTGGTTTCCAATTGAGCTTCTTGGTAGGTGAAGCCAAGATGTATGCTAATGCTTGTAGTTGGACTACCTTCAATGCCATTCTCGCTCTTTACATCTATGGGATTGCTCTCTTTTCCAATGTGACCGACTTTGTAGACATGAATGTTATCCGTATCTTTATGATGAAGAATCACATGCCTACTCTTCTTGGAGATTTCTACTATTTTATGCATTTTACGAACGAGAAGAAGATAGGTGGAGTTATGCTTTGCTGTGCTCATCTTCTTCACAAATGGTTTTTGAGCCACCTCCCTTATACTGATGCATCCCTTATACTGATGCATTTGTAGATACCAAATATTCCTTGAAATGGTTTAAGAGGATGACGAGTGCTAATGCTAAGGATATCACATGGTTTGATATAAGGTTGCTTGGGACTGAGATGATCTGCAATTGTGGAGAGTTTCCCAATGTACCTCTTATAGGGGTGAGAGGTGGTACTAACTACAACCCCTATATCCTTAGAAGACAATTGAGGCATGCTTTGAGAGAACAACTAAGGGATCAAAACATAGAAGAATCTCTTATGGTAACGTTAACGTGAACGTTAACACATAAGTGTCCATATGTAGAAGATGTCAAGCCTAACTCAAGTCATTTGAATGTGTTTGGATCCATAACCCATAGACATGTTCCTAATCAATTGAGAATGATACTTGGTGACAAGTCAAGTCATATGATCCTGATAAGATATCACTTAACTAGTGGATACAAACTATTCGATCCCTTAAACAAGGAAGTTGTGATCAATAGAGACATGATCATAGATGAGCCGAAGGAGTGGGGTTTAAATTATAATTTCAAGAAGGATCCATGAGAATCCTATGTGATGAACCATCTAGTGAAGTTGTCTGTGGAATTCGACTAATAGGAGGAATAATTCAAGAAGGAACTAGCAGGCCTCAAAGGATAAGAAACATGCATTGAAAACTGAACGGATGTGTGATCACATCAAATGATGTGGTAAATGTTGAAGGTGAACAGGTACATTGAAGGGCTCTAAGTGGATGCAATCCATGATGGAGGAATTGAAGTCCATCGAAGTCAACAAAACCTAGTAACTAGTTGAATTTGATGAAGTTTTTGCACTAGTTGCTATGATCGACACAATCAGGTTGGCTTTTGGACTAGAAAATATGAACAACTGGTATATGTGTCTAATGAATGTGAAATGTGAATTTATATATTTCCCCTTATATGAAGAAGTTTATGTAGCACAACCAGTCGGTTTTGTGAAGCAAGGCTAAGAAATTAAGCTATACAGGTTACATAAAACCTTTTATGGACTTAAACAAGCTCAAAGAGTTTGGAATAAGAAGATATGTGGATTTATAAGCCTGAAGAAGTTTGTAAAGTGAACAACTGAGCATGGTGTATATGCTAAATGAAGCAGGAGTGAACTGTTCATACTTTGACTATATGTAGATGACATGTTGATAACAGGCAATTGCAAGAAGGAGATCAAAGACATTAAATATGACCAGGGCGAGGAATTCAAAATTTCTGACTTGGGCACCATCTCATATTTCCTTGGTATCGAATTTTACAAGAGTAATAGAGGCTTGATGTTACATCAAAGAAGATATGCAAGTGAGATACTCAAAATACATGAGATAGAGGATTGTAATGCAACTTCGACACCAGTTGAACCAAGATTGCAATTGACAAAGGATACAGATGAAGATGAAGTCAATCCAACTCAGTATAGAAAATGCATTGGATCATTAAGATACCTTTGTCACACAAAGGCTAAACTAGCATACAATGTAGGCATGATGAGTAGGTACATGCAAAAGCCAAAGATGTCCCATCTTGCAGCCATAGAGAGGATACTAAAGTATCTCAAAGGAACACTAGATTATGATTTTTTCCTATAACAAACGAAGAAAAGGAATGCAAACTAGTAGGATACACTGATTCATGTTGATATGGTGGTGCCAAAGATAGAAAACTCACACTTGGTTATGTGTTTATACTAGGTGGTGCACCAGTTGCTTGAAGATCAAGAAAATAACCAGTTGTAGGATTGTCGTCATGTGAGGCTAAGTACATAACTTCCCTTTTTTGTGCATATCAAACAACATGGATGGTAAATCTGATCGAGGAGATTGTTGGTGAAAATCATAGAGTAATGATCATGAAGATTGATAACATGAATGGTATCAATTTGGCGAAGAATCTGATAGCACATGGAAGAAGAAAACACATTGAAATGATATTCCATTATCTTAGAAAGAAAATAGAAAATGGGAAGATAAACTTGGAACACAATAGAACTGAAACAGACATCATGACCGAGTCACTACTATAAAACGCATAAACAACAATGCCATGGTCACCACGGTTCTTTCCTACACCATGGTGACATCTCTAAACTAAGGTGTTATCATATTATTTTTGTTTTTTGATTAAAATTTATTTGTATATAACAACGGTTGAGGAGTCAACCGTGGTGATACCATCAAGATATCATGGGTTCGAACCTCAATGTTCTTAAATTTTTTATTCATTTAACGTTAAAGTGCTCATTTCTTTTTTATTATTTTTAAATAAATAATAAAAGAGATATTACTACAGTTATTATGACTAACCTTGTGATATAAATTGCTATGATTTAAAATTTAATTACGGTTATTCTTGTAAACCGTGACGAAAATTGATATTTATTAATATATAACGTAAGTATCTGTTTCCCAGTTCATAACAGCCGTTTCTCTGTAAAGAAAACCCTAACACAACCCTCTCCTTTATGAATCTTAACCAATATTATAACAAGTGAATGGAGAAAGAAGCTTAAAGGATATCTGACGGGAGCAACGTCCAGTGCAAACTCCTACAATGGTGAAGATGACATGTTCTCTTGCTCTCTTCTTTCTACTCTTCTTCTGGATGTTGTTGATATTTAGAATTTAGGATTATTGTTTTAGGGTTTGGTTTTAGGATGTTGTGGAAAACATTATGTTGTTGATGTTTTAGGGTTAAGTTTGAAGTTTGTTGTGTTTCCTTGTAGATACATGACGGTAATGGTGGTAGCAAGCGTATGGTGTTAGCAAGCATTTAGTTTAGTGATGGTACATATGGTTTTTGTTGCTATGGAAAAAATATGAGAAGTATGATGTTATTGTATAAACTTTATCCACCTTATATTTTTTCTTCATAGCATCACAAAATATATGAAATTAATATATCTTGATTTGTTATAGTTCCATGATTATTTTCAATAAGAAGTGCGTTATTGACTCAATATATCTTGATTTGTTACGGTTCCACTTAGGGTTTTGTTTCAACTATAGCTGAATTTGTTTTGAATACTAACTGATCTTTCCGGTTGATCAAAATCTTTGTGGGCCTTGGACTGCATCGTTGATGCTGGATTATTGAGGTGAGTAGGGCTGTACCTGCAAGACACTTCAATGCCAAAGTAAGAGAAGAGGCAAAAGAATGAGCAAGTACAAAAAAGAGTATTATTAAAGTCAATATTGGATACCCGACCCTCTCAAGTGAGAGGGTTTATATAGAGCCCCCAACGCTTGACTATTGGTCTCTATTTTGGGCCTGGATCGTGGATCCCAAAAAAATAGGTAACTGCTAGAAACTAACCGTTGGAACGAACATACTTGGTCGGATAAGATCTACGTCGGGCAAAGGGAAATCCGAGAAGGAGTTGTCTTTGGTTGGATCTGGGTGACTTCTCTGGGCGTCGGGAAAAAGTCTGAAAGGAGTAGAGGAATCCGACCACGGGTAACCGTGGTCGAAAAATCCTCCTCGGCTGAGGGGCACAAAACCTTTGGCATTGGGATATTGGGTCGTCCTAGAAGCAGGAGTGAATTGGACCATGCATAGTCATTGAGCTAGTCCGAAACACTAACTATTTTATTTTATTTGAAATAACTGAAACTGTATAGTAAAGATGATACATGGTGATGATGATGGTGGTAGAACGCGTATAGTATGAGTTGATAAGTTACATATGGTTTATGTAGCAATGGAAAAAAATACAAAAAGTATGAAGTCATTGTGATATTATATGTTGTTAGTGTTTTTTTGCTAGAATAATGTATTTTTTTTATTGAGTTGCATGGATTTGTTGTGTTATTGTATGTTATTGTTGACAAATATTCTCAAAACAAGAAGAAAACATTGCTAAGTCACAAGAAAAAGGCTTCTTGTGACTTAATAATGTTTTGTTCTTTAAATTCTTATACAAGTTAACAATAGATGAAGTTTAGTTTATTATATAATATATATTGTTTGTTTCACTAACCCTTTAGTGAAAATGAATTCATTTAAATTGACATAGAAACTTATAATATGAAAATTAAGATGTATTTGAAAATCAACCTATATTAATCAATGTTTTTTGAATTGCATGCATCTCATTCTGCACATTATATATTTTTTAACACATAATATATGGTTCAATGATCTGTTTGCTTCAATACAACGATATCTACAATTCTACTTTACCTCGTCGTCGTCGCTTATTACCCTAATTGTTAAGATCATGATTGTTATGATGATAAGTCATCATAACAATCACAATGATAAGCGACGATGATGATGTAAACTATAATAAAAAGATATCGATAAATTGAAGGAATCCGACCATTAAACCATATATGTGTTAAAGAACATAAAATATGCACAGTGAGACACATGCAATTCGTAATACAATGGTGTGTTTAAGTTGATTTTCAAGAATAGTTTAATTTTCAGATTATATAGTTTTTTTTACCAATTTTAATTGTTGTATTTCTTTAATGAGGTGTATGGTAAAACAAACAATATACATTAGTATATAATAAACTATGGGTATGTTCAACAAAGATTTTCTACATTAACCATGATCGAATTAATTTATTTGCTGCTGTTGGGTTTCGAACCCAGTACGGTATATATCACAATAATTGTTAAGAATAACCATTGTGATATACCACACACTTCCCAGAATACATCAACGGTCCTAGGACCGTGATTATAAGTGGGGCATTTACGACAACACTTTACATAACACCACCTTGATCTGCATGATTATATGTATTTTCCAACCGTTGTTAAATGAGTTTTCTGTAGTAATGGGTATGTGCAGATGGAGTTGTACAATAGGATGAGAGCTATGATGAATCTAAATAACTTTGACACAATGAATAAAGTGGCATGTTAAATATGTAATTATTTGTGTTAAGCATGTTTGTAAGATTCAAGTTTCGAATGACTCGAAGCAATACATATTTAACAAAGTCAAAGTCGAACATAGTCGTTAGAGTAATAATCAACTATATTTTTTTATAGTTGAATTTAGATGTATTTGACAGTAAGTCGAATACCGCAAGTAGTAGTTGAAGCTGTGTGTATTCGATAGATAGCTGAATACAGTTTGCAATAATTCAAATGCATGTTGTAATAAGTCAAAGGGAGATATTTGGAGAACTACTTGATGTGCTAGTAATCTCATTATTAATAGGAAGAGTCTTTGTACTTGTAATTAGTTAATTTTCAATGCAATACATTCTTTTTCTCTTCACCCAAAATCTAATTTTTCTCTCTAAAATTATCCCCTCTCTTCAAATCTATGTGTGAGGGAATCGTCTTACAACCAAGATGTGGTTGAATTACTCAAGTGAAGAATGAAAAACGAAAATCTTAAATAAAAAAATTGATTAAATCTTATTCTAACAAAATAGATTCCAAAAAGATATTGTCCATGTCTCCTGCTTAATCCTAATACTCTTTGTATCCAAAAAATCCCATGGAATTGTGCATTTGGGGACTGAGGTAGATGGTTATTTACATTGATAATTCCACCATTAAGTAGTTTTCAATTGATCCTGATGTGCTACTGATTCTTGAGTCTTACCTTTTAGTTGTACCACTTCAGGATCTTGGTTTCGATAATTTTCATATTTTTGTACCACAAATCAGATTTGGTCAGTATTTTTTCACCAAAATTAAGCTATGTGTATGCCTCATTTGAATGGACAGGTGTGAGAAGTAATAAATAGAGCACAAAGTTTATTAGGAAGGCCCATGCTGTGTTGTATTCAAACATGCATCGTGGCTTACAATTAAGCAAGGTATTAATAGAAATTCTCTTTGCATCTTAACTATCTCTAATACACCCTAACCTAAGTATTGTTTTCATTTTATTTATAAAGAATTAAATATATTGTAGGAGGAAAGGTAAGTTGTTTTACAAAGAAATGTTATTGTTAAAATCTAAAAAAACCATACTTTTACCTCAAAATATGAAAACATGTAGAATAAAATATAATTAGTAGATGATTTGAGGCTTCTTCAATTTTTTAGGTGTCAAATAGTATTCTTTGATAGGATGATTGACTTTTATTTTAGACATTATTTAATTGATCTTTTAATTTTTACACCTTGATTTTACTACCCAAATAGTATTCTTTGGACAGAGTATCATAGTATTCGTTTTCATATTCGCAGTTTAAAAAATAGAGTTTTTTTAATGCATCTTATAAATATTTTTTAGCCACCACGTAAAATTATTTAATTGTTTATAGTTTTCAGAGATGCATCTCCGAACACACTTATTTCTGAATAAACGTTGAAATATTTCGGAGATGCATCTCTGAAACAAATTAAACATTCAATTCATCCCATCAGAAGTCATTCTCATTTAAATTGTACCGAAGATGCATCTCCGGAATATATATTCCGGAGGTACATCTCCGAAATGTATCAGAATAGGTATTTCATGCTATAAGTTGTTTATCTATGTTCAGATGAAGTATAACACATAATCGAAAATAAAAAATAAACGTACATAATTCCAAATGGACAACAATGCCATACAAAAATAAAATACCTATAAATGTCAAAATTGTCGTACAATCGAGATCAATAAAGTAGTAAGACCATCAAAATAAAGTACATGCTATAATACTACAACTATATAATAAGATACTATTGTGTGTGTCTGACAATCTCCCTTCTACCTCCTTTGCCTCGTCTACCTCCTCAACCACCAATCCCACTGTCCTCCTCCGACGTCTTCGGTACAACAATGTCCCATGTGCCTCCATCATGATGGCATTTATGACTCGTATGACATCAGACCCATCAAGAAAGATACCTTACTAAATGCTTGCCTGTGTAATCTCCACTATGCGACGACACCTAGGCAAGACGTCATCAGTATGATTTAGTTGTGCCTGCTCCTCGTATAATATCTCCTGATGAGTTGGTATCGGTAGATCTCTAAGAGTAGCATGCACCATGTACGAATGCGATACCTTGAAGAATCATTTGATGTACCATTCGACGTAGATCCAATAGCTCTAAGTTATGGTAGCATGTGCCTCTTCGTTACCATATGACTCTCATAATCATCAAACATTTCTTCTATATGTCTACATGTCAAGGCAGAAAGAGCAGAGACAATAAGGTTTATGAGAATGGTCCAAGTGTAGTCAAACTGCCGCATGAGGCGCTCAGGCAGACGAGGAGCAGCGAGTCATATGATTCGCATGCCAACCATCCATAGTATATTACTATCTTGTCAAATGGTCACATTTGATAGTGACCAACATAGCTATTGAAGTGAATGTTCTCAACAACCAAACAATCAAGATAGACTTTGAAAGGCTTGACCTTCTAGTTCTCTCTAAGTGGGATAAAAGCAGTAGCATGCGGAAAATCCTCAGTGTACACATGAACACTCGCCCAACCAAAGGTGTGTGGTAAGTTTTGGAGGATCCAATCCTGAAATAAAAAGTTTGGAATATACAAATCATCAGTAATGGTTTTGTATATATGAAATGAAAATGACAAAAAAACATTCAAAAACTAATAATTATTACCACTAGTAGTGTCACGCTGCCTGTGACCTGCTTCATTTTCCATATACAACCTTCTCTCAACTTTGAATACAAGTAGACCAATCAAACCGCCCCTAGTTGTACTCATGGATCCACTCGAAGTTAATGAAGTATCGTAGGTAGACGATGTCTATATATGTAGCACTATTGACCACAAAAATCACAGTCCCAAACAAAAAAATAGGCATGCCCTCAATGCATGTGATATGTGGAGCACCACTTGCTTAGAATCACCATCAACCTCCTATGCTATAAGGATATCATCCTCACTTGTCATATTCATGAATTCAAATCTAGCATGCGCACCCCTGGTCTTATCCACATCTTCTTTCGTTTCCCATGGATCAGACATAAGATACTCTACCATCATCTCGATTTCCTCGTCTTTGGCATTCTCCTATGATTTAGGAATCTCCCCATGATCGGAAGATGTAGCAAACACGAGACATCGTCGAGTGTGATAGACATCTCACCATGCGGGAGATAAAACAATGAGGTCTCTGAGTTCCATATCTCCAAGAGTGCATTAAGCATCCTGTGGTTGACCGTAGTGTAATCGGTAATGTACAAGTCCTTTAGGCCAGATAAGGACATAACCGACTGAAACCAATCCTCCTCATGTTGAAGCAATGCAACAATCTTCCTGCCGTGGTTAAGAAACTTCTAGGGACCACGCTCCTGGAATTTGTTAGGAATAATCAATGTTAGGAATAATCAATTTATGAAATTATCAATGTCAAAAATTAAATATAAGTAAACATAAATAAATTGTACAACTAATGTTCTCTCTCCATCCCATATATCTATTGTTATATGGTCTAGATAGAGAGGCAATAAAGACAAATCAATTGGACCTCCTCCAAAAGCCTCTGGCTCATAATCCGCAATAGCCTCACCCTTTAAGGGTGGCACTGGATCAATAACACCGTCAATAGGACGTGGGGTAAGAGGTGGGACATGAGGTGAGACTTGATTAATAACATCATCTATACGAGGTTGCATTGGTGAAACCTAAAGCCTGCGAGACGATGTGGGAAATGATGCATCAAATGGTGAATCCCGTCTCCTACGGGAAGAAAAAGATGAAGTGGTCTATGGAGAAATGCAAGCCCTAGAAGTAGACGACTATGCCTGACCAGAGGGACCTGCAGCCTTCAGAACTAACTGTGTAACACCCCAATTTCGTAATTTAATTGTGTAGCTTGTTGTTGTCGATTATTTGGTGTTGGTCAAATGTTGTTGTGTTGATGATAAGAATATTTGAATTATTTTAGTGAATAATAATATTAAGGATAATTATTTTAGATTATTCAAATTATTATTATTTAATTAAAATAAAATAAGTAGAGGACTTGAGGATATGTTAGTAAATTGTGGAGACTAAGTTGAGGGCAAAGTTGGAAAAAAGTATTTGAGGTCTTAGGGGTAATTTTGACAAAAAGGGAATTGAGGTTGGGAATACAATCAGTTTACGATCGCTTTTAGGAGAAGAAAAAAGAAAAGGACTGAAGAACGATGAAGAGGAGTGAAGGGTTGAAGAGGTTTCCGGAGATTTTTGATGAAGATCGTGGAAAAGATTCACTATAAGGTATATGAAGTATTTTCTTTTCAATATATTTTGAAGCAGAGTTTAGGTAATGGGGAGAATTTGGGGTTTTTAGAGAAAACCTAAGATTTGATGAATAGAATTGAGGAGTTAGTGATGAATTGTGTTGTATTTTATGTTGTATGTGATGTATGTGTGTTAGTTTGATGTTCTGCTGCTGAATTGGTGATTAAATGATGAAAAAAATATGTTTTAAGGGTAAAATGTCGTAGCCGCGGCTGCTGTTAGCGCAAGCTGAGATTTGCGAAATTGCCTAGCTCGCTTAGCAAGCAAGTGAAGTTTTGAGAATTCCCTAACCCAAGATTAGCTCACTTAGCGAGCGACGAGCTTGCTTACCGAGACCTGTAATTTTTTTGAAAATGTTTTCTTTTCTTGAATGACTTGAAATGACTCGTTTTGTTGCCTTATGTTGCTATGAATTCTTGCCATGCTATAACATGTTAAATGTGTAAGAATTTATGATGAAATGATGTTTAGGTAATTATGTTGTATTATGATGATATGTAGTAATGATGACATGAGTAGGTAAATTATTAGATGTAAGAATGAT
Source organism: Lathyrus aphaca (assembly GCA_963966055.1). NCBI lineage: Eukaryota > Viridiplantae > Streptophyta > Magnoliopsida > Fabales > Fabaceae > Lathyrus > Lathyrus aphaca. The sequence goes on along the minus strand of OZ014525.1, from coordinate 63,816,855 downwards.
GAATTATGATGATTATGTGTTGACTTATATGATGATATGAGTTATGTGAATGATGCTATGACGGAGTAAATAAAAGTTGTGAATAATTGATGTTTATATTTTCTATTGACGAACATGTTGATAAGATGAATTATGATGATTGAGTGTGAAATGGAGTTATGATGTTACATTATGATGTTTATGATTGCTATGTGATGATGAACATATGTTGATAGATTACATGATTGATATATAGATGTCTTATGAAGATTATGATGAATAATTACATGAATGTTGATTCAAGTGTTGATTATGATGATTATATTGATGTTGTTACATCGTTGCACTCATGGCATACTTATTATGACTGAGGCTTTAATCCCATTGTGTGGATTGGGATGTTGTTGTTTATGTTGTTTACATTGTGCTCCCTTGTGGAAGGTATATGGCCCAGTGTCCATCACATGTTGAAATCAGTACCACATGCATATTATGAGGATTACATTTCATTCTTGGTGGCATAGCATGATGTATATGTGTTGAGTAGATGTTGTTGAGTTTTTATAATGTTATGGGTGATGAATTATGATGCATTGTTATTTTATGTATGTTGCATGACTATCTTTACTTTATATTGATTATATTGATTTGTGATTACTCACCCTGCTTGCCTTTGGTGATGGTCTATTATGCCATCCTGCAGATACTCAGGAATAGCTTGGTGCATGGAGGTAGTTGGAAGTATTGTTTATGCGTCGCTTATTCAGGGATATGGTGTCTTGCTTTGTAGGTGTAACATTGGGTGGGTCACACTTGAGTGAATAATATGTTGTCTGTTATGATGATTTTCTTGAGTTACTAGATGCTAGTTTGTATTTATTGATGATAGTTGACAATTTCCTAAGGTCTTGGTATTTTGTTGAATTAAATAAAGTTTATGAAGTTATAATTCCGCTGCATATTTTAGTTGATTATTGATTTATGAAAGAAAATGAATGTTCTAAATGTATTGAAAAACCCGTATGACAGAGTAATGATGTTGTTAAGACGTTTTATGAAGAAAATGTGACACCTTTCTGAGTTGTACTCTGATTTATTTAAGTGATTGTTGTGTTTTATTCTGTGGGGTTAGAAGGGTGTTACATTAGTGGTATCAGAGCAGGTCGGTTCATCTGGCCTGGTTGTCTAATGATGTTTGTTCTTTGGTATGCGACATATGTGTGAAACACTGTCGGTACTTACTTGTTTTCTAACCGGTTGTCTCCAGGTGTTGGTTTGAAACAAGTGGGGGATAAGATATTGCTTTTATGAGTTACTTTGGCTATGGAGTGTTGGCTCAGCGTGTATTAGATTACAAGGTTGTAAATGTTGTTAGGACGATGTTGTTTCCGATTCCGGAGGGAATACAGAGATAAAACTTGAATCGACTAAGGAATTATGCATGAGGTAATTGAGTGTACAAGTTTCCAAGAAAGCTATTGGAGTTTGGTGGATATGGTTTATACTCCATCATGATTGTCGGCTATCTATTGACCAATTGAGAAATTGATGACCCTTAATCTCTTGTTAATAGTAGACGGAATCGTGTTGGATGGAATAGATGTGTCTTGCTAGCTTAGATAGTGTGTACGGTGAAGTAGAAGGGATTTAAGTCGAGTGCTTACATATGGTTTTGATGAGTCTATGTAGAGTATTATATTTGAGGATGAAGAAAGTTCGAGCTTTGTGTCTGTCGGTCAATGTTGGAAGGTCTTGAGGGAGAACGATCAGGTATTATTGGTGTTTGGTTCTCGGGAAATAGAAAGCAATGTGACGACTAGTGGTGTTCCGGTGCTATGTAATTCCTGATGTTTTCCTAAAGATATTCATGACTTGTCTCCAGAGCGTGAATCTAAGTTCGATGAAGGTGAAAAAGTTGTTTGTTCCGTTAAGCAAGTGGTTAAGTTTATGAAAGATGGTGTAGAAGTGTTTATGATGCGAGTTTCTATGAAGGCATAAGAAAATGAAGTGGTTGGTGATTTATCTAAGTTGTGTTACTTTTGGATGTGTTCTCATATGAAATCAAGAGTTTTCTGCTGAAATCATAGAGGACACTGAGAGCGGGTTACAAGACTGAAAAACGTTTTTTAATTGATGATATTGAGTGAAACCATGCATGTATATACTTTGTAGTGATGTGTTGCTGCTGTAACTTGTGTCAGGTGTTCATGTGTGGTATGACGGTCGGCTAGTGATGTAAGTGATGAACTACCTTATGGTTGGGTTATATGAGTGTTTTGATAAACATGATGTTGATTATGAAGTTCTATTGTGGTGAGTTCTCAATGATGTTGTTGTGACGTAAGTGAAATGATTATAAATGATAATGAGATAGTATATTCGTGATAAAATGAGGAATTAAGGATATTCTTAAAACGGTTATCAAGACGAGGTACAATCACCATGAGAACATTGTGATGCCGGTTGGTGTATCCAATGTACCTGACGTGTTTGTGGAGTATATGAAACGAATTTTTCATGAGTATTAGAGGGTAATTTTGTGGTGGTCTTTGTTGGTGATATTCTGAAGGGGTACATGCAAAACCTTTGCAGATTGTGTTGCAAGTATTGAGAGATAGGAAGTTGCATGCCAAATTGTCGAATTCTGAGTTCCAGTTGTAGGAAGTAAGTTTCCTTGGTCAGGTGATTTCCAGTGGTACATTAATTGTTGATCTTTATAAACTTGATGTTGTGAGGCAGTAAGAGACTCTGAAGTATGTCTTTAGATTAAGAAGCTTATGGAAGTAGTAAGTTGTTATTGCAGGTGTATTGAAGGTTTTTCTAAGTTGGTATTGCATTGATCTAGTTGAACCGAGAGAGAGTCCGACATATGTGTGAGATGTGGCATGTGAGGAAAGTTTTGTGGAAATCAATAATGAGTTGGTGACTGCTCCGATGTTGTTTTTTCCTAATCCGAGTGTTGATACAAAATGATCAAGTGGTTTCTTATGTTTCTAGAAAATTAAGAGTTCACGAAGGGATTAACCTACTTATGATGTAGAATTGGCAGGCGTGGTGCTTGTGTTGGAGATGTGGCGACATTATCTTTTTGGGATCTAGAATTTAGGTGTTCATCAATTATAAGAGTTTAAAGCACTCGTGATTAGAAAAAGTTGAATGTGAGACGGAAGATACAGATGGAATTGTTGAAGAATTTCGATTTGACTTGAGTTACTATTTGGTTAAAGCAAATGTGGTTGAAGGTGCTTTGAGACGGGAGACATTACATATGTCGATGCTTGGTGAGAAAACTTAAGATAATTGAATTGTTCGAAGACATGAGGCTTATGTGTGAGACTATTTCCGGTAGAGTGAAGTTAAGAATGTTGAAATTGACTAGTGACATTATGGAGAGGGTCTGAGTAGGACAATAATATTATTTGAAGTTGGATGATCAGTTGACTTTGAGTAACCAGGGGGATGGATGCGAATTCTGAATTGATGAGAATGATGTGATGAGGTTCCATGATAGGGTGTGTATTCCAAATGTATCGGAGATTGAGAAGATTATTTTAGAGAGAGGAAATCGAAGTAGGTTGAACATTCATCCTAGTGCTACGAAGAAATATCAGGATTTGTAGAAGTTGTTTCAGTGTCCGGTTATGAGGAAGGATATTGTTAGGTTTGCGTATGCGTATTTTATTTGCCAAAGATTGAAGATGGAACATCAGAGGCCTTTGAGTCTGATGTGACCGTTGAATATTCCATCATGGAAAAAGGATAGTATTCCTATGGATTTTAGGTCAATATATTCGAAGATGGATTGACTAAGTCAGCTCATTTCATGTCGATGAAGTTTAGTCATTCTATGTAGGAATTATCGAAGATGTACATTGAGGAAAATGTGAAATTACATAGGATACAATCGATGATTGCGTCAGATAGAGATCCACAATTTATGTCAAGGTTTTGGAAGAATTTGCAAGATGATTTGGGTGCTAAGTTGAGGTTGAATTTTGTTTATCATCCGTGGACGGATGGTCAGACGTAGAGGGGTATCTAGTTTGGAAGAATTTGTTGATGGCTTGTGTGTTGGACTTGGGGACATGAAGATCCGATGAGGAAGTTAGATCCGACTATGTTTTCTTCAGGGAATTTTTGAGGACGAAAATTTCTTAAGTGGGGGAGAGTTGTAACACCCAGATTTCGTGATTTAACTGTGTAGCTTGTTGTTGTCGATTATTTGGTGTTGGTCGAATGTTGTTGTGTTGATGATAAGAATATTTGAATTATTTTAGTGAATAATAATATTAAGGATAATTATTTTAGATTATTCAAATTATTATTATTTAATTAAAATAAAATTAGTAGAGGACTTGAGGATATGTTAGTAAATTGTGGAGACTAAGTTGAGGGCAAAGTTGGAAAAGAGTATTTGAGGTCTTAGGGGTAATTTTGACAAAAAGGGAATTGAGGTTGGGAATACGATAAGTTTACGATCACTTTTGGGAGAAGAAGAAGGAAGAGGTCTGAAGAATGATGAAGAGGAGCGAAGAGTTGAAGAGGTTTCCGGTGATTTTTGATGAAGACCGTGAAAAAGATTCACTCTAAGGTATATAGAGTATTGCTTTTCAATATATTTGGACGTAACGTTTAGGTAATGGGGGAGAATTTGGGGTTTTAGAGAAAACCTAGGATTTGATGAATATAATTGAGGAGTTAGTGATGAATTGTGTTGTATTTTATGTTGTATGTGATGTATGTGTGTTGGTTTGATGTTCTGTTGCTGAATTAGTGATTAAATGACGCAAAAAAATATGTTTTGAGAGTGAAATGTTGTAGTTGTGGTTGTTGTTTCCGCAGGCTGAGATTTGCAAAATCGCCTAGCTCGCTTAGCGTGCAGGAGCTCGCTTAGCGAGCAAGTGAAGTTTTGAGAATTTCCCAACCCGAGAGTAGCTCGCTTAGTGAGACCTGTAACTTTTTGGAAAATGTTTTCTTTTCTTGAATGACTTGAAATGACTCGTTTTGTTGCCTTATGTTGCTATGATATTGCTGTGAATTCTTGCTATGCTATAACATGCTAAATGTGTAAGAATTTATGATGAAATGATGTTTAGGTGAATATGTTGTATTATGATTATATGTAGTAATGATGACTTGAGTAGGTAAAGTATTAGATGTTCAAATGATGAATTATGATGATTAACACAACAATATCTTGAGGTACCCTAACATGTTCCTGAAATGATACAAAAAGAATCAAGATCAAACTATTCATGGATGCCAAGAAATAAAATCAACAAGATGAGGTATGCAAGGAAGAAGAAAACCAAAAAGAAAATAAAAGTAGAAATTAATTCAGAAAGCAAAAATAAAATAAAATTGAAAAATAAATATTTCTAAAATTTTATAAAATCATAAGGATCATTTGTGAATTAAAGATGCCATGGGTGTAAAAATAAGCCCAATCCAGTTCATTTTAAACAATCCAAAGAGAAGAGGGTGCAAAGAGCAACCCAGGCCCAAGCGCATTCTATGAGAGCTCAGAGTCAACATTGTTGACTCTCTCATTGCCATTGGATCAATCCAGTGATCCACACTTAGTCAAACAAGCCAAAAAGTAAACACAATCCACACACCATATTGAGTCCAAGGAAAAGTATTCAGATCCAAAGCGCACCATACAATCCACACACGATCAAAACAATCAACGACTGAGAGGTCATCTTCAACCTCCAGCCTCACCTGAAACCTGCAAATAGCTGGTGACGGAGCCCTAGCTCCGGTCACTAGAAAATTTATAGCAATCCAGCAAAGTGTCCATAAATTACAAACTAAACCATCTATCACACTTCATTTGCTGGATGCGTGGGAAGTGAGCTCTTGGAGTGAAATGGGCTGATGTGATCATTTCAAATGTTTTTGCATTTTGGCCATAAGTGAATAAAATGGTGATCATGACATGAGTTCTTAAAATCCAAAGGCCAAAAATGCTTATTATGGAGTGCACTTGGATGTGGTAACATGAATTGTATCATTAGAGGCCACTACAAGTCAGTTTGAATCAATTTGCAAAATGTGGAAAACTTGATATGCATGGAATTCCCTTAAAATGCCCTAACTTCCATGAGCCATAACTTTTGATCCATAAAGGATATGAAGGAGTTCTTGTACTTTTTGAAAATGGGAGAGAAAGCCCTACAACTTTTATGTTCAAGGAAAATTAATTTGAAGCTTCTTTGGTCATTAAAGAATAGGTTGAAGTTAGGGTAAAAATTGCCAAAAGTAGAAAGTTCAAATTTTAGGTCATTTCCATTTTTAGTAACTTCTTCCCAAACTTTTGATTCTTGATGAATGACACCATTTAGGCTATCCTTTGCCCATATGAGGGTCCATAAGCTTGAAAATCATGATTGGAACCCTTGAAAACCCTAGGTTGACTTTTCTTCTACACTATTGACCTTTTCTTATTTCACAAGCAACTGAGCCACTGCCTGACTTTCTCAAATATTCTTTGAGCCAAAATGTAACCCTAGGCCATGTATGACATATAGAAGCCTTTGATAACAAGAATTTATCAAAGTCATGAGGATAGCTTTCCTTGAGACAAAACCCTAATTAGGGTTCCTTGTGTAGGAGAATATGCACTGATGAAATCTCTGATGAACCATCTCATTTTTAGAGACTTGAGGAAAAGTTTAAGCTTGTATAATATATGAGGACCCCTTTGTGGCTTGTTGAAAGACAACTTGACTCTCATCTTTGGCTTTGAAGAATCACAAATTGATATACAAATGATCACATGCCCTATGCCTTTAACCATGAATGTTATGCTTCATTTTTCTATGCAAATATGCAATGATATGTATGCTATATGACATGAAATGAGAGGGAAAATTTTGGGGTGTTAGAAACAACACCTTGAAATCTTTCTTCATCTCTTCCTTATGCGTTGCTCGTTGTGCATCTGCTGCACCTTCGATAAGAGAATTCACCGTCTTCTTGATCAGTTCAAGAACATCTTGGTAGTCAAACAACACTTTCATTTATTTGAACCATTTGTCATAATTCTTCGCATAAAGGATGAGTAGTTTTCATGGATTCTTCCATTGGAGACATAATTCATGTTGCACAATAGGTGTTTGTAGATCAGAACCATGCTCTTGATGTCAAACATTGGAACTTAGAACCACAAGATTGGTGAATGATGGAGAAAATTAGATTGTGAAGAGGGAGAGAAGAAATTGAGTGTGTGTGTGTGTTAGATAGAGAGAGAGATAGAGAGAGAGAATTGAGGGTGATAATAGTTTCATTAGCAAAGACGAGGATGCCTCTAAGGAATTTATAAAAGTATTACAAAAGTGATTGGGACAAAATTCACATAATTAAATAACTGAAAAAACAGAAAACTCAGCCCTGTGACCGGTTACACAAAAAATAGAATCGCTTACAACTGACAAAAAATAATTTTCCTTTCAATGATAATCGATTACGCGCAGACATTAACCAATTACACCCACAAAGTTTTTCCGATTTCTTTAGATTAGAAGTGACTTTTATCTTGTTGTAATCGATTACACCCCGTATTAATCGATTACAACAATTAAATTACCAAAAATACTTATGGACATTTCCCACAAATACACACTTCCTGGATTTAATATCAAGTTTGAATCTATAGGTTTAGGAAAAATCTCTATTAATATTTTAAGGATAACAAATTCAAATTATTTAAAATTAAATAATCTTCGACACAATTTTTATCTAACTTGTGCTATTGATTGATTACATTAAGACATGTTTCTAATGCCACCATTACCAAGAATGATAAGATTTCACACAAGTTAATTGAAGTGAAAATCCTAAAATTATCTTTAACAAGTTTATAGAACCTCTTTATGTGATTAATATGATGTTCTTCTTGACTCAAGTAAAAATCCAAGTATTTAGGCCAAGGTATCTAATTTAATTAATCAACTCTTAAGATGATTTTATCGTGCTTTATTATGGGAATAATAGATGAGTATGATCCGCAAAAAAGGCACCTAAAAATCATATTTCAACAAGTTTAATCTATTATGTCAAGATCATATCTTGAGATGTGTGTACAGCAACTTGGGAATGGCCCTTCAAAACCAGTTTGAAGAAAAGAAAGTCTTCAATACAAGGAAGAACTTCAACACCTTAAAATATCCTATTTACTCTTGAATGTATTATTCATATCCTTAACTATTTACTTTTGTGTTAGAGGGCTGCTTGGAAGAAGTTGAAAATAAACTTGCTCTAATCTCAAGAAGAATTCAAAGAAACTATCTTTCTGATTTAGGAAACTTCTAGTTAATTTGTTATTAAAGGTTGTTAGATTTGTTAATTCAGTTAGGGAGTTAGCACTTCTAACTGAATAAGTTTGTAATGATCACTTTTGCCATTAAGCACAATAACAAACTATCTTGCTTCACTTCTTTCTTCTTCTTGCTCAAGCTTCTTTAATGGAGTTCTTCTTTTGTTGCATGAGTTTCAAATCTCTTTTCACAAAGTTTTTGTTTTGTTAATATGGTATCATACACCTTTATCAATCTACCTTCCTCATTCATTCTTTGACCATTATTTTTCTTTCATAAAGTTTTTTCCCCTACAAAATCAAGCATAAAGCCGATGGCACAGTTGAAAGGTATCAGGCACGACTAGTCGCAAAAGCATATATTTAAATACAAGACTTGTACTTCTTTGACACTTTCTCACTTGTAGCAAAGATATCCATAATTAGGGTGTTGCTTGCACTATCCTCCATTAAGAACTTGCATTTGCATCAACAATCATATTACATGAAATTTCTGTCATTTATCTATATCATCTACGTCATCAAATACATTAATGTGGTTGTTGTTGGAGTTCCACTATGATATACGCAATGACGACAATCACAATAGTCTCACTTAATAATTATTAAGATATATTGCACAAGTAGAAGATTGTTAGAATATTTTATATTTAAATATTATATTTTAATAATTATTATGTCGATATATATATATATATATATATATATATATATATATATATATATATATATATATATATATATATATATATATATATATATATATATATATATATATATAATTTATCTATTAAATTAAGAGACTTAAATGATTAAGTGATCAAATTAAGTTAAAAGACTTAGTAATATCTAATTAATTAATTAATTATTTGAATATGAATTCAAATATGAGTGAATATCAGAATGATACATTTCAGAATGATGAGAACCTTAATTGGTCATCACCCTATATATAGGGTATGGTCCCTAATATAGACAACACCGAACATATTATCTCTTATTCTTATCTGAAGAGTGTTCGAGGAATTAGAAATATTGGGTGAGGAATATCCAGAAGTCAATAAGTGTCAATTATTTGTTTCTACACTTTTGCATTTCATGATTAACCATGTAGTTACCCAGCAAACTTTCTCTTTAGATCCATTCAAATATTCCTGTAATCCTTAATAGATCAATATATCGTAGATCATAAGAATGTGTTTAGGCATATTCATATATTTGTTTCACTTCCTTACAAAATTTCGACTATAATTATAATTTTATTTTTGAGCATACGTTGAATAAATTAAATATTGAATTAATTTCAAGAGATATACGTGAGAAATTTAGATTAGTGTGGTAACTACACTAATTGATAACTCGATTTAGTCGTCCAATACGTAATGGAAAATCAGATTATTTACAATTGATTATGTTAGTGCAAAATCTAAATATGTTCAATTTTCAATTAACGGTTGATCTAATAGAATAATTCTCTTCAAGTGCAAATACTCTGAGATTAAGTCAATAACGATCGTATGTGCTAGATTTAAGGTTTTAGAATAATATTTCTTGAGTTGAATTTGAACTCTCATTTTTATAGGGAAGTTATAGGGTATTGATCCCCCAAAACTTCTTTAAAGACAACTTTGTTAAGTAACATATATCAATAGATCATGTAAAGTTCTACATGGAAGTCTTTGGGATTGATCAACCTTAATCAAGTGTACTACTATTGCATAATCATCTCAAAATTCTGAGGTACTAAAATATTCTTTAGAGATGTCTCAGTGAGTTGACTTTAATGAATCTTATTTATTCATCTGATCTAACTGTCTTTGAGTGCTTAATCAATCTCAATTTAATACGATACTAGGACATATCCATTCTATGATGTCAAGATTCTAAAATAATGCCCTCAACTATTTCCGAGAACAATTGGATGAATTTAATAGTTTCGAAAAGATGAAAAAAAAACGAGATGTATAAACAACAAACTTACTTAGTGCTAATAGAAATTTGACCTAAACTGAAACTAAGACTAAGATGCAAAATAGAAAACAACAAACTATTTTTACACCAAACAATCCAATGTAAGAGAAACGAAAAATGATATAGTACAATATAATCTACCCTTAAAAAACAAAGCATGACATAGAACGAACTAGTGTACCTCACCTTCTCATCTGTCTCCCCTACAAAGGGTCCATAACTAATAGCAAAATAGGATGTGGGTTATCCCTTACTTCAATTGGAACCACCACTTTATGTCCAAATCATCTATAACCGCTCTCATGCATTGAGTTGAAAGAATACATGTATGGTATCAGTACCTATTATTACTTGATCGATTAGTCATATTCACTTGAGGTGATAGTTTTTGATGAATAAAACAAAAAGGAATATGAAATGATTGATTTCTGTCTAGGGTCATTCTCTTTATTAAGTTGATTAGGTTGAGTTCACTTTTCAACTGGGTTCTCCTAGTTTTTGAGAAGAAGAAATATTGAACAAATGAAGATTTTTTTAACTTTGATTGTTTCCCCATGAAATGACACAAGAATGCTACTGATAACTATGGCTCCCATTTTCCAATTCATCATATTAATATTCAATCATTGAAGAGCCACCCAAATGCAAGACACTCATTTGACATGTTTTGAATGTTACTGCACTAACATGACATGTAACTTCAAATATTTGAGTTTTTGAGGACCACGCCATTTGATTTTGCTTGTTCCTACTAGGACAAAAAAAAAACAAATATTTGAAGAAATACTTTTTATAAAGGATATTCTGAGTTTTACTTCTTCTCAGAAAAACTATGTTATTTATATTAAAAATTCCTACAGGCCACATATTTAGTGTGGTCGTTCATTTAACGAGAAGACTCCGTAAAATAACGTAGGAGACTTAAAATTTAAACCGATTTAAATAAAACCATCTAATAGATTAAAAAAATTTTAAATTATTTAAAAAATTTAAATATTATTATATACGTTTGAATGTCATTTTATAATAAAAAAATTTAGGATGAGATCAGATTTTGAATTTTCTTTTTATAACCAATCCAAACAGAAGTAAATCATACATATATTTTTTTAATTAATTTATTAACATGATATATTATATTAATTTATTATTAGTTGATAATTAATCTTTTAATATTATTTAATAATTTAATTTAATCTATTTATTTTTGTTGCAATACCGGAATAATAAAGTATATTTGATTTCTTGAATACCAAGAAATCCACGAGGATAGAAAAATGACAAATACACAAAATCCTATTAGAGTTCACAAAAAGAGTAAGAAGAATAGAGAATTGATTAAATCTGTTTTATTATTCACTTTCTCATTAATAGGATTCAAAGATTACAAGTGAATACAAATAATTAATCTTTTTCGAACTAATAAAAATTTGTCATACTTTGCCACACCTTATAATGAGAAACTAATATGTTATTTATAATAAACCTAATATATTAAACTAATGAGATTTTTAACAATTATCCTTCGGATATAAGCTAATTTAAACAATTGAATCCTTAATACAAAATCCAATTTGACAACGGATTTCGACAACATACTAAATATATAGTTCGTTCAAATATCATTTAATTTCTTTCAAACATAATCTAATCATATTGTATATATATTTTAAAAATAAATTGTTGGAATATATAGATTAGTCTAATCATTGGAATATATTTTCAAACATAATCTACCTACATATATTTTATTATTTGAAATTTTAATACCGATTAGCATATAGATCATAGTTATCAATTTTGAGATTAATCTAGGGTCATTTCATATATTATTAAGATCAGTGGCAGTGGCAGAACCAACTCCAATATTTCTGAGGGGGCCAAAAATATAAATAATTTACATAATATGATTTTAAATTGTAGTTTGAAATTGCAATTGCGACTATAATATGATTAATGCATTAGTCTCCGAAATCGTACTACACTGCAATTGCATTTAGAAGTAAAACAATGCATCTTTCCACAATCATATCAAATGGATTTGTTTATGGCTCTTCAAGTATTATCATTGAAACACAAAACTTCAGAATCTCAAAATTCAATTTATTTCTTATGTAATAAAAAATCATAACATAAAATATTTTTAAATAATGTATTTCAAACACATCTTAACTAAAATTCATGTTGCAACGGCCATAATATACAATATATCAACCTCGATGATTGCAATCGTAATATTAACAACCGCATCCACAATCAACCATTTAAAGCTATGATAGATAGTTTTATTTTTATACTAAACCATATCAATAATTTATAATTTTAATGCATTTATATTAAAAATATTGTAGTGGTATAAGCTTTTGAATTTAAGTTGGAAAATTTAACGTCAAATTTTAATATATTAAAAAGATTGTAGTGATATATGCTTTTGAGTTTAAGTTGGAAAATTTCAAAGTTAAATTTTAATAATCAGAATACTGACAAAACAAAATTAATAAAATGGTCAAGCAGAGAGTACAATATACTCACAAAACAAACATTATTGAAAAGCAAAGTTTAAACACTTGCCATTTCACTTCTCATCACATATGGGTTCAAATATTATATAAAAATATCATGTTAATTAAAATAATTAAAATATTGGGGTGGCCATGGCCACCTCCTGTCCCAACGTGGCTCCTCCATTTATTAAGATACATGAAAATTAACGTCAAAAAGTACTTATATATATATATATATATATATATATATATATATATATATATATATATATATATATATATATATATATATATATATATATATATATATATATATATATATATATATATATATATATATATAAAATCATAAATAAAGAAAACAATTCATCTTCAAATCAAAGACATGTTTTAAGATTTAGGTTCGTTCCTTGATGATGTTCAGAATATTTTATCATTGTTGAGTCATTCATCAGATAATCTATTTCACTCTTGTTGATTCATGTCCATTCTTTGGTGACACTAAAAATTTGTTTATGCATAGAACAACATCTCCCCTTTTTTGATGATGACTATCTAGAAAGTGGCTTAATAGAAATGGAGTTGTAACTTCTTCAGATAGTTATAGAAAACACTCCTCATAAAAGTATATTCTCCCTATTTGGCATTATCAAAAAGAGACAACATAAAAAATAAGACGGATAAGACATGCACACATATAGCATTTAATATTCAATACATGATTGATTAATGATTCCTAATCCAATTCTTATAATTTTTTTCTTCTTTAGGTAGAAGTATAATAAAAATATCTATGAGTTTATTAAATGAATTCACAAATTCAATTGAGAAACCTTTTTTAACACATAATCCCTACTAAAATGGTGTCTAATCTCAATGGAGGGAGGGAGGGAGGGAGAGAGAGAGAGAGAGAGTCTTTGTGAGATTTATGGCGCTAGTGTTTTTTTAACTTAACAGGGATAGTTCCAAGATTGATGCCATAATCACTTAACTATTGTTTCTTGTGGATTACTTGTGCACAACAACTAGTCGCAACAACATATTCGTTTCTACTACCAAAATCCAACATTTGCTTGTTTTTACTATGCCAAGAAACAAACATGTTACTAATCAAATGACATGTTTCACTCGTACGTTTGTGATCCAATTTTCATCTTGTAATATTTAAATTAGAGTACCCAACCAAAGTGAAATTTACATCTTTTCATTGAAAAGATGTATAAACCTTTCTTATTTTAAAACTATTTTCAAATAAAAATTTTCTAAAACAATCATACAAGTACTAAGGGTTTCTTTTAAACTCATACAAATCCTTTACAATTTAAAGACATGATTAGGGTAAGAGAAACTTTAAAAAAAGGGAGGTCGATAAACCCTTTTTAACATCCATTTAGGAACACATTTTTAACATCCATTAGGCAGAAAATACACTGTCTAATATTATTTGTGGCGGCCATGTGACTGACGCTAATATAAAAAAAAACGGTGTTTAAATAAACTAGTGGCGACCACGAGGCCGGCGCTATGAGCATAAAATATGCTGTATAATAATATTAGTGGCGGCCACGTGGGCGACGCTAATATAAAAAAACATTGTCTAAATATACTTGTGGCGGCCTCGTGGCCGATGCTACCATCAAATATCATGCTGTCTAAAACCACGTGGCAAAAACTTTGATGATAGTAAATCCAATAAAAAAACAACACCTTGCAGATTTTAGCGGCGCTAAAAATCGACGCTAATTCATTAATTAGCTGCGTAATTTTGGTCAACAATTAACGATACTTTAGTATGGGCTTCTGGCCTACGCTAAATATGTGTCAGACTAAAAGCCGACGCTAATATTATTAACTTCCATCTTTGGAAAGTCCGCCCGACACCCACGCTAAGCCGACGCTAACCCCCTTTAGTGTCGGATTTTTGGCGTTAGCGAGGGCTTTTTGGCCGACGCTAATATTGTGTTTTATTGTAGTGGTTAAAATGTCATGATTCCATATAAAGAAAATATCATGTTTATTGTCTTTTCACAACATATCTTACTTTGTTTCTTAAAATATTAATGTTTTCATTAAGTTTGTTACGAAAGATCCATTTGATTCCAATCAATAAATTAGTCTTAGTTTTGGAAACAAATTGTAAAACATTGATTCTTTCAAATTAATTTAACTCTTATTTCATAGAAAGTGATAAATGTTCATACATTAAAGCTTCATTAAAGTGCTTTGCACAATTTGAGAAAAAAATCCATGTAATGACATACCTGGTTTAGAGAGTGACAAGTTGAAATTTTGTGCCTTAGGGATAAATGTCGAAACAATGCTCCAGCAATGGGTGCGACAAGATACACCATAAATAATATACTAACAAGTAACTTATGATGAAGTAGAAAAGCACAAACAACACAATAAAATGGTTTACCCAGTTCGATGAAACTACACTTACGCTTGAGGGTTGAGTCTACAACCCAAGAAAGGAAATTCACTATTAGTAGCTTTGTATAATTAGATTTACAAGCAATAAGAAATCCTATGTAGTTCAATACCTCTTCCAAACTACTCATACAACAGGTGGAGCCCATCCGTCATCTTGGTTGGAGAAGGAAATTTTTTTATAAAAAACCCCCACTAAATGACAAAATTCGTGACATTCAGGGAATTATTTTTCAATTGGTGGCAGAATGAGATTTTATTTTCAAAAAGGTGGCAGAATGAGCAAAAACTCTACAAATCCTAGATATAATAATAACATGGATGACACTAAGTTCTTAGAAACTTCTAACAATCAAATCAACATTTTTCTTTCTATAAAGGATCTTAGTCACTTACATTTTTCTTTGGGCAAAAAGTTCCTAAATGATGTAAGTGGTATGTACTTAAAGTAGTTATATACATAAAGGATTTACTAAGAAATTTTGGGATGAAAAATGCATCATTTTGTCCAACGTATTTGATAAAAAGAAGGTATGTTAGAGTGTTGATGTGATCATTACACAAAAGAAAAAGGAGAAAGATGAGGGAGCCATTATTGCATTATTGAGCTCGAGTGAAAAGAAGATTACAACCAGTTTATATAGTATTAAACTAAGCATAACCTACTAACTAACTATAACAGAACTGTAACTAACTTATCTAGCCACCAACTGACACATGTGCATGGTAAGATGGACTAGCTACAATAGCTGAAACTACAATATTCTTACACCCTTCCTCAAGCTAAGCATGATACATGTTTATCATACCAAGATTGGATATGAATATGTTGAATTTAGGTGGTTGCAATGGCTTTGTAAGGAAATCAGCCAATTGTTCTTGAGATGAAATAGGTAACAACCTTAATACTTCTTGTTGCACTTTTTCTCGCACCAGGTGACAATATATTTCGAGGTCCTTTGTTCTCTCATGAAACATGGGGTTTGATGCTATATGTAAAGCACTTTGATTATCATAATACAAAACCGGAGGCTTGAAGCACGAGACTTACAGATCTCTCACAACATATATCAACCATATTAGTTCACAAGTATCTGAACCTAAGGTTGTATATTCAACTTCAGGTGAGCTTCTTGATATAGTTTGTTGTTTCTTAGCCTTCCATGAAATAAGAGAACTTCCTAAGAAATAACAATAGCCTGATGTTGACTTTCTTGTATCTACACAACCTGCCCAATCTGCACCTAAATAGCCTAGGATTTGTATCTTGGATGCTCGAGGAAACATTAAATAATTTCCAGGATTCTTCTTAAGATATATGATAATCCTGCAATCTTCTTGATAGTGGAGTCATGTAGGTTACTGCAAGAATTGACTCAACTGTTGTGTGGCAAGGGTTATGTCAGACCTGGTATTGTTTAAGTAGATTTATCTTCCAACGAGCCTTCTATACAATGTGATATCTTTGAAGGGCTCACTATTATCTTGCCACAATTTAAGAGATGAATCTAATGGTGTGGTAGCAGGTTTTGATGCAAGCAATCATGTATCATTTAAGAGATCCAAGTAATATTTCCTTTGAGAGATAATGATGCCTTCTTTTGAACGAGCTACCTCAAGGCTAAGGAAATATTTCAATATTCCCAAGTCCTTAATTTTGAAATTTGTATCTAGAATCAGCTTGATACGATCAAACTCAACTAATGATATTCCTGTCAATATTATGCCATCAACATACACCAGTAGAATGGTGATGCGTTCATCCTTCTTGAGAGTGAACCTGGAGTAATCAACAGTTGATTGTATATATCTAAGTTTTAATTAGAGAGAAGTGAGTTTCTCATACCACTTTATACTAGCCTACCTCAAACCATACAAGCTCTTCACTAGTTTGCAAACTTGATTTGGTATGACACATGTGACACCTTGTGGTACGGTCATGTAAACATATTCTTCCAAGTATCCATGCAAAAAAGCATTATTTACATCAAGATGATGTAAATGCTAATGATTGACAGAGGCTACTGCAAGTAAAATCCCGGCAGTGGACAATTTAACAACTAGTGATAAAGTATCAAAAATGTCCAAGCCCTCAACTTGAGTATAACCCTTTGCAACTAATCTGGATTTGTATCTTTCTATTGAGCCATCTTCTTTGTGCTTGATCTTATAAACCCACGTGTTTCCTATAGGCTTAACATTAGGTGGCATATCCACTTAGATCCAAGTACCATTGGCCTCAAGTGCTGCTAGCTCAGAATTCATGGTTGTTTTCCAATTTTCATTCTTGCAAGCATCCTCATAAGATTTAGGTTTAGAGTCTTGAGTAACTGACATGCTGAATGATTTATCTTGAGATGATAATGACTCAAAAGAATGGAAAAGAGAGATAGGGTAAGAAATACCTGAAGATGATGATGCAACTAAATAGTTTGATGAATTGCACACATAGTCTTTTAGGTGAGCAGGAGGCTGCCTTTGTCTAACATGTTTGTCATTGTTTGGTGAGGATTGATTTAAGGTGTATATGTTTGAAGGTGTGTCTGAAAATTATTCAGAAGGGATAGGTTCAGGTTGAAGTGTGGGCAATTGATTATCAAGTGATGTTGAAATGTCTCTAGGGTCATTTGGTTGATATGATGTGTTTCCACCAATGTGATATTGCCAATTTGGTTTGAAAGGAAAAATATGTTCATGGTGAATAACATTTCTTGAAATGAATACTTCATGGTTATCAAGACCTAAGAGGAATGATCCTTTAACCCCTTGCTTGTAACCCAAGAAAATGCATTTTCTTCCTCTATGCTCTAGTTTGGTTCTATGGGCTTGTAGTGTAGAGGCATGAGTGAGGGTACCAAAAATCTTTAAAACATGTAAGTTAGGATCCTTATTATATAAATGATAATAAGGTGATTTATTTTTCAAGATAACACTAGGGACACGATTTATGATGAATACAACACGACTAACATCAAAAGACCAAAAGGTTTTAGGTACATTGGCTAGAAATAGAAGGGCTCGAGCAATGTTTAATATGTGCTGATGTTTCCTCTCCATCCTACCATTTTGTTGGGGGGATTCAACACAGCTGGTTTGATGGCAAATACCTTGTGAAGCATAAAAACCAGACATGAGAAATTCTGGACCATTATCACTTCTAAGAGTTTTGACAATAGAGTTATGTTGAGTTTCAACGATTTTGATAAAATTGACAACATTTTGTCTTATTTCAGATTTTGTTTTCATAAAAATTAGCCATGTATACCTACTAAAATCATCTACAACAGTTAAGAAATAAGAATGGCCATTATGAGACTTGATTGCTAATGGACCCCATACATCAAAATTAGCTAATTCAAAAGGTCTAGAAGCTTTATTAAAACTGGAATTAAAAGACAATTTCTTGTTTTTGGCATAATGACATACATCGTAGACAACTTTTTGATTAACAGTAATAAAAGGAAGTGTGGAATGTAAGACTTGCATTATATTGGTTGAGAGGTGTCCTAACCTAAAGTGCCACAATGCATTTTCAGGTATAGTACAAGATGAGGTATGGTTAATGCTATAGGGGTTTGCCTGCTTTCCTTCAAGAACTAAATGATACAAACTCTCAACTTTGTTAGCTGAACCAATCATCTTCGTAGACAGTGGATCCTGAATAAAACAGTTAGTGTCATTAAAACTAACAATGTATTGAGCATGCTGACATAATTTTGGAATTGAAATAAGATTGACAGAAAATTCAGGGATGTATAAAACATTTGAGATGATGAAAGCATGAGAAAAATGAATTGTGCCAATACCAGTGGTCATGACAAATTGACCATTTGAAAATTTTACAGTAATAGGATTAATTTGACTAATGTATATAAACCAAGAACTATTGGAGCAGATGTGATCACTAGATCATGAATCTATGATCCAAGAGTCAATGGTGGAACATTTGTAAATGGATGAATGATTATTACCTGTAGCATTTACAAGTGTATGACCTGTAAAAGGATGAACCAAATTGATTGGAAACTGCTGAGGATGAGCTTTGAGTAAGAATGGAATTCTGAAGCAAATGCACCAGCTTGTCATATTGTTCTTGAGTGATTAGAGAAGAGCTATTCTAATCAATCTGAGATTGAGTAGAAACAATGTTATCAGTATCATTTTCAGTTGAAGAAAAATTGTTGGCCATAGATCCTTTGCCATAATGAGGTGGAAAACCATGTTTCCTATAACAAACCTCTATAGTGTGACCAGAATTTCCATAATGAGTACACATTTTGGACTTTGAAGTGTTATACTGAGAATTGGAATTGCTTGATTTTGGACCTGATCTTTTGAAACCAACAACATTTATCAAGACCTGAGAATCATCATAAGGAGCAAGTTTACCTTGCCTTTCATGTTGCAACACCTTGGAAAAGATCTTGTTCATGGGTGGTAAAGGCTCCATTAATAAGATTTGTGACTTTACCATAACAAAATTCTCATTCAGACCTGTCAAGAATCGTATAACATAGAGCAAATTGTGATGATCTCTTGCATTCCGCATAGCTTCACAAGAGCATCGAATTCGACAAACACAATTTGGAATTGGCATATAGATCTCTAATTCTTCCCAAAGAATCTTGAGTTCTTATAAGAAATCTACAACAGCTTTGGAATCTTATTTCAAAGCATAAATTTCTTGTGGAAGCTTAGAAACTATAATAAGATCACCTTGTGAGAAGCGTTCCTTGAGATCTTTCCACACATCAATTGTGTTTTCTATGTATATTATGGACTGGGCAATTGAGTCAGAAACATAATTGATAATCCATGAAAGAATTAACATGTTACATCGATTCCAAGCACGCATGGATAGATCAAACAGATCTTCTGGAGTATAAATGGAACCATCGATAAACTCCGGTTTCATCTTGGAACCAAGTGCACGTCGCATCGATCGTGCCCAAGAGTTATAATTCGAACAATTGAGAAGAGGTGTGACCTTGACTGAACCAGGTCCATCACTTGGATGAACGAAAAATGGACTGGTTTGGTCGAGTTATGGATCAATAGGAGGAGTACGCGGTGGCGCCATCGAAGAAGATGAAAAGAAATCATATAAAGAGAGAAGCGGAAGAGTAAGGTTGAACCGTAATGGCGAATGATACCATGTTAGAGTGTTGATGTGATCATTACACAAACGAAAAAGGAAAAAGATGAGGGAGCCATTATTGCATTATTGAGCTCAAATGAGAAGAAGATTACAACCAATTTATATAGCATTAAACTAAGCATAACCAACTAACTAACTACAACAGAACTGTAACTAACTTATCTAACCACCAATTGACACATGTGCATGGTAAGATGGACTAGCTACAGTAGCTGAAACTACAATATTCTAACAAGGTAATTCATATTTGAAAGGGAGAAGCCAAAAGATCAAATAATGTTTAGACATACCATAATTTCATTGTAATACTTAACAAACATAAGACCTAACATTTCATTTTATATCAATAAATGTATAGCATTGTCATGGCATAGAAATAATGTTAAGGAATCTTCAAGGAACTTCTCACCACAGTCTACACATCAAACCCTCAATTGATCTAGACTTAAATGGATTTACAGATGCATAATGGGCTACTAGAGGAAGATAAAAAATATATGGTATGCCAATGTGTCTTTCTTCGTGAGACAACTATTTCTTGGTCTTTAAGAAAGTAGAAAGTAGTGTCATGGTCCAATACATAGTCAGAACATATGACTTTGACCGACTTAGTTGCTGAAATAGTATGGACTCGGTCGCTTCTTGATGAATTAAAACTCCTTCTACCAAGGAAACAAACACAGTGGTATGATAACATGAGTGCCAGTGCATCATCTTTAAATTTAGTTTAACATGCTCGATCAAAGTATATTGAAATCAATGTGTATTACTATAGAGATAAAGTACTGTAAAATAAAGCTCATACACTGTTCAAACAACTTATTAGGAAAGTTGGGGTGACTCGTTCACCCATGAGTTTGAGAGGTGCAGTTAGAGAATGAAATATCTTGAAATAAGGATCATATGATTACGTGAATAACTGTAATCAATTTCATTAGTCAAATGTAGTTATTACTGGATTAATATAATGATGACAAGCTTAATTATAAGATCGTGATTTCTAGTACATAAGTTTGTTTAGCCAACCCAAATTAGTATTATTATGCACAAACGTATCTAACTAAGATATTTTTGCCCCCTTCAATCAAGGAATAATTTTGGGATGAGAATATATCATGCCGATTAATAGGGATCTACGGGCTAACTTACACATATCTAAGGTAGGTTAGGTTTTTTTTTTTTTAAAAATAGAAAATGTTTAAATCTTTTATAAGCCCTCTTATGTAAAAACGTTAGGTCTTAGACAATAATATTTTTTAAATAATATGAATAATTCTTTTACTATCATTATGTTATATTTTTTACTTTGAATTAATATATATAAATAAAACTTGGTTGTCTTAAAGAACTTTAGAAAAAAAGATGATACCACCTTATGAAAAATCTCATAAGTTTTTTCATAAGTTCTCTTAAATAAATAGCCTCACAAAACTTATGTTAACCCATTGGTCTTTTAGTTTGTTAGTAATTGTATTTACATATGTGTAAAAGAAATAAGCATTTATGAATGGTCAAGCTGGGGCTTTTAAAACACAAAATTATAAACCATTGCATATCTTCTTATATCATACTACATGTTTATGAGGATTGGAGAAGGATTTTTCATAGTTGAGATTGCTCTTTCAACAATATGTTGAGAAACATGTTGTCATCACTAGCCATATTATTTTACTCTTTTCTGCTTTGCTTGTGAATGTGATAGAAATGGAACAAAAAAGAGACATGGTAGTTTGGATGATTATAGATTTGAGTCACCCAGTCATTATATTTGCTTCTTTCTTTTTCTTTCTTTTTCCAAGGAAGAAGAAAGAATATTAAAGGGAGGAACAAACAACATCAAACAATTTCTCATTTCAGAGTCAAAAAAATCAACTTTCCTTGAATAATATTTGAGATCTTTCTTTGTTCACGATGAGGGTGCACCATGAGAGAACGATATTTCATCGTTTGATGTTAGGATTTCGATTTAGACTTTTCTTCAATCTCAAAAAACGAAGCGAATGAAGAAAAAAATGTGACAAGCAGAAAAAAAACATTTGGATTGTTTTAAAAAATAACGTTTAAGATTTTTTTAGTTTTAATATTATTAGTTTTATTACTTTTAACAATTAAAAACTCTACTGATGAATAAAAAATTAATTTATTCCATGACATGTCATCAAATTAATTACATGTATTATAAAAAGTGACAACTAGCCATATTTTGGATAAAATTTGGGGATAAGAGACCAAAACTATTTAAAGATAAAATCAGAGGACTATTTTCGTAAGTTAGATAAAATAGGAAGACCAAAATTGTTTTTAATCCTAAATAGTATAAACTAATTATTAAATAGTATGAAAGAATATTAAATATCAAATATTTATTTATATTTAATAAACTAGTTATTTATTAATAAATAGTTTAAATATTCTTATTTATGTATTTTTTTTAAATGTTTTAAAATCTCAAAGGTTTATAGTTCAAAATAATATATTTTTACTAATATCATGTAATAAATATTTAAATAATAAAGTGATATTATTAAATATGAAATAATTATATAAGAGTTTAATAAATATTTATTAATTATTATGTAATTATTAAATAGTTTACTGAATATTAAATATTATTTTTTAAATAATGATTTAATAAATATTATATAATAAATTTAAAAAAAGGGAGATAGATAATTGAAATAGAAATGTATGTAACGTATGGAATGAACTGCACCTACAAATTACATGCTAAAAAGTGAACCCTAAACAAGGGTTAAATTAGAGATCAAATCAGCTATACCTCTAACATCATAAAAGATCAAAGACTAAAGAAAATAGACACACTTCCAATCTAATCAAAATATCGATTCACTGTTCATTAATGCAAAGGATTGACTCTAAAAATCTTATGTCATTATATGTCAATTGAGCTATGTGAGATATTAGATCGAACTCTAGTATGGTCGAATGGTAGTTTCTGGTTCGACAGGGATTAAGCATGAGGTCAAAATTAGGGTGAGATAATTATTTGTTATTCTTGAGTACTTGTAATCTGATTCAAAGAGAAAGTAAAGAATAACAATTTTAACCAATTCTTTTTGTTCTTCTTGTTTTTTTGTTAACCCTAACCCTTGTATGTTTCTTGATCATAAAGAAACAATTTATACATTGTTTCAAAGGCCTCAATTCACAAAAACTATTACGGTGAGCATGGAGGAAGATGCCTTCAACAAATTATGAGATTGAAAAGTTCATCGGAGTGAACGATTTTAGTTTGTGACGGTGGAAGATGAAAACCCTACTGGTTCAACATGGTTGTTTGGAAGCGTTGAAAGGGGCATTAGCCATGAATACAGAGTTAACAGAAACAGGAAAGACGACCATGATAGAGAAAGCCCACAACACAATTTTGTTAAGCCTTGGTGATAAAGTTCTCCGACAGGTATCAAAGGAGACCACGACATCGGGATTATGGTTGAAATGTGAAAGTTTGTACATGACCAAATCGCTGGAGAATCATCTCTACCTGAATCAATCTTTATATTAATTCAAGATGAATGAAGACAAAGTGTTGGTTGAGCAGTTGAATATGTTTAATAAGCTGATTCTTGGTCTTTAAAATATTGATGATGAAGATCAACCGATGTTGTTATTGTGCACTTTGCTCAGAACACATGCTCACACTACTGTGAAACGCGCTTACAACAACTCTAAATTCATCACACTTTTCCAAACAGCATGGTGATACTTCGAAACTCATGCGCTAACATTTTTTTAATATTTTAGTTGGGAATAATAACGGTTGTTCGGAGCACCGTGGTGATACATTCAAGCTTTCATGGGTTCGAAGTTTATCACCCTCAAATAGTTTATTCCTTTGACTTTAAAGCGCCCCTTTTTATTTTTATTTATATTTAACTAAAAAATAAAAAGGATATCACTACGGTTGTTTCTTAAAACCATTGTTACAAACTATAGCTTCTTTATATATTTTAAACACCAAGTATCCATTTATCCACCTAAAAAAGAAACAAGACGAAACAACTCTGTCAGACCCTAATTTTTGACCTAAGATTTTTCGCATCTCATCTGCATTTCGCATACAAACAAGATCACGCACTGTTCGTTTATCCTTTTTCAGGTGCAGGTCTATGCCTTGCAGAGGATCACCATGTTTAGCTTCTGGTATTTGTTTATATTTACTGACTTCTAACCAAAAAAAAATATGTTGCAGTTGCTTCTTTTTCTTCTGTGTTGCAGGATTTCAAAGACAGGGCTGTGATTTTCAATTCAGATGCATTTGTTCAGTCACGATTCGGTTCAGATGGACGTTTGACCTAATCTTGGTCAAACTATCAAAAAATCGTTTCGACTGTAAGTTATTTGTGTCGGTGGTTTATTTCTCAGATGATGTATATTCAAAAAGTTCAAGCTGTGTTGTGTGCAAAATTCATCGGTTTATCAGGCAGTGTTCTGTGTGAAATTTGGTTCGAATATTCAATGATCATCAGTTCATCAGTGATTCGTTTGTGGATTTATTTTCCACAGCATGGTTTCAAATAATCGAGGCAAATTTCAGGCGATGGTTGTGGCTTAGGTGGCAAAGTTGCGATTCATTCAGTGGTTTAAAGATTGACTGTGTTCATCAAGTGGCTGGCGAAAAAATCAGAGATTGGTTGCGGGTTTAAAATCAAGGTTCCTTGTCCATTATCCACTTTCGATTAAACCATTTCTTTTATCCATTCCCTGTTCAATAATCATTTTTCTATTTTTTCTCAATTACCCGATTCATACCTTTTTTAGTTCAGTTATCCAAATTACCTTCCTTTATTTTTCTTCTTTTTAAAACCGATTTCTAATTGTTCTATATCCAATTCTATTTTTTATTCCCATTTTCCTTTTTTCTAATCAATATTCATTTTTTTATTTCATAGACCCATTACATTTTTGTACCCCAAATAAAAATCCATTTTATTTCTTTATCATTATCAACATTCCCTACAAATAAATTACTACAAAAACAAAAAAAGAAAATTCATTTTTTTTAAACCATTTGTTCTTCTTCTTCATTACAAAATTGAACAAAAAAATATAAAGGGGCCCATTAGCCCATTTCCTGCAAGGCCAACACGCCAAGCCGCAAGTCACACCAACCAAAAACCAACTTTGCACACAAACACAAGCATCCTAGCCAGGCTTCACTTTCCAGCCTCAAGCCAAACACACATATCAAGCCTACAAGCTTCACCTCACGCACAACTTTCCAAAATAAGCCTCCAGCTGCCAAAATGAAACAAGCTGCAATCCCAAACATTTCCTCAACATCTTTCCCAGCATCCCAGCCGTACACAAACAAACAGCTAACAACAACACCTTTCCCAGCTACAAGCCGCATCCCGCAAGATCATTCAAGTCAATAGGCCCACACGCAATAGCTTTCGCCAGCCACATACTTTCACATCAGCTACGGTACACAAGCCTAATACACACTTCCATCAGCATAACCGTACGCCCAAGCCGCCTTCAGCTTGCAAAGCCACATATTTCCAGCTATCCCGCATACAAACCGTACATCCAACACACAAATAAGCCACCAAGAATAATAAGCAAAACTCAGTAGCCTTCACTTCCCAAAGCCTCAGCTCACACCTCACGTGAAGCCAGCAACATCACGTCATCCCGCAGCTTCAGCAAGCCTCCAAACATCAAGTCACAAGCCTCAGCCGCACGCGTGACAACAGACTCCAAGCCGTATCAATCCATCACGCGTTCAGTACCTTCATTTATCAAAACGCAACGAAACTTCAAACAAAACGCAGTGCATTTGAAAGGGGGTCATATGGAAAAAACGCATCAAAAAATGTGAATCAAAACGCGGATGAACTGTGAGCAAAACGCACACACACGCGTTCGTCACCATTCGAACAATTCGCAAATCTTAGTTCAAAATCCAGCTTCTTCTGTTATAAATAGCAACACTCCTCACCTTCAATAACAAGCTTTGATAGCCACACTAAACCCCTGCAAAATCGCAAACCTAAAGCTTCACCTCTCTTCATCCTCAAATCACCTTCAACATCAAACTGGATTTATGAATTGAAAGAAGAAGAGAGGAGGAGATCTCGAAATAACAACACAGAGGCAAACGAGAAGAAGAGAGGAGTTCGAGAGTTTGTTTCGAAGAGAAGAGAGATTTTGTTGATCTTGCTTCGTTTGACTTCGAAGGTAAGGAAGAAGCCTCCCTGTTTCCGCCTTGTTTTCCGCCGCGAGGAAGAAGAAGAAGAGTTCTCTATTGTTTCTTTTCATTTTTCTACTTTGTTGATTTTCTTTAATGTTTTAAAGTTTTTTTTAGTTTTTTTTATTAAAATAAATAAGATGTGGCTTGGGCCTCTAGTTTTTGTTTTTGGATCATTTTCTATCCACATGTCCCTACGGATCCTTTTCCCATTCCATTGTTTTAGCTCATTCTCATTCTTTATTTCATTATTCTTAATTTTGTTCTTTTTTTTTATATATTTTTTCAAATTCTATTTTGATAAAGGATTTAGAAAAAGTATTTTAGAATATGCATTTAGAAAAGTGTTTTAGAAAACAATTTAGAAAAAGAGTTTTTTAGAAAAGGATTTTAAATATTTCTATTTCTATTTCTTTTTTTTTTGATCTACTTTTAGATTCATTTTTCTTCATCTTTTTTTTACTTTTTGGTCGATGACAATCTCCGATTCGTAGATTGTTGATTTCCGATAGGTTTAATCTTCATTATTTCAAATCTATGGATGAATGATCATTTGGATCATTCTCCAATCTTTGAGATCGTGATAGGTTGCCTTCGATAAATTCAACGAAAATCTCGATTAAGATTAGACCGTTCTCTTTCTTTTAGTGTGGCATGTTTTCGGAGAACGATCCATAATATCGTTTCTCTAACATGTATTAACACGAATATTTTCCACTTTAATTAGTGGTGGCCGGCCTCATTTGTAGGGTAATTACTCCGTAAATTACTCGGCGATTGCTTAACATAGACCTAAACTTGTCCCGATTCGGAATGAGATCCACTTGGATCCGGTTGCCTCGATTTTATTTTTCTTTTCGTGGTTGTGCTTGATTAAGTTCATCATACCACTTATATTGTAAATATTATAATAATGTGAATACAATCCATTTAATTTTAATCTCTCGCACCTTATCCTCTTTTATTTCAATCTCTTGTTCCCTATCTCTCTTATTATGCTTCTATATCATTCATCATATTGCTTATTGTTTATATTGATATACTTGTGACTTTTCATTTGTCCATTTGGACACCAAAATACTAATAACGGATTAAACATCTAAAAAATTGGTGACTTTAATTTCGGACTATGGTTACTATCCTTAGCATTGGAGTTTCGAACTTAGATTCTAGGATCATCCCTTTGCTCAGGTTGTTATGGATCGAGGACTTTGGCTCCGATTGAGTTCATTTGATTATGAAGATGGAAATCCGATTGCTTCAAGAATGCTTGCCATATGGTTTGATCGTTCTTTCTTTAGCTTTTATTTTCAAGTCTTAGGATAGTCCCTTCATCTCTTCCCATCTTCTTCAATTTTCAAATCTCCTTCCTATTTTCAAAACTTTCTTTGTTTTCAAACTTCAAACATTTTCTCAATCAAACCTTGACTTCGGTCATGTGCTTTTACATTTTCATTTCATTTTCTTAATAAATGCTAAACCACATAAGCATATCGAAACTTTCTTTCTCAAAAACTTTAAAACATTCACAACTCATTCAATTGCTTTTGTGCCCTCGTGCACGTTTCTCTTAACCTTTTTTTGTGTGTTTAGATATGATTCATTCTTTCTAGCGGAATTATTCGCTAAAGAATGACGACTTATCTTTACATTTTAAAATCCATCCAACTCATTTGCCTTTTCACAATTTGTACCACGAACTACGGGGTTTTGATCTCGCATTGCACTTTGTGGGTACGTAGGCATGAGACTTTCATCTCTTCAAACACCAAAATCTTAAAAAATATTCTTCTTCTCATCTCTTCAATCTTTTTTCAAGCAAACCATTTCAAACCAAAAATGCAGTAAATATTTCAAAGGGTTCCCGTGGAGTACCACAGACAAGTCGGGTGCTTAAAACCTTCCCGATTTGTAACCAATCCCCGTACCCGTTCTCTGTTTGTTTCTTTTAGCTTTTTAGATTTTAAGATTCTTTAAGGCTTTCTTCGTTCTTTTTGCCTTTTTCCTTTTGGAAATAAACAAAAGTGCGGTGGCGACTCTGTGTACATTGAGTAAAGTTAATCAATATCTTACACTCATGATTTTACCGCTACAAACTCTAACACCAACGCCATCACCATCGTCTGGAAGAAGACATCAACAACAAGAAAGTGTTCTACTTTAAGGTGTTTCAATATTGCATTTGAAGACAAACTCATCCAAAGGTATTTTTATGTCTTATATCGCTGTAAAATCTCGATCTGGAAATTTCTATGGTTATGATGGTCGTATGGTTTCGTACTAATACAAGAAGGGATAAAATAAATGAAGAATTTTTTAGAGATGTCCATTTTAGAGGAGTGATGAAACCTATATTTTTTTCATATGGGATGAAGAAATGGGAGAAAGAGGTGGAAATGAAGACAAAAGCATTATGAAGTCAGAGTTGAAAGCTGTGAGTTATTTGAAGGTTATGTATGAGGATTCAAAGAAGAATAACAAGAATTTGAAGAACAAACTGAAATCAGAGAGATTTTCTGGAAATCTCAAGATGTTATGTTTTCTTGTCTCTTTTATGTTTGATGTTTACTTTGTTATGAAATGTAATAGTTAGGGTTTGAAATACACTGTTGATGTTTAAACTGCAGATGCATTGTTGATGTTTGAATTACATTATGAAGACATGAATGCAACTAATAACATACAATTTCTTACGAGTAAGTTCAACATAAAATTTTGAATTTTGAATTAGTTATTTGTTTGTTAGTATATTAGTTGATAGTTTAAGCTGTTAGTTTAAGTAGATAGTTTAAGTTGATAACCCTAGAGTTTAAGAGAGCAAGAAAACCCTAGAGTGTTAAGCACAAAGATTACAATTTCATTACATAAACTTAATCATCAAACCTAAATGCTATGGCAAAGAGGAAGTTTGAATAATCATAGTCAACCTCATCATCATCATCCTCATCAGAATCGAACAAAACCACCTGCCTTCTCAAAATTCTTCTCCTTCTTCTCCTCACCCTCAGAGCTTTACTTTTTTCCACATCTTGATCCTGAAGATGGTGTTGCACAACAGTCCCCTCAAAAATAGCAACTTTTTGATTCCGAGGAATTTTTTAAATGAAAACCCCCTCTACTGCAACATGTTGATTATGAGGAAGGTTTTGAACTACATCCCCCTCTACAACAGCAACTTCGTTTTCAACATTATTTGTAGCTTGAGTAATAGAACTCATTTTGATTCTTTTGGATTGATTTGTTTTTATGTTTTGGCTCTTATACGTTTTTATATTGTTTCTTCTAATTCTTTATCTTCTCTTGGAAGTTGGATAAATTTCTGCTAACCTTGAGCTGTTGAATTAATGATTATATCTCCTTGTCTTTTAAAATTTCATTTTTCATCCTTTGATATTCCTTCGTAATTACGTACAATTTTGATGTAATAATGGTTTTGATATATGTTCACAAATGGTGTATTGTTGATTCTGGTATGATACATTTCTTTTTTATTCATAAACAATATCACAATGATTATTACACTAAACCGTTGTTATAGGGCGCACACTTTCCAATTTATTACAATGGTCACTGGACCGTGATTGTAAGCATTATATATACAACGAAACTCTACATAACAAAGTTTGTGCCCATGTCATTATATATCTTTCCCAATCTTTGTTAAATGGGTTTTTTGTAGTAGTGTCACTTCAAATAAACTCTCTTATATGGAAGGAAGTCGTTGACCTTTGAAGATGTTCAATATTCCTTGTACTCTAAGGACTTGAACAAACGAAAGGAGCATAAACCTTCGATGATTGGTGAAGTTTTGGCCATTAGGGGGGAAATTCTTGCGAAATGATGGTAAGTTTGACAAGAAAAATGGTAGAATTCAGGAGAAGTCTTATAATGGTGACACATCTGGAATTCGATGTTATCACTGTAAAAAGGAGGGTCATACAAGAAAAGTATGCCCTGAACGCCTGAAAGATATGGAGGTAAGGTTAATGGCAACACAACCATTGTTCAAGATGATTTCGATTTATATGATGTTCTTGTAGTTTCAAGCGGCGACTCAAGAAAATAGTGGATTATGGATTAGGTTGCATTTGGAACATGACTCTAAACAAAGACTTGTTTAAGGAACTATGTGATCAAGATGGTGGATCAGTGCTACTGGGAAACAACAAAGCTTGCAAAATTGCAGGTATTGGATCCGTGAGATTCAAACTCCACGATAAGTCAATAAGGTTATTGACTAAAGTCAGGTATGTACTTGATTTGAAGGTTCATATCTACTGCAGGTATTCCACAACAAAATGGTTTGGCAGAAAGGTTTAATCGAACTATTTTGTAAAGAGTTAGATGCATGTTGACTAGTGCTGGGTTAAAGAAGGTGTTTTGGGTTGAGGCTATTTCGACAACAACATATCTGATAAACAAATGTCATTCAACTGTGTTAGATATGGATACACATAAAGAAGTTTGGTCAGGACATCCAACAGATCTCAACAAACTGGGAGTATTTAGTTGTGTGGCCTATGCTCATATTAGACAAGAGAAGATCAAAGCTAGAGCTCTGCATGTTCATGGGATACCCTGAAGTAGTCAAAGATTATAGGCTATGGTTCCTAGAGTCAGACCACAAGAGGTGTATCACTAGTCAAGATGTAGTTTTCAATGAAGTTGAGATGGCTTTCAAAAAAACTGATGATGTTGTTGAAGAGCTAGAACAAGGAAAGATTCAAGTTGAGGTGGAGCATAGTGATACTAAAGTGCATAAGACATGTGAAGTCGAAGGAGAAAAGAAAGATGCTGAAGAGACTTAAAAAACTAGCGATGACTACCTACTGGCAAGAGATAGGTCGAGAAGAGTCATCAAGCCACCTCATAGACTTAGGTATAAAGATCTTATACATTTTTCCTTAATCTCTACAAGTGAGGTTATGAACGAATAACCCAAAGACTATAATGAATGGATGAAGGCCATGGATGATGAGATGAAATATCTTCATGATAACAACACTTCAGAACTAATCTAGAAACCTGATAGAGCTAGATCAGTCAACTGTAAGTGGATTTTCAAAGTTAAGGAATGAATCAAAGGAGTGACGTCGAAGAGATACAAGGAAATATTGGTCGCTAGGGGATTCACTTATAAAGAAAGTGTCGAATTCAATGATGTGTTCTCTTCTGTTGTGAATCATATGTCCATTTGAATGTTGCTTGCCATGATGGCATAGTTCGACCTTGAAATGGAACAAATGGATGTGAAAACTACGTTCTTTTATGGTGATCTAGATGAAATAATTCTGATGATGCAACCTGAAGGGTATGTCGAAAAGGGGAAGGAAGATTATGTGTGCAAGCTTAATAGATCTTTATATGGATTGAAACAATCTCCTCAATATTGAAATATGAGATTCGACAAGTTCATGGCATGCATAAGTTTCATTAGAAGTCAGTTCAACCATTGTGCTTACTTCAGATTTCGACCTGAAAGTTCATTTGTTATTTTGTTTCTTTATGTGAATGATATTCTAATAGAAAGCAACAACGTCAAAGATGTAATGAGGGTAAATACTGAACTCAATAAGGAGTTCGACATGAAGGATCTGGGAGCTGCGTCTAGGATTCTTGGGATTGACATCCAAAGAAATAGAAAGCATTCGAAATTATGCTTATCTCAAGAGGCATACCTATGAAAGATTCCCGAAAAGTTTGGTATGTCGAATTGAAAGCCTGTTGTGACTCCGACAAACCCTTAATTCAAGTTGAGTATAGATCAATGTCCTACTACTGATGTCGAAAGAGCTTACATGAATAGCATTCCATATGCTAATATAGTAGGTTCTTTGATGTATTATATGGTTTGTACTAGACCCGACATAACATATGCAGTAAGTCTTGTAAGCAGGTACATGGCGAATCCTGGAATGGCTCACTAGCAAACATTGAAGTGGATTCTAAGGTACATAAATGAGTCTCTGAACAGAGTCTTAATTTATGGTGGAGCCTTGGGTGAAGATAGTAAAGCAGCAATCGAAGGATATGTCGACTCTGATTATGCAAGTTGTATGGATTTTAGAAAATTTATTTCTAGATACGTGTTCACTATGTTTGGCACACAAATCAGTTGGAAAACAACATTTCCAAAGGTTGTTGTCTTATCAACCACTGAAGCAGAATATATCGCTTTAACTGAAGTTGTGAAGGAAGCATTGCGGCTTGAAGGTTTTGCAAATGAGCTGAAATTTCAAGGTCAAGCTATCATTGTTAAATGTGATAGTCAAAGTGTAATACATCTGTCGAAAAATTTAGCCTATCAAGAGCGAACCAAACACATCGATGTGAGATTGCATTTCATCAAAGGGGTAAGCGAGTGTGGAGAAGTCCAAGTGCTAAAGGTTTTGACAGATCATGGTGATGTTGATATGATCACCAAGACAATGCCTAGTTGCAATTTCTTTCCACTGTATGCAGTTGATAAAGTTGCATGAAGAAATCTAGTTTGTTCCTTGATGTTACAGTGTTTGTTCCAAGTTGGAGATTTGTGAGATATTCGATCGAACTCAAGTATGGTTGAAGGGTAGCTTCTAGTTCGACAAAGATTAAGCATGAGGTCGAAGCTTGTTTGCACACTGTTGTCGAAATAATACGTGTGTTGTAGTCGAAGTTGTTCTAACATGCATTAGTGGATATTGCTAGGTTTGTTAGTATATCGAATTGAACATATTTGTTAAGCCCAATTGATTTAAGTTAGTTTGTACCCTAAGTTAACTTGTAATGAGTAATTGTTAAAAAAAAAACTCATTAGTTTAGTATATTAGGTTTATTATAAATAACATATTAGTCTCTCATCATAAGTGGTCTGATAAATCCTAATTAGGATGAGAAAATTATTTATTATTCTTAAGTACTTGTAATCTGATTCAAAAAAAAATAAAAAATAATTATAACTAATTTTTTTTTTTCCCGTTAACTTTAACTCTTATGTGTTTCATAATGGTAAAGAAATAATTTATAATTTGTTTCAAAATATCAATTTACAACAAGCTCCCGAATCCTTTTCATCTAAAGTAGGTTTTAGTTACACCCAATAAAAGCCATTCGAAAAGATTCTTTCGTTTGTGTTCACATTACCTATCTATAGTTTTCGAACTATATATTCTTAATAACGTATTTTATTAATAAGGTAATTTTGTTATACTAAACATTCTATTTCCATATTTTCATAAGAGAAGTGAAAACTGATATAGTACAATACAATGTACATCTAAAAAAAAAAAGAGACAAAGCATGACATTGAACTAAATAGTGTACCTCACCTTCCCATCTGTCTACCCTAGCAAAGCGACCCTAACTAATAGCAAAATAGGATGTGGGTGAGTCCTTACTTCAATTGGAATCACTACTTTATGTCCAAATCACACGTACCTCCTCTCATGCTATCCCTTATATAACTCTAAACTCTCCACGGGGATAGTGACTGGAATCTACTTGTGTTGAAAGGATACATGCATGCATGGTAGTACCTAGTATATTGTTTGATAAATTAGTCACATTCACTTGATGTGATAGTTTTTTATGAATAAACAAAAAGGGAATTTGAAATGATTGATTATTGTCTAGGGCCATTGTCTTTAGTACCAATTATAAAACATGTTTATCAAGTTGATCACCCTAGTTTGGAATAGACAATGCATGTGATTAGACTCATTTCTTACATATCGAATTAATTTGTGGCATTTACACTAAACATATTTAATGTACATGTTCACTTCAAGATGAGACTCAAAATTCATGTAGCACAGATTAATAAGTAAATTATAATATTCATACACCATTTTCTTACATTACATCGTATAATTATTTTTTATTTTTTTCCGTGAACAGTAAAATTATTTTTTATACTTTTTATCAATAAAAAAATATTTTAACACCGGAACATATATTAATCGATTTTCACACTGCACTAATCAAGTTTATACATTGCATTAACCAACTTTGATGACTGCTAAAAAGTATTTTTGAACAGTCACAAAAGTTGGTTAATGCAGTGTAAGAACTTGGTTAATGCAGTAATGAAATTGGTTAATAAACGTCAGTTTCTATTAATAGAAAATTAAAAATTAAAAAAAAAGTTACTGTTCACGAAAAAAATTTAAATTTTACTGTTTACCGTATTGGTGAACAGTAAATACAGTGTAGGTGTAGAAAAATGGTGTAGGAATATCATTTCTCTTTAAATAATTAGGTTTAGATCTAGCTTTCAATTTTGACTTTATCTTTCAAGTTTATTGATTTATCTTATTTGGAGATGTTGGATATTTGATCTAATTAATTAGAATGGCAAACTACATAAATATGTGAAGTCTCTTTTTGTAGAAAATCTATATTCACAGAAAATATATTAAAAAATATATTAACATCAAGTATGTTTAAATATAATGTGTATTTTATCTAATATTTATGTATACTGTGTAAGAGACAATTGTCATCCTCCAATTTAACACATTTTTATTATATATAAAAAAAAAAAAGAAGGTACATAAGTATATGTTCAAAAGATTAGGAATGTGTAGGTTATATAATAAGATATATGGATCAATCATGAGAGGTGTGTTTAGTTCCTTCCTTATCTTTCAAATGGGATAGTCTATCATTAGATTTTTACTTTGACATTAAATTATTTGTTTTTGTAAATAATAGTATAATGGTGCAAATTAGTTGTATGATAAGATTTTGAAACAATTTAAATTTAGATTTTAATCATTTATAAGAAGTGTGTAATGATAGTGATCGTATCAAAATTTATTAAGAAGGGTTGCAATGATAGTGATTGTATCAAAATTTATTAAGCAAGCTTGAGATATGTCTTCAAATCTTAATTTGTTGTTCTTGTTAGAAATATTTAATATTCAATATTATGATGAAAATTCTTAAAGTTGGCGGCCAAAGCATGTGGCAAAACAAAAAAATTAGGTTGATTGACTTTTCACTATAGTTGGAATTTCTAATCGTGGTGAAAAGTTGGTTAGCTAACATTTTATCACAGTTGCAAGTTCTAACTTGTTGGAAGAGTATTAGAGTGTGAGATTTTTGTTATCGTCTTCGCAGGGATTGTAAGATAACTCGTCGTTCAATAGTTCATAGGTTATAAGTGAACCGTTTCAAAATTATTTTGTTAGGTATCATATTGTCACTTGTTTAGGTAGCAATGCTTGTATATAAAAGAGTTTGTTGTTTTTATAAAAGATATGCCAAGATTAGGGTTTGTTAATCCTTTTTAAATGTATTCAATCAATCAAGTATATGAATGCGGTTATGGTTAATATAATCACATACCCTCTAAATATGTATCATTTTTGTCTCGATATCGTGAGAGTTATTGTACTGATCCGATAATCGCTCTCGCGCATTACCAATCAATACAATAATCGTGAAGTTTAATACAAAACAAATATTTATTCACAAGTCCATTTTCGGCACTTGATCGTTAATAGATGGAGCACTTAGATCAAGGTTTATAAATCATATCTCTAGCTTAAACTAAACCATACAATTCTAAGAAACACAAATTACTTCATCATATATTAAACATAACATTGTTCACATACAATAGATCAAAAGAAATACATAATAGCAAGATTAACTACCTCTAATATTGACACAAGAGAGAACTTAGCCAACAATTTTCATGGTAGCTTATGTTGCAAGAAAGGAAAGAAGTTGTACGAGCATCAAAAGTCGAAGAACCGATAGTTGATGCGGTAAAACTTTAATCCTTGATGCTTCTAGAAAAATCCCTCTCCAAACCCTAAATATCTGATCTAAAATAAAAAAATATGTGAAAAATGCAAGGGTGCCCTACAAATATTTCAAAGGAGATATTTATAGAAGTGACAAAAATCTGCCTCTAAGAGGCAAGGCGCTAAGCGCCTGCAGAGTGTGCTTAGCGCCATCAGCTCAAAAGGTGATTTAACATCCTGTCGCTCCCGGGATTTTCATCCTAGTACAAACACAAAAGTGGCGCGGAAAAGGTAGAGTCGCCAGCCAGACATTTTTATCCCGAATGAATGGGAAAGATAATGTTGCACAAACCGAAGAGAAAAGGAAAAGACGAGGCCTTGCGAACCAAAGATCTGGGTCCGGAAGTCGGTAACGACCTGGGAAGGTATTAGCACCCCAGATCGTCCGCCGTACCCAACGGGATCCACGCTTGTAAGTCTGTTTCAAAGGGTGAGAAAATAAAGTTTCTGCTGAAATAAACTGCTAACTAGAATGAAAGTTGGAATGAGAAAGGAAACTTGGAAAAAGAGGAAGAAGATAAATGAGGGAAATGTAGGGAAAATAAAAAATGTGCCCGCACGGGCCCTACCCCGCTGCCTACGTACCTCATCGGGAAAATGAGGATCAGAGTCGACGTAGTTCGCCTTACTAAGGCGGGAATTGTTTTGTGTTTTTTAGGATGACGTTGCCATAGCTCTAGTTTAGGTGTTACCGACTCTGACTCTAGGGTGTTTACCGTATCACTGTTTGAACTGTCGAGGCAAGTTATGATCGTCCGTAAAGAGTGGGAGATGAGAAGAGAAGACACAATGTCTTTGTTGGTTGTCTTTTATGAGAAGTGTTTTGAGTTTATTTGTGAACATTCTCATACTAAGACTTGTTCATCGTGTTAGATTCCTTATACCTCTCCCCGAAATGGAGCGCACATAAGTAACCAACGACAAAGTCTCATGTCGTACAAGAAAGTTCGACCTTTATTAGAACTTGCACAATCAAATACAATAATTCCTAAAATAAAGGAACTGAAATAGTATCATATAAAATCTTCTGCTAATATTACTCCATGTTGAATCCTTTCCTTCTAACAAACTACGCCTATTAATACTTAGCAAAACACACAATTAATGACAGCAAAGACACGTGCATGAAATAAGGAATCAACTAGGTCATCAGGCCCAGTCAATGATGTCATGACAACAGTCTTGACATCTTGACAAAACATCTGCATACAATAACCTTCACACCTGCATAATGCTTAAATCAAATGTCATAACATCACATATGACATTTAGAAACAGAAACATGTTTTACCATAAAATATAGTCAATCTAAAACATCTACAAGTTCACTTGGTTTAATTCGAATGGGAAGTGTAGGAGTAGGTTGGATAGGGTCTTGGTTGATGATAGGCTTATCGCTTATTGGGATCTTAAAGCGTAATTGGTTAGAGATTGTGACATTTCGGATCACGGGTCAGTATGGATTAAATCTAATCGTTTGAATGGTTTCTCTTTTTTAATTGTTGGATTTATCATAAAGACTTCTTGAGTTTCTTTAAATCATATTTTTACCCAAATCCTTTACTTACTCTTTCATTGCCTTTGTCCCTAGCTAAGATGGAGAATCCCCAATGTTTTGGAGATTATAGACCTATTAGTCTTATTGGATGCATTCTTAAAATTATTAATAAGTTATTATCCAAGAGGTTGAGTTATATTATCGGTAAATTGATCTCACCCTTTCAAACGACATTTATCACGGGAAGACAATTGCTCGATGGTGTCTTAGTGGCTAATGAAATTTTAGATTTGGCTAAGAGAAAGAAACGTCCTTGTTTGATGTTTAAAGTTGATTTTGCCCAAGCTTATGACTGTGTGGATTGGGAATTCCTTGATATTGCACTCATTGCCATGGGGTTCGGTCTTAAGTGGTTAAAGTGGATAAAAGGGGCTGTTTACACCAGTTTCATGTCATTTTTGATAAATGGTAGCCCTTCGAAGGATTTCAAGGCTTCGAGGGGGTTGAAACAGGGGGTATTCTTTATCCTCTTCTTTTTACGATTGTGGCCGAAGGGATAGTTGTTCTAGTCCGAAGAGCTTCTACTTTAAAGTTGTTCTCTAATTTCAGGATTAATGACAATGAGTGTTATAATATGCTCCAATTCGTTGATGATACAGTGCTGGTTTGTGACGGAAATTATTCCAAAATATGGGCTATTAAAGCGAAGATTCTTCGTGGCTTCGAGATGATTTCGGGGTTAAAGATTAATTTTGCAAATTGTTGCTTATTTGGAGTTGGTCTTGGTTTGGATTTTATGCAGGTTGCTGAGTCTTTTTTTGTGTTGTAAGTCTGGTGTATTACCGTTCAAATTTCTTGGAATTGGAATTGGTGGTAATCATAGGAGATGCTCTTATTGGAAACCAATTTTTACTTTTTTTCGGAATCGTTTATCTTCGTGGATTGGGAGGAATCTTTCTATCGGTGGCAGAGTTACTCTTTTAAATTTTATTTTTGGTTAACTTGCTCATTGATTATCTCTCTTTCTTTAAGGCTCCAAGCAAAATTATCAAAGATATCATTTCATTTCAAAGGAGATTCTTATGATCTAGTTCGAGGTGTAAAAGAAGTATCTTATGGGTTAGTTGGAATAGACTTTGTAAGTCTAAGGTTTGTGGATGCCTCGGCATAAAACATGTACCCATTTTCAATGTTGCTTTGATATCAAAGTGGAAGTGGAAATTTCTGCAAGACGTTGATGTTTGTGGAGACCGATTATCCGCTTTCGCTACTGGAATTTGGCTGCCCGCATTTTGAATCCGCTGGAAGGCGCTAAAACTGCTGCTGATTCTCATTGGTTAAGAGACATGTTGTCTGTTTCTGCTTTTCCTATGGAGATTTGTTTTAGAAAATATGTGGTTCCTATTCTAGGGAGTTGAAATTCTATTTTTTCTAGCTTGTGTATTGGAAAGGTTTCATGCCTTTGTACAAACCTTTACCGGTTCTGTTTCATTTTACTTCCATTAAAGATTGGACAGTTAATCAAATGGGAGTTTGGAGGGACGGTCTGTGGTGCTTAAACTTTTCCTGTCAGTGTTCCTAGGGTGCAAAGATGCTGCAACTGATCTTAGCTCGCTGTCTGAGTTGTTAGGAGATGTGGAGTCGACGTTAGATAAGGAAGATGCTTGGGAGTGGTCGCTAGAAGGAAACAAGATTTTCTCCGTTAAATCGCTTTATGAAGCAACTGTGGTAGATTTGGAAGGTGTGGATTTAGAGGATTCTCAGAAATTTGTTTTGGACATTTTGTGGAGTTCTAAGATTTCATTGAAGGTTAAAATCTTTGTTTAGAGAATGATTATTGATAGACTTCCTACCCGTTTGAATCTTGCGAGTAGAGGTATCGTTACTCCAACTCACGATAAGGTGTGTGTGTGTGTTGTGCTTCTTTGAGAATGAGAGCCTTTTTCACGTGTTATTTTCTTGTCCTAAAGTTGTCTTGGTATAGGATAAGGTTTTGTATTGGGTAGGTTTGCCTCGTTTGAATGTTCGGAACTGTTGTGATCATGCTTTATCTTGGCTTTTGTTGTTGAAAGATAGATGTTATCATAAGTTCGTCTGCTCGATTTGGTTTATCTGGTATTGGTGCATTTGGAGTACGGGGAACAATATCATCTTTAATGAGGAAATTTATAATATCGAGTCCATTTGATTTACTCTCTTGCTGATGGTTGACCTTGGATTAAAATGATAAAAGATTTTGTAGTCTTTATAATTTGACTAAGTTTTCTTTGGAGTTTTTGTAGTTTGGTCTTTTGTATTTTTTTCCTTTTTTTTGTTGTATTTTATAATGGGTTATAAAATCTTTTTTTCTCCTTTTAATTTATTCTATTGCTTTTAAAAAAAAATAGAAACATCATATACTATTAGTTAGGAAGACACTAGAACACAACAATTTACCATTCAAAATGTTTATAATGTTTATAATTTGTAGTTTGAAACTTCTTTGGTTTATTTAAGAGAATTGAAGGCTATGTGAAATTGGAGGAGTCCTCACCGTATTCAAAACCTTCATATGGTAAGATCATTGACATATTCTTACCAACCATGTTGTGGTAGAGTGTTTGACTTATTAATTTTAATTTTTGAATTGTGAGGTTTATTTAGGTTATTCTATGGAAAAAAAAAAGATAATTTATTTATTTGACATATATCCAATAAAATAATAACATATATTTTAATAATTCTAATAACATATATATTAATAATTAGAATTATTAAAGATATTCATCACACACACAATTATTTATTTATTAGAATTATTTAATATTAATAATTAGAATTATTAATCAATAAAATTTCATTTTTTCCATATATATATATATATATATATATATATATATATATATATATATATATATATATATATATATATATATATATATATATATATATATATATATATATATATATATATATATATATATATATATATATATATATATATATATATATATATATATATATATATATAATTGTACGTCATAATAAATAATTTATTCCTCTTTTTATCAAGACAACCTAAAAAAAGTCTTTTTCGATTGATTATTTGGATTGTTATGTTCTTGAGATATTAAAATACTTCTTTTTTAGTGATATCAGTAAGATTTATTTCTGTCTATTACTATTATAAGAAAATATTTTTTAAATCTATTTAAGTAATGATGTATTTAATCTCTATATAAGATACATAAAATATTTAATAAACTTAGTAAAAATATATTAAGATACATAAAATATTTAATAAACTTAATAAAAAAAAATATATATAATAATAACCAAGCGGGCACATGGTTATTTTTGTTATATTCCTTGTGTTTCCTATATTTTTTCCTTTTTATGATCTCACTTATCACATGTCTTATTTTCCACTTTATTCCATTCATTTTTCATCCCATGTCCTCTGCCTTGTCAAATTATGGATAGTTTGTTTTGATTTTTTTTTAAATGTAATATAATTTTGTAAAAAAAAAATTACAAACAAATTTTTTATAAAAGCTTCAAATGAAAATTTTGTTTGAATAGTTATTTTAGATATTTTATCATTTTATCTATAAAAAATTACATATCAAAATTTCAAAAAATTACTTAATTTTGAAGCTATTTCAAATAAATTTTCATAAAAATCATTTTTGAAATACAACTTTTTAAAAAAATTTTGATTTCGACTATGTTTTGATCATAAAAAATGTTTATTTTTATTATATGATGTCAAAATTAGTCTTCCAATTTATATATATATATATATATATATATATATATATATATATATATATATATATATATATATATATATATATATATATATATATATATATATATATATTCATGATCAACTTATTTCAATAGTAAATCTTTTTAATTTACTCCATAATCGTAGTCTTTAAATTAGATTTAATCAATGATTAAATTAATATTTATACTTATAACCATTGAATTGAATATAATTTAAAAATTACGATTATTAAGTATGATAAAAAGACTTACTCTTAGATTTAAAGTAAGTTGATCCTGACTTTTATATATATATATATATATATATATATATATATATATATATATATATATATATATATATATATAAAATTTTTATGTAACTATTTATATGGATGTAATATCTCTAAAGTCGCCTAACATTATCTTTATGATAAAAATATGTGGTTTTTAATTATTGTGAAACAGATTTTTTATTATAAACAGATTAATATGTTGTGGTGCAAACTGATCAGATTAATCACCAAAATTTAAGAGTTGATTCAAAACATAGGTTTAGCTTAAGTCACCATTCCTTAAAATTATTATAATTCATCATTTTCATATGCAATTACTATTATCATTACTATATAGTACTATAAGCAAATTAAAGATCTCATTATTCAAAATAATAACCATTTTTACAAGCTAAACATAAAAATATATAATAAAAAAATCCATATATACTAATTAATCTAGCCCTCTTGCACCTGCAAGTTATTATACTTACATCACAGGGGCAGAATTAAACACAACAACAAAATCACTATCTTATTGCATGAGATCCACTAGCTAGCTATAGTTAACTAATTAATTAAAAAAAATACAAAAAAGAAAAATGTATTACCATCCAAAACATTAGAAGGTATACACACAACACAACAAAATAATATTAATAAAAAATATATTAATTTTATTTTTTACCTAACAAGTAATATCAATACCCTTGATATTCATGTGTTGTTTTTTCCTTCCAATGATTCTCTTCAACTCATCAGGCTCACAAGGAATTGCAATAGCTCCATCTTGAGAGAATCCAAACTCTTCTTCAGCTTGCTTCAACAGTTTCACAAACTCAGGATGATCCAAATATTCCAACTCAACACAGAATCTTTCTGGCTTCCACCCTTGAGTTGCAATCACCACAAAATGACCTTGCTTCATCATTATTCTTTTCTGTAGTTTCTTCATTATTACTCCAAACCCTTCTTTCCAAAACCCCTTAGAAAAACTAGTACTTGATTTTCCCATGTTATAAGTTTCAAAAAGTTTCATGCAAAACAGGAATATATATAGTGACTTGTATATGAAAATATGATTAATAGTATAGATCGGGTGGATAAGCATTAAACATGGGGACAATAGCATGTGAGTTTTCATTAATGGTAAATGTCACTGTTTCTCCCATTTTGGAGACGAAGTTAGCATTGTCCTTAGATGAATCATTTTTCATACTCACAACATGCAAGAGGAAAAACATTTATCTATGTGAAGAAGTGGACACAAATAACTAGTCATTTCAATATTTCTTTTTGTTTAGTAGGGGCCTTGTATATATTGTTTGTATAGAAATTGTAATACATTCAAATGAGAGAAACAATCACTTAGCAAGATTTTGGAAGTAATAGGGATGATTTGATTATTAGATAGTGTTTGTTTAGTGTTGGTCTATTATAAAAAGGCAGAGATTAGGTAGTGTTTTTCTTATAAGGATAATGTTAGTTGTTAATATTTTTTTCAATGGCAAATGAAATTAAGAAGTAAGAGTTTATATAGAATTGGAAGGTACAACAAGATTCGATGCTACCCATTTTTGAGAGAAGAATCTAATACTTTTAAAAGTTACATTCATTGCTCTTGGAGAAATAATATTACAAAGCTCGAGTCTTTTGACTTTCTAAAAATATTACAAAGCATGAGTCTTTTGACTTTCTAAAAATATACATTGCCTTAGATGTTAGGAAGACAAAAATTTAATGGAAATTATAGGAAAGCATTTTGATTCTCCTTACATTTTTTTTTTTAATATTTGACTATTTTATTTGAAGTGGTTTTGTGTGTTGTCTATCCCATATTAAAACTTTTAGTTTTATTAGTAGATTTACTTAGTTGTTTTATCCTTTTCATTTGATTTACTTTCTTTTTATCATGTTTTATACTTGGTAGTATGTTTTTGATGGTTTTTAGGCTAAGGCAAGTATCTGGGGCAAAAGAGAACAAAAACGAGCAACATGCAAGAAAAAGACAAAGAGTAGATTTTCACCATACAAATTCTAGGGATCTGCTATAGGTCATAGTAGGGAGACGGGCTTTATCTATATTTTTTACCTTTTTCGGCTCGAATGCTAGTGTTTTGGGATTTTCGCATGTTTGGATATGGATATTTTGTGATGTAATTGTTATCACTACTACAAATAATACATTTCACGACAAACTTTCATCCCAACTATTGAAAAATCGAGGTCAAAAGACCTGAAACGCGTCATTTATTATTTTTAAACTTAATCTTTTACCTCGGTTTTACCAAAAACCAACATAAAAATTTGGCTGGGTTTGAGCTTCGATTCTCAGTGCTTGCAATTTTATGTTTTATTTAGAACTAGAAAGACGCCTTTATTTTTTTTATACTTTTCACATCGAATTTGTTC
The DNA here is from genome assembly GCA_963966055.1 of Lathyrus aphaca. NCBI lineage: Eukaryota > Viridiplantae > Streptophyta > Magnoliopsida > Fabales > Fabaceae > Lathyrus > Lathyrus aphaca. Next base: position 63,772,553 of record OZ014525.1, on the reverse strand, counting down.
CCTCGAATTTTAAATAAAATCGAGATGAAATCTCTCTTAACAATTTTGTATTCCTTTAGATTTAATGTTAAGTCCCATTCACTTTTTGTGCCATAGCTAGCAAACAACACTGACACAGTATTTTTCTCTAGCGAATGAAACTGAAACTCCATTATTCTCCAAGGAGGAAGGAACCTCAAACTAACATTTATCTTAGAGTCTCTCATCACATTTCTGATATGTACAAATTCTCCATTATCGTTGTTGTTGTTGTTGTTTCTGTCGTCATTATTATTGTTGTTGTTGTTGGTACGTAATGTGGTCATCGTTGATGTTACTGCCTCGTTATTGTTATTGTTATTATGGTTATTGAGACTTATACGGTTCATTTTTGTTGGTTGTATACTATTTTTATTTTATTTTCAAAAGTTGTATGAGATTATGGATCGTAGTTGGATGAAAGCAAATAAATCAAGTAAAGGATATGAGAATGGAGTGATTCAATTTCTTGATTTCGTAGAAAACAACCTTTCTAACGATAATGACATTTTTTGGTGTCCTTATAAAATTTTCCGAAATACGCAAAAACATTCAAGTGTTATTATATTCAATTGTTTAGGTTATGATGAAATTATTCAAAATTACACGAAATGGGTATGGTATTGTGAAGTGACAAAAAAAGACATTTGTCACATACAGTTGAAGATGATGATTAATTTATGAATGATACTCTAGAAGACATGATTCGTGATATTGGAGTAGATGCTTTCAAGAAAGCTAATGTGGTAGATACTTTGCAAAGAGACGTGGAAGAGTAGTATCCAAGATGCAAAAGTTTTACAAGATTGTCGATTGTGTTAAGACTATTTAATTTTAAGGCAATATGTGGGTGAATGGATAAAAGTTTCATTGAATTGCTTGAATTTTTGACATAAATGCTTCTAGAAGCTAACACGTTGTCGAATCGTAGTTATGAGGCCAAGAAGATATTATGTCCAATAGGTTTGGGCTATGTCAAAATACATGCATGTCATAATGATTGTATATTATATAAAAAAGAGTATGAAAACTTGAAGAAGTGTTAGAGATGTGGGGAGAAATGCTACAAACAGAAGAAAAATGGTGTTGAAGATGATGACGATTTAATTAGAAAGGGTGTTCTTTCAAGGTGATGTGGTACTTACCGATAATTCAAAGATTTAATAGATTATTTGCTAATGTAAATGACACAAAGAATACTATATGGCGTGCAAATGAAAGAGTGTGTAATGAAAGAATTCGCCATGTAGTTTATTCATTGTAATGGAAGAAAATTGATTCCTTGTTTCCAAATTTTGCCCTTAAACCGGGGAACCTTTGGCTTGGACTTTCCACCGACAGAATGGACCCTTTTGGTAATTTGAGTACTAACCATATGTCATGGCATTTTCTTCTCATAATTTACAACTTATTTCCATGGTTATGCATAAAGCAAATATATGATATAACCGATGATGATTTAGGATCCAGAGCAACCAGGAAACGACACAGATGTTTATTTAATTTCATTTAATGAAGATTTAAGACTTTTGTGGGAAGAAGGTGTTGATGTTAATGATGCTTATACATGTGATAACTTTAATATGTGTGCCATATTGTTTTTCAAAATTCATGACATTCCAACATATGGTAATTTGTATAGGTACAACGTCAAGGGACATAAAGTATGTCCTATATGTGAATTTGGTACATGCCACCACCAATTAAAAAATGGAAAAGAGTTTTTTTATATTGGGAATCAAAAAATCTTAAGACCAAATCATCCATAATGTAGATTACGGAAGGATTTTAATAAGGAGCAGGAGTTTGATATCGCTTCAAAGCCCTTAACCGGGAAGGAAGTTTATAAAAGACAACAAAAAGTTAATGTTTCCTTTATAAAGAAACAAAAAAGGATCGTGGAGAAAAATATTTGGAAAAAGAGGTTTATGTTCTTTGATCTTCCATATTAGTCTAGTCTTGATGTAATACATTGTCTTGATGTGATGCGTGTGGAAAAAATGTATGTGATAGTTTGATTCAAACACTCCTCAACATCAAAGGCAAGACAAAAGATACTAAGAAATCCCATGAAGATATGATGTTGATGGGTATATGACAAGAGTTATCCCCAAAAGAAATAGGAAATAGAACATATTTCCCCCCAACTTGTCACACTCTATCTAAAAAAGAAAAGAAAAAGGTTTTTGCTAATGTTTATAGGGTATAAAGTTCCCCAGGGGTACTCATCAAATGTAAAGAAAATTGTGTCAATGAAAGATATCAAGTTAGTTGGCTTAAAATCTCATGAATGATATTTTGATGCAACAACTTCTACTAATGGCTATTTGTGGCATTCTACCAAAATATGTAAGGGTAACTATAGCCAAATTGTGTTTATTCTTCAATGCTATATGTAGTAAAGTCATTTATCCTAGAAATTTAGAGGAGTTGGAACATGAGGCTGCAATTAAATTGTGTGTTAAGTACCAAATTAGAGTTATATTTCATATCTTATGATGATACTTTACAATACTTTTTTGTTTAAATCAGTTGTTTAACCTTCGCTTTTGGTGTAAATACGTAATTTATCGTTTTCGCTTTCCATTTCTCGTATTATGATGTTTTCTTGTATTTTTTAGGTTTTTTGTGCTTAAGTGGATGCCTAAAGCACATGGATGAAGAAGGAGGGTTGAAAAGAGCAAATACATGAATTTTGGAAAGTGTTAGCATGCTAAGCGCCCTCTCAGCGTGCTCTTGGCGCACTCAAGTCAGTATCTTCTGGTCTCTGGGTGCTTGGAGCCCACTGTGGGCTCGCTAAGCGTGTTAGGACCTTAATCCGCCTTTGATGAAGACGACGCTAAGTGCGTTGTGTGGCCGCTTAACGCCCTCCCTGGTTTAGGCAGATTTTGTCACTTTTATAAATATCTCCCTTGAGATTTTTTAGGGCACAATCCTCATTTTCACATATTTTACATTCTAGATCAGATCTTTAGGGTTTGAACAGAGATTTTTCTTGAAGCATCAATGATCAAATTTGTATCGCATCAACTCTCGATTCTTCGATTATTGATGCTCGTACAACTTCTTTCCTTTCTTGCAACACAAGTTACCATGGAAATGGTTGACTAAGTTCTCTCTTGTGTCAAGATTAGAGGTAGTTAATATTTCTATTATGTATTTATTTTGATCTTTTGTATGTGAACAAGGTTATGTTTAATATATGATGAAGTAATTTGTGTTTCTTGGAATTGTATGGTTTGGTTTAAGCTAGAGATTGGATTTCTAAATCTTGTTCTAATGGCTTCATCTATTAATGATCAAGTTCCAGAGACAGAATTATTAATAAATATCCGTTTTGTATTGAACTTCACGATTATTATATTGACTGGTAATGCACGAGAGTGATTATCGATCAATACAATAACTCTCACGATACCGGGACCTAGGGGATACGTATTGTACATGATTATATTAACTATAATCGTGTTCATATACTCGATTGCTAGAATACATTTGAAAAGGATTATCAAACCCTAATCTTGGCATATCTTTTATATAGGGGTGTTCGCGGTGCGGATTGGACGTTTTTCACGCAAAAGCATATCAGAACCGCAAGAGAAAAAACATGCGGTTTGGTTTGGTTCGGTTAGCTTTAAGAAATAAAACCAAAACAAATCAATTTGATTTAGATTGGTTCGGTTTTTTACAATATTTTTATTGAGTCAGACATACACCTATAGAGAATAACATAATTTTGTATTTAGTCATTCATACATTATCAACTAGCAATAAAAATCATCATATTTGGACAATAACTTCTCATTCAATATACAAAAATAAGATTAGACAAAAGTGGAATGAAAAAACATAAAATAGTAGTATAAAACAATATAAAAATATTACAAGAAAAAGAAAAAAGGGAGGAAATGAAATATTAGAGAAGATGGAAAAGAAAGATGATAAGATATGCAATATTATAGAAGAAAAATGCGATAAAGACGTAATTGGGAGTGAAAGCAATAATATAAAAAAGGAGAAGATGAAGATGAAAAAGAAATAACATAAGATAAGAGAGATTATAGTAGAAGAGGTGAGATGTACATAGAAAATATGATGAGAAGAATGTGCGATACTACTTGAAGAGATTTGAGAAGGTTGAAACTAAAACCCTAAACGTGAGTAAGAGAATATTTGTATGGTTAAGGCATAATAGGTTTGAGTTTTGAGTTGGATGTGGGATAAGTGAAGTTTGACTTATAACATAATGCAGTTTGGTTTGGATTGGTTTAGTTTGGTTTTCAAAATACAAACCGCAAACCAAACCAAACCGACAGTTTTGTTAAAAAATTGCCTAAATACATTCGAACCAAGTGCGATTTTTTACGGTTTGGGATTTGTTTGGTTTGGTTTGTGTTTTTCTTTTGGGTTGGTTTGGTTTTGAATACCACTACTTTTATAAAAACAAACAAACTATTTTATTTACAAGCATTGCTACCAAAATAAGTGACAACCATATGATACCGAATAAAACAACTTTGAAATTATTCACTTATAACCTTTGAACTATTGAACAGCGATATATATTTATAATCCCCCCCCCCATCATTCTTTGACATTATGGTTCACTTAGTTGTTTATCTAGTAAAGGAGATTAGAATTTATGGTCCAACTTATTTATGGTGGATGTATTCGGTAAAGAGATAAATGAAGATCTTTAAAGGGTATACAAAGAACCATCACCGTTTGGAGGCTTCAATTGTTGAACGATACATCACAGAAGAAGATATTGAGTTTTATACAAACTATTTGTTAGAAGCGAACTCTATAGGAATTCTTGAGTTTTGTCTTGATGGAAGATATGATGGTTGAGGTACTCAAGGTTTAGATGTTAACTCTTTCGACCAAGATTTAGTTCTTCAAGCACATTTGTATATGTTGAATAACATGGATGAAGTTCAACCTTACCTGGCAGCTCACAAAAGTCTTTTAAAGCAAAAATTCCCCTAGATAAATGAAATATTGTTGTTGACAAAGCATAACAAAACTTTCATAACTTGGTTAAATAAAAGGGTTTCTAAAGAGAGTATTGCATCTCATAAAATTAAATGGTTGTCACGTATGCCTAATTTTAATGTAATTACATGGAGTGCATATAACATTACTAAATTTTCATTCTATACAAAATCAAAGGATGATTGCAGTACCATACAAAATAGTGGGGTTATGGTTGAAGCTGAATCTAGAATTCGTATGTTGGTGTAGTTAACAAATTAGGTACGTCATACAACATTCATACGTATTTCGAGACCAAGGGTTACTTCTCCATTAGGGTGACTCCTCTAGGAGCTAATTTGGGCTTGTTGGAAGAAAGTGAGGACATAGCAATTTTAGACCTGATCAAGGAAGGAAAATCATGGTGGAATCAATGGTTTTCTGAGATTAGGGAATGAAAGGAAACATACATTGATAATGAGAGATTTACATGGATCAGAATGCATGGTGTGTCTTGTCAAGCTTGGAACCTAGATTTTTTTTTAAATGGAAAATGTGGTGGGGAACTATGTTTATTCAAATGAGAATAGTTTGAAGGGGAAAATCGAGGACTTCGTGAGAGTCATGATTAAAACTTCACACAACAAAGTAATTGAAAAGACCATTAAGGTGAAGGAGGATGATGACTTTTTCAATATCAAAGTTTTTGAAGATTCGTATGGTCCTTTGTGTATAATTCAAAATAATCACTATAGCGCCACGTCTGGAGGTTCTTTTTCTTTTTCTATGATGATAATATATGGAACAACTTTGTTGATTGATTTAATGGAGATGAGGTTGTTGAAGTTCCTTCTAATGACTCAAATTCCATAAACATGGAGAAATTTTCACCCTCATTAGCTATCATTGTACCTTAGGGTAATAAGGTTAGCCGCAATGCAGGTAAAGGTGGGACATACATAGCTTTTGGCACATGATATGAATTTATAGGAAGGAGTTTCGATGTTGTTGTAGGGGTAGCAAAGACGTCTATTATTCAAAGTACATCTACAGGAGGAAGTCCCAAGGAGAATAAAGAGGCATCTGGTTCATTTGGAACAAGAATTAATTGTACTTTTGACAAAACTTCGTCGGGTAAAATTAAGAGAGAGGAGGGTAAAAAAATCAGTCGTGGTTAAAAATAAATTGAGACGCATATACAATGTGGGCGGACCTTTTTCAAAAAAAATAAGAAGGCTCAAAAAGAGATCTTTGAAAGCTGCAAAGAGCAACACTAACCATAACTTTGAGCTTGTTCATTCATTATAATCTACAACATTTCATACTCCTTTATCAGTGCCTTCAGTGGCTGATTCAAGGGCATCAGACGACTTTTCTGTTGATGTATTCATGTGTTGTGACTCTTTAGTGGAGTCAGACTTTGTGTACTATAACAATCGCTTTTGGAAAAACATCGATTCCAATGTTGGAAACAGGATCTGGAAGGCAATGTTAAAATTAATAATTGTTTCTAAAGGTTCAAACAAAGACTATAGAAGGAAGACTATGAAAGAAGAAGAAAAAAAATTAGAAAAGAAAAGAAGAAAAAGAAAATTATATATATATATATATATATATATATATATATATATATATATATATATATATATATATATATATATATATATATATATATATATATATATATATATATATGGAATTTCGTTTTGTAACTTCTATGGAGCATAAATGAGTGCTGGAGAAAGACTATGAAAGAAGAAGAAAAAAAATTAGAAAAGAAAAGAAGAAAAAGAAAATTATATATATATATATATATATATATATATATATATAATAATGGGTGAGGCCCACCACCACACACAATATGTGGTGCAAGCCACATAGGGGGTGGCGCCCACCACCTTGTTTATGTGGCACTGGCCACTTAGGGAAGTGTGGAAGAGATAGTGCCAACCACCTATCTCTTAGGATATAACTTCTCAATTTTCCTTCTTTTTCGTCGCGTCTTCAGCCATAACCGTCCACTACTTCTCCAACTTCTCACTACTCCCACTTTCTCCAACACTCATTTATGCTCCATAGAAATTACAAAACGAAATTCCATATATATATATATATATATATATATATATATATATATATATATATATATATATATATATATATATATATATATATATATATATATATATATATATATATATATATAGGTTTCTTCTTGGCTTTAACAGGGGATCGAAGTTTTGTGCAAATTTATTCTTTCATAGTTTTAGGCATAAATTGTCATTGTAAAAGTGGTAGTTCTCACTTCGAGGAACTACCACACCATTATTATTAGGCATATGTTCTATATAACTTGCTTATATCAACTATCTTGTCGTCATTATTGAAGTTAAAGTTAATTCAAGTTTCTTTATTTCCCGCATTTTACTTCAAGTTTTTACAGTTTCTTTATCGCATTGCTTATTATTATTATTTATTGCTTTCCTAAATTAATTGTCATAATGTTTTCAAATGCAATTATAATGTTTAATTTAATGTCTTTCTAAATATTCTTGAGTCCGGCATATGAGGACCGTCGTTACTGACGGGACCTGACAGAAAATAATAGGTGCAAACTTATGATTAAAATTTTGTTTTGATTTTAATTTCCAAGTCTAATTTAAATAGCTTTTTCACGAGAGTAAGAGGTTATTTAATACGATTTTGTCCCGAGAGTGAGAAATTAATTAAGGTTAGAGCTGACACTACGAGAGCGTGGAGATCGAACCGGATAGTGGAAATTATGCAACATATCTAAATACAACGAGAGTGCTTTAGGTACGTTTAGGATATCATTGGCTTTCAAAATATATTTCTTAGTTATCGGGCGAGCGAGAGAAAAATCTTGGGATTAAGAAGTATGGCTTTAGTCAATAACATGAGAGTGTGAGGCGGAGTCTTTAAGTTTATATATCCTATGGAACTAAGTTATAGTCATAATTCGTAACCAAATTCTACAAACTCCTTTAGAAATGTAGAATCCATATTTCGGCCTCTCTTTATTATCTTGTTTTTTAAGTTCATTTTTAGTTTTAGTCTTAGTTTTCTCTTAATCAATTATTCATCAGCCTTAGTTTTACAAAGCAATGATAGATTACAGTAGATTGACATTGGTCTCTTTAGGTTCGACAATCTTTTATATTAATTTGATATTTTCGTGCACTTGTGGAGACATCAAGTTTTTGGCGCCGTTGCCGAGGACCAACAATCAATATTGTTATTTTGTTTGTTGCACCGTATAGACTAAGGCATTTACTTTCTTCTCTCTATAACTATGTACCATCCAAACTTCCTCAATGATGACCACTCCCAAAATTTTGAGGAGTCACGCCTAAATTTTCTCTACAATTACTAACCGCAAGACTCCCAGTATTTTGAGGAATCACACCCAAATTCTCCCTATGATTACTATTCTCAATATTTCGAGGAACAACAAGAACCTCATAATCCCAACCTAGAACTATTAATGCAGGATTTCAATGCGATACTGACTCACTTCCATTATCTCAAGGAACCACACCCAAATTTCCTCTACGATCACCATTCCGAATATTTTGAGGAACCACAAGAATCTGGTAATTCCAACCTGAAATATTAATGGAGGGTTTCATTGAAACAACAACCAATTATAGGCTAGAATCTATCATGGAGTACTTTGCGAATACACAAACTCTCCAAAATGAAGAGCTTAGAAGACAAAATCTCGATACTCATGAAACCCTTAGGCGAATGAACATTATGGTCGAATCCCTCGTGACTCATGTTGAGGCATTGGAGAACCAAATCTTACTACTTGCACTGACACCTATAGGACCCTCCCCTGAGGAGAATGTGTATGATATAATAACCAGTAGTGAAAAACAACTCAAAAATCCTAAGGAGAGTGATAATGAGGTTGAGGAGAGTGATAATGATAATGACGAGAGTTCTAGTGAGAAACATCCTCCGACACCATCCGAAAGGGAGGTTTTCATAGAGGTAGAGAATGAAGAAACTATTGTTATTACTCCTCCATATATCCCACCATTTCCTTTCCCGCGAAGTTTTTGTGGAAACTAAGGTAGAATCCCAATCCAAAACATATATGGAGTTATTGGAAAATATACACACCAATGTACCCTTGTTCGAGATCCAGCATAAAAATAGAAAATTTGAGGACCATGAAACTAGGGAAATCATTAGTGCTAAGAGGGTAAGGCTAACATGTGAGATAGTGGATGAAATGACTAAGTTCAAATTTGAAAAGCTAATACTTAGCATAGATCCAGAACCACCGCCACAAGTTCAAAAGAATGAACCCCCCTATAGAAGGAAGAAAAGAAAAGGTGAGGGATATGTGAGATGGCTTGATAAATGGCCATGGAAACCGAATAGTAACACTCCTAATCATTGAGCTATCAATGGTAAACAGAACTCCATGTAGGTGGCAACCCACAAGATTTTAATTTTATGTTTTCCTTTATTTGTGTTTGCAAAAAATAAAGAATTGTATCGCTTGCCACGTTTCAGCTATATTTAGGCGAAAGATCTCTAGATGACAATTCCTTTAGATGAGTTGGTGCTCACAGACGTTCTTACGAATGTCGTTGCTGCTGGTGACATCGATAATGAGTATGATAGGAGATGGCATGTCTCTCCCCTTCATAACTCATCTCATCCTTGTTCTTTCATATGGTCAGGTTCCACCTGCACACACCACACCATATTTTTTCTAACACTTTTGCAGGTACTTCCTACGGAAATAGGTAGTATGATGAGCGACTTTAGTAAAGTGAAGTTTCAACAAATTCAGATAACTTGTAGTACATGACGCCGGAGTTGAAGTGGTCAGCAAAGACATGGACAACAAAGGAAGAATCATGGTGAATTTGGTTGTGGTGGCATGCAATGGTATCCATACAGGTTCTATCTTTCCTTTTACCACCTTTTATCAAAACATTGAGGACAATGTTTAGTTTAAGTGTGGGGGAGGAACTTTACCGCATTCATCATACCTCTTTCTAGTTAGATTTACTATTTTCTAGCATGATTTTTAAATTTTAAATTATTTTTCAGTTTTAATGCTTCGTTGCATCTTTGCATGTGTTGTCAAGTCTTTATGCATAAGTTTATGTAGTTTATCAATTTCCCCTTTCTCTTGAGCCACATCAAATTTTTTGAGTTAAAAATAGGGTTTCTTTTGAAAATCTTAGGTTACAAACAAAATCGAGGTAGAATTGTGAGGCTTGGGAAAATTCCGCAAGACCGATATCGTTCTAACACCGTGAGCCTCCCAATTATGGAAATCAATTTGAGTACTTGTTGTGCCATAGCCTTAAGTTCCCACCCCTTTAGTAGTCCATAATTAGTTTATTTAGTAGTCAACACCATCCTAAGCACACACTAAGTAGGAAGTCAATGCAAATAAGTGTATGATCTCAGGATTAAAAGGTAAACTAAGAAAAGAAAAAAATGATGAATGAATGAAAATAAATGCTCCTTCTAAGTTAGGTGATCCTCACCTGATCATTTAGCCCAATGGTGTAAACTTCTTTATTTTATTGATATGGGCAAAAGAAAAAAATGATAATAATGAGATCATAGTCACTAACAGGCTATCCTACCATGAGTGTAAAAGGATAATGGGCTTAATGTGATTGCGCCACAATGAAAAGGGAAGAAAGAACGATGAGTGAGTTAGGCTTAGGTATAATGACATGATTCAAATTGGTTTTATATAAGGGAGGTTGATGACCCTAAAAGCGGAATTGTGTTGTTACGATATCCTTAGTGTGTGAGCAAGTACCTATCGACACAAACTTAATCGAAGTAGAGTTGGTAGCCTAGGATGAGTAGTTGTATGCACTATTTTTTCTTATGAGTCATGGTTTGCTTGAGGACAAGCAAATGTTTTAGCATGGGGGAGTTTTATAACGCTAAATTATATCGTTTAATTGGTTTGACTTACATGAAGTTTAGTTATGGTTTCCTTTGCTTTATTTAATTTATGCTTCGATTTATATCTCATTTACTATATTTTCAGGTGACTTGGATTAATTCACAAAAGAAAGAAAATAATTAAAGGAAGAAATATGAAGAGAAGTTATGAAGAAAATATGAAAGAAGAAGAAAAGAAAAGAAATTAGAAAAGAAAAGAAGAAAAAGAAAATAAAAAATACACATATATAATAAGGGGTGGGGCCCACCACCACACACAATATATGATGCAAGCCACATAGTGGGGGTGGCGTCCACCACCTTATTTATGTGGCGCAAGCCACTTAGGAAGTGTGGAAGAGGTGGCGTCAGCCACCTATCTCTTAGGAGATAACTTCCGACTTTCCCTTCTTTTTCTCCGCGTCTTCGGCCATAACCGCACACTACTTCTCCAACTTCCCACTACTCCCACTTTCTCCAGCACTCATTTATGCTTCATAGAAGTTACAAAACAAAATTCCCTTTATATATAGGTTTCTTCTTGGCTTTAACAAGGGATCGAAGTTTTGTGCAAATTTATTCTTTCGTAGTTTTAGACTTAAATTATCATTATAAAAGTGGTAATTTCTCACATTGAGGAACTATCACACCATTAGTATTAGGCCTATGTTCTATGTAACTTTCTTGGATCAACAATATTGTCGTCATTATTGAAGTTAAAGTTAATTCAAGTTTCTTTATTTCCCGCATTTTACTGCAAGTCTTTACAAGTTCTTTATCGCATTACTTATTATTATTATTATTGTTTATTGCTTTCATAAATTAATTATCATGATGTTTTCAAATGAAATTATAATGTTTAATTTGTTTATGTTTAATTCAATGTCTTTCTAAATATTCTTGAGTTCAGCATATAAGGACCGTCGTTACCGACGAGACTCGGTAGAAAATAATAGGTGTGAGCTTATAATTAAAATTATGTTTTGGTTTTAATTTTCAAGTCTAATTTAAATAGTTTTGTCACGAGAGTGAGATGTTATTTAACACGACTTTGTCACGAGAGTGAGAAATTAATTAAGGTTGGAGCTGGCACTGCTAGAGCATGGGAATGAATCAAACCGGATAGTGGAAATTAGGTAACATATCTAAATACATCGAGGGCGCTTTAGATACGTTTAGGATATTATTGGGTTTCAAAATATATTTTTTAGTTACCAGGCGAGCAAGAAAAAAATTTAGGATTAGGAAGTATGGATTTAGTCAATACCACGAGAGCGTGAGGTGGAGTCTTTAAGTTGATATATTCTACGGAACTAAGTTATAGTCATAATTCGTAACCGAATTCTACAAAGTCCCTAAGCCATAAGGAATCAGCAGTCAAATTCCCATCAATTAGGGGATTAATGAAGCGTGCAACACAATTCTCGTACCTATGAAAAATAATTGGCCTCCACAATTCGGACTCGTCTTTTAAAAATTTTCACTTCCACTTAGATATCAAAGCAACATTAAAAATACTTACGTGTTTTATACCAAGACCACCTCGCTCCTTAGGCATACAAATCCTCATCCAACTAACTCAAGCGGTGTTTTTTTTACTTCTCGATCCTAACAACAAAAACCACCTCTGGATTGAGAGAATTTCTTTGATAATTTTGCAAGAAGCCTTAAAAAATGATAAATAATGAATGGGCAAATTCACCAAAACAGAATTCAGAAGAGTAACTCTCCCACCTGTGGAGAGATTCCGTTCAATCCAAGAGGAAAGACAGTTACGAAAACAAGCTATAACCGGTTTCCAATAGGAGCATCTCCTATGGTTACCTCCTATTCCGATACCGAGAAATTTGAACGGTAACACACCAAATTTACAACAAAGAAAGGATTCAACACCCGCATAAAAACTGAATAAATGATTACTTTGTATAGACAACTCTTAACAAAACTAATCTTTAGTCCCGACACCAACTCGAAACCTTGAAGAATCGCTTTAATTGTCCACAAATTGGAGTATTTCCCAATCCATTAGTTTAGGTTTATTGTAACAAAGAAAAACAATATTATCGGTGTATATTTTTATTTATTTTTTGTTAATCGTCTTAATTCTAGATAAAGAAGACTCAAACCATAGTTCAGTAAAATTTGAAAATCATGTTAGCTTTAATTCGTTGACAAATATAAAGGAAAGTTAGAAGTGGTGTGGCTTCTGTATTGCCATATGCATATTATTCTTTTATTTCCCTTGATTGGCCAAGAATATTCTCGACTATACTTCTATCAAACTGTCTGCCTTGACAATAATGGATTTAGGATGTAGCAACTCATTGAGTTTTTCATGATTATAATAGGGACATACTAACAAGATACTTTAAATGGTAGCAAACATCATTAGAGGCATAAAAAATTAAATTTTGCATGTTCTTTTTTGGGTAAGGTTCTGTTTAACAAAAAAAAAAAAGTAAACCTCATCAACACAAAATGAAAATGAAAACATAGCGCGATATATAAGGATGATACAGCTATATCAATGAAATATTATTGCTTAATTCATCAATAAGAATAAAAATTACTTTCTATTTTGTAATCATATTAAATTTTTACTTCTGTCATGAACAATTTTATTAAAAAAGACATTCACAAAATAAAAGCACATCGAGCAACAAATCTGCTTTCTTTTGTATTTTAAAGAATATATTTAGCATCTCTAATTTTTGTCTCTTAGACATAATTGTGATTAATAGAGAGCCTCGTAATATTGTCAATTAAATTGATATCCACTTTCATGGCCTTCATGGTTTCATGCTTTAAGGCTATTTCTGGTTTCTATACATTGTCAACACTTATTACTTATGTTTCCGAATATAATTTTAATTATTCTACATATAAAAGATTTTTAAATTGGAAAGTTATTTTCCAAATTTTGTTATAAAAATAGGCACGAAAAATACTCTCTACTGTATCTCAGTATTCCAGTTTAGGTGTTGTTTTGAGATAGATGGAGAAGATGGAAAGAGGAAAAATAATATTTATAATTAAATGTGTTTGATTCAAATTTTAGAAAAACGAAAAAAATAAGGGGTGAAAAATACATATTTTGTATCTCTCCAAATCAAGAGATTTTAAAATAAAAAAGTAATATTATTTTTATTATTTAAATTTATTTTATATTTATTAAAATATTTTCAATTTTATTTTAGTATTTTAAATTATTTATTTTCTTTCTTATAAATGTTTTTCTTTTTGTATTATTTTTTCTTGCTGCTTTCATTAATTTATTATAATTATTCTTCGTCTTTAAATTATATTTATATTAAAATTTCTTTATCTTTCGTCGGATCTGGATCTGCTGCTCTCTCCTGCTGTCTATTTGTAGCCGATTTTCTCTTATTTAGTAAATTGTATTTATTTATTTTCTCAACCATCAAATTTAGACAAGATGGAAGACTGAATACAAAGAGCAGGAGATGATTCATTCTCCCTCCCCCTTATTCCATTCATTAATTTTATTTTATTTATGGGTTATTTTCAATTATTTAACCAAAAATTTCATTAAAATATACCTACTTACAAAATATGCTAAAACAATTGATAAAATAAATCACGGTTTAAGTCTTCATTTTTTTTAAATTCACGGTTTAAGTCTTCATTTTCTTTTTAAACAGTTTTGGTCTATTATCCTAATTTCAGTTAATTGTTCATGTACGGATTATGTGTTGGATTATGTGTTGTTCATAAATAACACATAAACAGTCATTATTTTTTTAAAACCAAAATTGAGAAAGGGATTAAAATTGTTTTAAATGAAAATAGGAGCCCTAAAACCATGAGTTTGGTAAAACAGTAGATCAAAATTTTTAGTATAATTTAGCCTAAATTATATTACTTTGTTTGGAAGTTTGGAGGGAAAGGGGGAGGATTTTAAAAAATAGGAAAAATTAAGTAAAAATAACATAAATATTTTGGTTGGAAGTGTTTTGAAGAGTTTGTTTTCATTAGTAACACCAAAAATATTCTCATTTGTGGAACTCACTTTATATTGGAGGGGACTTTTGGATGGTTTTAGAGAATTTAGACATATTATTCAAATATAATTTTTGTTGTTATAATATTTTAAATTTAAAAAATATATTAATGATAAATATTATTTTATCATTATAAATAAACTATTTTTCTTCAAAAAATAATATAAAAAAATTTATATATACTTTTTAAAATCATTTTTCGAAACTTTTTTTCTCCTTCCCTCTAAATTTCCAAATAAAACCTGAGACAATACTAAAATTCAAAAGAGCAAATTTTGCGCTAATTGTTTTTGGATTGTTGCTTAAAAAAAAGTCTCATTTTACTAAATTATGGGTCTGTGTTTTCAATTTTATTTTTAAAAGTAATTTTTATAATATAATGTATTATTTAATATTTTTACATAATTTAAATATTTTTTTAAAAAAATTTAATAAAATATATTCATTAAAATAACTTCATAAAATATAATCATTAAATATTTCATGAAATATATTCATAAAATATAATTTGTTTACATAATTTAAATAATTTACTTTTAAAAAAAATCAATTTTCAAAACGATTATTTTTAAGTAAAGGAATTAAAAAAAAAAAACTAGTAAGTTGTACCATTACTACGTCAATCATGAAGCAAATAGTGCAACACATTCAAAGAAGCAAACTTATTTTAAAATATATAATGAGCAATAAATTTGCTCGTACTATTCAAAGGTTATGTATTAATCATATGATTGTAATCATGTTGTTATCTTTAAAATTGCATATAAAATCATCAATATATGAGACAATTTCACATGACCAATTAAAGTCACAAACATCCGTATACATGTGTATTTGAGAATTAAACACAAGGGATAATCATGTTTTTCCAAGTTAATCACAAATTTTATTTTGAGTAGGGTTAGCCTACAATTTATTATCCTCAACAAATTGGGTAGGGTTTTAAATTGGAAAAAACGTAGCTTACATTATGAGAACAAAAGAGTGGAGGCATAATTTTAAGGGAACTTTAACAACTTTTGGTTTTCTTAATATAGATTCAAGATAAAACATTTAGTTTGGCCAAGGTGCTACCGTATCTCTTGCACATGTCAAACCTATCAAAATTAAGAACTCCATTAAATCATATAACTGTTTAATGTATTACATTCCATAAAGAAAAAAAGACTGCTGAATATACAGTAGATCAAATGTGTAAAAGGACAAATATGTATTATTTACCATTTATTTGTTTCAATGTAGTTGTATCTTTTAAATATCAATGAACTTCAGCATTAGTTAGTCCAGCAATGATCAGTGTCGAACTTATCGGAAAAAATATAGTTCGATCTCTCGCAATCTCGTAAATGTGATTGAAAGAGGGTTGAAATCATTTAATATTATAATTTATTTTTTGAATGAGATTAGTTGATCTAGTAAATCAGATATTGATGGTGAAAAAAATTAGAATGTTTTATTAAATAATTATTAAAAATATTGATACTTTTTATTATAATATAATTTTATCCCAGTCGAATTAATTGGTCCAAGATCATGAAAAAAAGTTTAGTATTTTTAAAAAAAAATAATAATAATTATCCAAAAATGATTGATATTTTTATTTTACTATAATTTTTTTCAATTGTTTTCATCCAATTAACATTATTTATATATGAGTTAGGGAAGGAAGATATGAGTTGCTACATTTGATTTGTTAAGGTTTGGAGTATTTGGATTTTTAGGAACAATATTTTGTACAATGATGGTATAGGACTTGTAGATGACATTTTTAACCGTATTGTAACTATTTTCAAGAGATGGTTGGAATTAGGCAGATCGAGATGTAGATTTTAAGATTGGTCGATTCATCCTCTAGATTTCTTATAAACTTTAGATTGGTCTCATATTTTTGTTGATAGGTTCTTGTATCGGGCCGGAGATCCCTTTTTTCTCCTCTTTAATACAATTGCTTATCAAATATATATATATATATATATATATATATATATATATATATATAAGGGTAACAAACGAATATGTTTTCTTAATTTAAGCTTTTTAGTGTCATTTTATTTCGAATAAATGAAATTATACCGTTGATAGAAAGCATGTGTAAGTAATTACAAGGGAAAACGTCTTGAGTGAATCTCATTTTTCACATTTTTAGAATTTTCTCTCCTTTTATGTTTTTTTTCCCACATTTACATTATTTTTTAATTTAAATTAGGGTTAAATTTACCCCTACCAAACAAGCGAGATTTGGTTTATCCTCTTAAGAAAAAAATTGATTCCCTCATTAACTTATCCAGATTCCTTTTCTTCAGACCCTAGTTCGCACTTGTGGACATGATTCACTTATGTGGCTCCTAAATATACTAATTCCGGCACGATTCTAAGTCCACTTAATCGAACATCCTTATACAACTATAATATTAATTCTAATATTATTTCTACGACTTACCAACTTAAATACCGACTTAACGACTTAATTCACCGCAACACAAAATCGATCAATAACTCACGAATAATTACTTTCTTCCGACTAAATCGATTAAATCGACTAATTATCGATTATCAAATACAACAATTCAAACAACACAATCAACATATTCAATATTATTTTCCACGACTTAAATCAACTCAATTAATCAATTCAACTTGAACCAACTTAGAAACATCAACGCAATATTATGATATTTCGGAAATCAGCTTGAATAAACTCAAATACACAAATCAACGTAAATCAACACAACATAATACAATTATATTTAATTAAATAATTAATTAAATAAAATGGTGTTACAGGAACTACAACCCTAAGAGCCAACGACTCTCAAAACCTAAACCATATTTTACAAAAGAGAACTAGGTTACAATTGTAACATAAGGCATATTATCATCCTAGATCTAAAAGTTCTTTTATAGTCTTCTGTTTTTCTTGGGCCTTCTAATTCTGTCTTGATTCATCCTTTAAAAGCGTAACAAATCTTAACCAAATTTGTTTAATAATTAACTTGCTAAATCATTAAGATATCATGTCAGCAGTTAGGACATCTCCTTCGACATCTTTGTCCATGTTCAGATTTCTTCAGCTTTATCATCAATGTGTTTTACCAAAATTTCAGTCAAACTTCAGGAGCTTTCAGTAAAGACAAGTTGTCATCCCTTAGCGAATAATTCCGCTAGAAAGGATGAATCATGTCTAAACATATGAAAATAGTTAAAAGAAAGAGTGCACAAAGCATAAAAGAGTTTAAATGAGTTTTTTTTTGCATTTTTTAAGGTCCTTTAAAAATAATGTCAATATGCTTAAGTTCATTAGCATTTATTAAGAAATGAAAGAAAAAGGTAAAAATCACTTGACCAAGGTCAAAGTTTGAATTATGAAAGTGTTGAAAGTTTTAAAAAGAAGAATCCTTTGAAAAAGGGAGAAGATTTTGAAAATTAAAGAATGGGAGGAGATGAAGAGACTGCCCTAAAAATAAAAGAAAAGAGATAAGGTAGGAAAGATCTAACCACTTGGAGACACTTCAAAGCAAAAGTAACTTAGAATTCTATCCACTTGAGCAAATGATGAGCCAAATAAAGGCTAGCATAA
This sequence comes from Lathyrus aphaca, assembly GCA_963966055.1. Taxonomy (NCBI): domain Eukaryota; kingdom Viridiplantae; phylum Streptophyta; class Magnoliopsida; order Fabales; family Fabaceae; genus Lathyrus; species Lathyrus aphaca. The sequence goes on along the minus strand of OZ014525.1, from coordinate 63,754,004 downwards.
CCACTCCATAATCAAGCAAGATGATAAAATCCTAGTACTAAGTCCATAGGTCCAAATGTAGAAATTCTCCAAATCAAGGGATAGTAACCATAGCCCACAATTAAGAACAAGTCTTTTAAAGTGTTTAGGCCAAATGGACAAGAAGAAAAGAAAAGAACAAGAGATAATGATATAAACATAAACATGATAACAAATGATATAAATCATAATAAAATAAAGAGAAGGGAGCAAGAAGTAAAATAAAAGGATAAGGAGCAAGAAAGAAATAAAAGCAATATAATATATACAATAATGTGGTGAACTTAATCATCCACAAAGAAAACAATGCCAAAAGGTTTAAAGCGAACACCGAATTTTGTCTCGCATCTTGAAATATATGGTTGACTGATGTACTCAAGTCATTGATTAACAAAATTTGTCAGAATATTGATAGAATCAAAGTCTCTACAACAACAAGTTTGAGAATTATGAACTTATCACAAAGATCAACCATGCTTGGAATTGCACAACCAATCAAGGTTCGGGCCACAAAAGTATAAGTTTCGATAAGGATATGAAGGGACAAATGTAGTGCAATGTTAAGAAATTGTCAAGTAACTTATATAGAAGTCACCCTACAACGAGGTCGATCAATACCAATTAAGGTAAATATTATTAGTGCTAATACATGTTAGATAACATATAGGTTGTCATCTGAAAACAATGTCGCACAAAAAGAAAATAGGTAACAATCTAGTCTTGATCATGAATTCAACAAAGAAATTCCAAGATCCATAAGACTTTCATCGATAAAAAATAAATAGGAGAATTAGAGGGAGGAGGATGGAGAAGAACCAAATTGAATTATATTTTTAAGGTCCTTTCATATTTAAGTTCAATCACCTCTAATTGATACATTCAAGTATGAAAAGCATATCACTAATCCAAAGCACCTCTCATGAATTTAACAATTCACTAGAAGATAGATTTGAATTAATGAACGTTAATCTACTCTAACCAATATCCGGAGTCTATTGAAATTAAAGAGGAATTAATCTCAATAATGCATTCCAAGGTTAAAATAAGAAAAAAGGAGAAGAAAAATCAAGAAACACCAAAACAGCCCCAAAATAAACAATTTTTATCATTCTGCTTCAGAAGTAACCGGTTACATAGTTAAAAAAGTGCAGACATTGTTCAAAATTAACATTGTGTAACCGGTTACAGTCTGAGTACTAACCGGTTACATAGTGCGCAGTAGCAGAAAAATATGCAAAATTCAGCATGATCCTCTTTCAAAATATTTTTCAAACACCTTGTGATCATATATATGAATTTGCACGAATTTTAGAGTAAAACCACAGTAATAACATCAATCAAAAGATGCAATAAGATCTAAAAGAATCAAGCACAAGAATCACCAAAGATCTACATTATGGATGATGAAGATGAAGGTCCAACAATGGTGTGAGATGAATTACCACTTCAAGAATGAGAACAACTCCAAATTACTTCAAGATCTCCACAAACAAGTTTGATCTACTGAAATTGATGAAGAAAATGAATTGGATGAAGGTTTAGCTCAAAGTTAAACAAGATTTCAATGTGAAGTCTTGATAACTTTCAAAAGAAGAAAATTGAGCTTTAGTGAATTTTGGTGGTTGGGGATATAATTTGCAAGAGGTTTTTTTGGATCTCAAAAGCTTGATAATTGAATGAAAAAATAGTTCTATTTATAGAGTTTTGGTATGAAAATTAAGTGGATTGGAGGTTGGTTTGCGAGATCAAAATTAGATTTGTAATTCAAATTTTGAGGAAAATTAGCAAAATAGTGGTGATTAATGAAGGTACATGGTAGGAATTAATTTTGATGATATATGAGAATTAAATGGTATATTCCACATGTGATCAAAAATGAAATTGATGCCAAAATCACAAAATTGAATTTGCTGCCAAATTTTCCAAAATTATGCGTGTGTAACCAGTTACAGCCTGAGTGTTAACCGGTTGCACAATACAAAATTTGATTTTTTTTTCCTTTTCTAGTACTGCCATGGTTTTGACTCGATTCTTTTTATTCGTCAAAAAAGGTATGGAAATAAACACATGAACCTTGGAATTCATTGAATAATAATCAATAAAACTTGGGAATCCTTGATTAGATGAATTTGAATTGCTTGCAGATCAACTTTGACTTTGTTCAGATGAAATCGTTCGAGCTGAGGAACTTTTTTCATATTCTTGCTTTCTTCCTGAAAAATTAATAAAAGATGAAAAACAAAATATTTTTGGATTTTGATTAATGGTTAGTAAATATAAACAAATAAAAGACACACAAAATCAATAGTGATCTCCTGCGAGGCATAAACCTGCAACTGAGAACGATAAAAGAACCAATGTGTGATCTTATTTGTATACAATTATGCAAATAAAAATATTTAAAATCTTATAGACAAATATTAGGGTGCTACACACAGCCTATCCAAGAATAGAATTTTATGGATTTACCGTCAACACTATTTTTTGCGTCATTTTGGAATGTTTTATCTCATCATGAAGAAAGTTGTTAATGAACTAATTGTTCAACTATTATTATGTAATGTTTATGTCAAGTTCTAATTATTCAACTATTATGTGTTAGTTTTGGTTAAAAAAACAAGTGTTTAATGTAATGCTTCCGTCAAGTTTTAATTGTTCAACTACTATGTGTTGTTTTTTTTCAAAAATTCAAGCGTTAATGTTCAACTTTCATGAATAACATACTCAACAATTGTCATGAAATAATGTACGATTTCAAGTATTTAATGTATTCAAATTAAAATGTATTAACAACTGAAACATAAGTACATAACATCAAGTATTTTATCTCTATTAATAAACTGAAAGTCAAGTTTTTATTCCAGATTTTGAATTTAAATTTTGTTTTGTGCTGCCTTTGAATTATTAACTTATTTTTCACTGTTTTGTTTTAATGGAAATCTTACTCAGGCCCAACGTCTTGAAGTATGTTGCTTATCTATTGTGATAATATTTGCTCACTTCTGGTTCTTTGTATAGTGGATTTTTTGGTTGCAACTGATGTGGCTGCTTGTGTAAGAATTTTTTCAAAAAGAATTGAATTTTTTCTTCTTTTATTACTTTTGAATAGTATTAATGAATATAGTATCAACATTGTTTTTCCTTCCTGTCTTAAATGATACTGGAAAAATTGTTTTTCAATGTTATTTAGCTCTGTTAAATTTCCACAGTGCAAGTTTGTTAAACTGTTTCTTGTGACTGTTAGAGGTTAGGATGATATGATTCAGTTTAGTGCATGTTCTTGTTAAATAGTGCAAGTTTGTTAAACTGTTTCTTGTGACTGTTAAACTGTTTCATGAACACAATGTCTCAAAATAAGTTGATCTACACAGGCTCTTGTATTACCAAATAATCTGGAAACTTTGTTTAATAATGCTTGATGTGCTTATTGTTTTAAAGGAGTAAGAGTCTCTCTGAGTATTTTCCTGAAATGTAAAAATCAAATGTAAATGTTTTACTTAGATATTCAAGGCATAACTCAAATGATTTGCTTTCAAAAGTACATAAATCAGTCATATAAGGATTACTCTGTGATCTGAATGACCAACTAAATTGTTTTCAAAACAATTAACTTTTACCCAAATATAAATGAATTTTAATATATTTATAGAATGAAGTTTAATAAACTTCATTTTAATATATTTATAAACTTCATAAACAGTGAATTTTTATATAGAGTGAAACATTTGAACCTACAAACCAGGCTTGATAATAAATCTCAAAAAGGGTAGATAATTTCTGAGTGCAAAAAGATTATGAGTTATTATTAGAAGTGTCGTTGGAGACAAAATCAAGAGAGGTGGAACAAACTCCTCCTCACAATATTGATGCCAACAATCGAGAGTGGCAAATCCATATAATATTTGGGTAGATACTATAATATATGTCTCTGTACCTGCGTTTATAATATATGGGTGGGATACTATAATATTTTAAAATTCCTCGTACCCCAAGCTCATAGAAATAAATCAATCAACATCAACTAATACTCTTTACAATATCTAAAAGAAATAAGATTTTGTTGATGAATTATGGAAAAAAAAATTAACACTTATATTAAAATGGATAATATTCTAACAGTTTTATAAAATTGATGGATATATATATATATATATATATATATATATATATATATATATATATATATATATATATATATATATATATATATATAATAATGTAACTTATGAGTTATAAGTTAGTGTTGTAGCAAATTCTATCAAAGTTGAAGAGTTTTGTGCATGTTATAATCGAAGTCTGAACAAATATGCTATCGAATTATGTTTACTTGTTATTTAAGTTACCATGTTAAATTGGATCAGTTTGTTGAGTCAATTGTTTAAGTTACCTTGTAGCTTAAGATAATTTAGTAGTTTATAATAAACTAGTTCTCTTAGATTGTTGAGAGAGGTTAATTATTGTTATTCAGTTGTAGTCTTTGAACCCATATTGAGTAAGTGAATAGTAAAGCAGTTTTAATCAATTCTTGTTCTTTTTCCTTCTTCTCTTATTCTTTCGTAAAATCTAATACGGTTGTTCAATAAACTCAATCTTTCTCATATTTTGATTTGTTCTTGACGATATTGATTCACAACAAACTGGCGCGGTGAGCGTGGAGAAGAAGACGTGGTCAATAAAGTATGAGATTGAGAAATTCACCGGTGTGAATGATTTCAATTTGTGGCACTTAAATATGGAAGTCCTACTGGTTCATAAGAGTTTGTTAGAAGCTTTGAAAGGATCAAAGAAGATAGATATTGCCTTAACAGAGAAGGAGAGAACGACGATGATCGAGAAAGCCCATAATGTCATCATATTGAACCTTGGTGATAAGGTTATCCGACAGGTCTAGAAAGAGAAGACGACATCAGGTGTGTGGAAGAAACTTGAAGGTTTGTACATGAAGAAATCGTTGGTCAATCGTCTCTACCTGAAGTAAGCTTTATATTCATTCAATATAAGTGAAGACAAAGTCTTGGCTGAGCACTAAGATGTGTTTAACATGTTGATTCTTAATCTTGAAAATATCGAGGTCAAAGTTGATGATGAAGATCAATCATTGTTGTTATTGTGTGTTTTACTTAATTCCCATACTCACATCAAAGAAACTCTCTTGTATGGAAGTGATTCATTAACCTTTGAAGAAGTTCAGTCAACTTTGTACTCTAAAGATTTGAACAAACGAAAGAAGCATAAGCCATCTTCAGTTGGTGAAGGTTTGTCTGTTAAGGGGAAATTTTTGAAGAAAAATGGTATGTTTGAGATGAAGAAAGGTAAAGGTCTACAAAATTCTTATGGTGGTATTTCTCCTGTAATTAGGTGTTATCATTGTAAGAAGGAGGTTCATAAAAGATAGGTGTGCCCTGATCGACTAAATAATTATGGTGGAAAGGATAATGGTAATGCAACCATTGTACAAGATGATTATGAATCGTTTGATGCCTTGGTAGCTTCAAGCAGTGCCTCTAGCAAGGAGTGCATTATGGATTCAGGGTGTACTTGGTACATGAAACCAAAACAAATATGTGTTTGAGGATTTATGTGATAAAAATGGTGGATTAATGTTCTTGGGAAGCAATAAAGCCCACAATATTGCATGAATTTGACCGGTTAGATTCAAGCTCTATGATGAGTCAATAAGGCTATTGACTTATGTCGGGTATGTACCTGATCTTAAGAGAAATTTGATTTTTCTTGGTTAATTCGACAAGAAAAGACATGTTTTCAAAGGAGAGCAAAGTATCCTAAGGGTAATAAATGGGTTGAAGGAAGTCTTGAGAGACGTGAAGAAACAAAGTTTGTATACCCTTGAGTCTAAGGTTATAGGTGGTTCAGCAAATGTAATAGCCACAAAACCTATGTCGAAGACTGAGCTATGTCACAAGAGACTTTGCAATGTCAGTGAAAGAGGCTTAGTCGATTTGTCGAAACAAAATATGTTGTGTGGTGACAAGGTCGAAAATCTCGAGTTTTGTGAACCTTGTGTATTTGGTAAATCATGTAGGGTGAAGTTTAACAAAGGTAAATAAAGAACACATGAATCCTTTGATTATATCCATGTTGATCTTTGGGGGCCTATAAGAAATCCTTTTCACTCGTGTGCAAAGTATTTCCTATAAATAGTTTATGATTATCCCAAAAAGTTATAGGTATTCCTCCAGACGACTAAGGATGAAACTTTTGAAAATTTCAAAAGTTGAAAGATCCTGGTCGAAAACCAAACTAGAAGGAATTTCAAAAGGTTGAGGACCGACAATGGTCTTGAATTTTGCAATGAGGCATTCAACAATTATTGTGTTGCCTCTGGTATTGTAAGGAACAAAACTACTACAGAGACTCCCCAACAAAATGGTTTGGCTAAAAGGTTTATTCAAACCATTATGGAAAAGATTGGATGAACGTTGGTCAATGCAGGATTGAAGAAGGTGTTTTGGCTAGAAGTTATTGTGACAATAATATACCTGATAAATAGGTGTCCTCTGATTACTATGGAAATGAAGACACCTGAAGAAGTCTGGTCGGGACATCCACCTAGTCTCGACAGACTTAAAGTATTTGGTTATTTTGACATTTGTTCTTCCTTTCATCGACCCCATGGTCACATTTTTCTATTTATGTGTTCGTGATAATCTCACATCCTTCATGTTTGCATTCTTCTCTCTCTTTCTCACGTGTTCTCTTGATATGTGTTTCATCAAGTTGTTCGTTATTGCTCTGTTTTGTTCGTTTCTTGCTATGTGTTTCGTAAAGTTTTTTGTTGTTACTCTACTTTGTTCATTTGTGATTATTTATGTTACATGTTGAATGGTGATATTTCTATAGAGATATGACTCCATAATTAAATAGGGTTGCAATTCGTGTTCTTAGCTTAACTTACAACACCTCTGACCGTGAACAAAATTTTAGAGTTCCTTTGAAATGGTAATTGAATATTATTTGTCTATTTATGTACCCGGTTCTTATTTGTTTATAAATATGTAGTTAAATTATTTTTTACTTTATAAGTTCATATAAAGAGAAGAAATATGTTACATCAAAAAAAGATGAATAATTTGGTTTCTATCATGTAAAACTTGAAGTTTAAAAGTAGAAAAGAAAAAGGTGTTGTTGTTATTTTATTCGAAGATATTCATTCTGATGATGAATGGATAACTAAAGATCCAGGTGACGAAAATGTCCAAACTGAAGTTAATGTTGAGCAAGAAGATGTTACTATTAACAATATTGTGGAAAGTGATATTGTTGTTACTAATGTTGTGCAAAGTGGCGGTGGTGGAAATGTTTAATTAGGTGGAAATGGAACTTCAAGTAATTCAACTTAATTTGGTTAATGATGAAAAAGATACTTCATCTGCGGTAGAGTTTGATGATGATATCCAATATACCGATGAAGATGATAGTAATGATATTGGTTGTGGTAATTTCGCTAGAGGTTTGGATGTTTGAAGTTATTAGCATATTGGTGGTGGTAATTTCACTAGAGGTTTGGATGTTTGAAGCTATTAGCATATTTGTTTTATGATTTTTTTCTTTATGTAGTAGTTAATTATGAATGAAATAGTATTTTAAGTCATGAACTACATACTTTGTAATTTATTTTATTTTATTTTTGAATTTTTTTGTTAAATTTTTTACTATGGAGTATGAAATTTAAATTTTGAGGTTAATTAGTGATATATATATATATATATATATATATATATATATATATATATATATATATATATATATGTATATATATATATATATATGTATATATATATATATATATATATATATATATATATATATATATATATATATATATATATATATATATATATATATATATATATATATATATAACACTTTAAAAGTAATGTCCTGAAATCCATATTATGTTCAAATTATTTATTATATTATATTTATTCTTATTTTCATTTAGAAGATAAAAAATATTAATTAATTGATTGATTACGGAAAATATTTGGTGATTTATTTTTATTTTCCTATTTGTCTAGTGACCAACACATACTCAGTAAAATATTTGTGGGGTAAAATACTTACCCTTGATGATGTTTTAGTTTTGATTAAGATAACTCAAGAAGCAAGACGTAAGGATTGTTCAAGCGGTCAAAGATTTATAAGGTGGTTGATTAAGTTATTCCTTTGAATCAAGTTAAAAAATTAAGATTTATGATCACCAGTAATATCTCAAGTCTTATACGCAAGAAGATTCAAGTGAAATGCTTATATGATTGAT